>JARGCV010000355.1:262500-670000 GCA_034064705.1 Bothrops alternatus | reverse complement strand
CTGGGCAACAAAAAATTAGCTACTGGTTCTGCGAAGTGGTGCGAACTGCTGCATTCCACCAGTGCATCTATCTATCTATCTATCTATCTATCTATCTATCTATCTATCTATCTATCTATCTATCTATCTATCTATCTATCTATCTATCTATCTATCTATCTATCTATCTACCTGTCCGTCCATCCATCCATCCATCCATCCATCATCCATCCATCCATCCATCCATCCATCCATCCATCCATCCATCCATCCATCCATCCATCCATTCAGTGGTAGGATTGAAATATGTGAACCACCGGTTCTCTGTGTGTGTGCTGCTTCCGGAAGTCCATTCTGGGCCTGGGCGACAAAAAATTACAGAGTTTGCAATTTGAGCAAATCCCTGCGTATTTCCATGGAGAATTTCCAATCCTGCTTGCAAACGTTTTGTCGTGAATCTTTAGGAGATTTTTGTTTGTTTTATTTTTCTCAAGGTTGCACACAGTCTGTCTGTGTGTGTGTGTGGTGTGTGTGTGTGTGTGTGTGTGTGTGTGTGTGTGCGCGTGTGCGCGTGCATGCGTGCTCTATGACATTTCAACATGGCCAACTCGCTGCAGGACAAAAAAATTACACTAATATGAAAGAAATGGCCGAACGGAGTTTTTAAGGAAAGGATGCAAAAGCAGGGACCGAAGGAAATGTGACGGGCAAAAATTAATGTATTTTTTTATTTTATTTTAAAGCATTAAATAGAATTGTTAAATTGTCCCCCAGCGAGTTGTCCCATGTCCCCCGTGAGGAGGGCAAGGTGAGGTGAGCGGTGCAAATCTTTCTTTCCAGGTGGAAAAGGAAAAGGAAGTTGCAACGGGCAGCTCGAAAAACACTTTGGATGGGGTGCAAAAGCGGTGAGTCTTTTTCTCTTTGGGGTTTTTTCTCTCTGTGCTGGTCCACACAGGAAGGCCCTTGGGCTGAAGTCCCCCCCCCACCCCCGGTTAGACGTTCTCCCATAACAGACGTCCCCATCACCAGTTTGTGATCCTTTCAACTAGAAATTCCAAGAATTAAATCTGAATAATGGAACGACAGAATTGGCAGGAACCTTGGAGGTCATCTAGTCCAACCCCCCTGCTCAGGCAGGAAACCTTATACCATTCCGGACAAATGGCTCTCCAGTCTCTTCTTAAACGAATGGTTGTAAGTCAAGACCCATCTGTACTTGATTTTATTCATTCATTTACTCAGTTCGTTCATTTAGAATAATTAGAATATTATTTTCTATATATTATACAAGCAAAATTATTATTACTATTATTTAGACTACATAATAATAGAGAATACTATTCAGCTCATTTATTAAGGAAATTCTGAATTTTCCTCCGATTGTGGTCATTGAGAAGTAGCTATTGTTGTATGTTATGTTCTACGATGATTGCTTCTTAATATGACTGCTTCTTAATATGATCTTATGCTTAATGTTGATTACTTTAATAATGAAAAAGCAGACTGAATCTTTACCCCAGGTTATTGAATCTCTAGCTCAGGATCTTTTGCTAGGGATCATAAAAGAAAAGAAAAATACAACAGACATATAGTGAGACTGAAGTGAGGAGTAAAGAATATGTACCAACCAAGCGTTTACAAAGATTAATACCTAGTGTTATATGCTGTGTTCTCTGAGGATTGATTATTAATATGATCTTATATTTAATGTTTAACTACTACCTCAAGACCTATTATCAGGGATCATAGAGAATAAAAAATGTAACGGGTGTATAATAGAGGATCGAAGTGAGGAGTGAAAAATGTTTACCAAACCAGACGTTTCCAAAGAATAATACGTAGTGTTGTATACCAGATGCTATGAAGTTTGATGCATACAAAGATTTTATGTACAATGCTGAATGTTTTAATAAAGGAATTTAAAAAAAAAACCTCCAGTGATGAAACACCCACTATTTCTGGTGGCAAGCTGTTCCACTGGCTAATTATTCTAACTGTCAGGAAGTTTCTCCTTAGTTCCAGGTTGCTTCTCTCCTTGGTTAGTTTCCATCCGTTGCTTCCTCTCCTGCCTTCAGGCGCTTTGGAGACTAGCTTGACTCCCTCTTCTTTGTGGAACCCCTGAGATACTGGAAGGCTGCTATCATGTCAGCCCTGGTCCTTTTTTTCTTTAAACCAGACAAATGCAATTCTGGCAACCGTTCTTTATCTGGACACATTAGGCATAAGAACATAAGAACATTAAGAAGAGCCATGCTGAATCAGCCAAAGCCCATCGAGTCCAGCATTCTGTGTCACACAGTGGCCCACCAAATGTACATGGGGATCTTGAGCAGAAAGAGAAGGCAAAACCCTCCCTTTCCTTGACCCCCAAACAAATGGTACTCAAGGGAATCCTGCCTGCCTCAACCAACATAGAGGCGGCACATGGACATCCGTTTTAATAACCACCGATACACTTTGCATCCATGAATCTATCTAGCCCTGCCTTGAAGCTGTCAAGGCTGACACCCAACAGAATTCTCCATCAAGAGTATAGAACAGAATTTATTTTTATTTATTTATTACTTAGATTTCTATGCGCCCTATTTCAAGAACTCAGGGCGGCTCACAACATAAATACTACATGTAGAAATCTAATATCTAAAAAACATTGTAAAACCGTCAATTAAAAGACCAATCATCCAAACAGACATACAAACATACATACACTGGCTGGGGCCAGGTGTTAGCTGCCCCAGGCCTGTCGGCAAAGATGAGTCTTCAGTAATTGCGAAAGGCGGAGAGGGTGGGGGCGATACGGATCTCCGGGGGGGAGTTGGTTCCAGAGGGCCGGGGCCGCAACAGAGAAGGCTCTTCCCTAGGCCCCGCCAGGCGACACTACTTATTGTCTAATGTAGCCTATTTTCTAGTCTACTCTCTATTCAATAATACCTTTTTAAAAATCATTTAGGCCCGGCCACGGAAACAGAATCGCACCTGAAAATGTTGGAACTCACATCCAATGGTAAGGCATCAGCATTGTGTGTGTTGCTTTACAAGGAGTCCTCAATGTACATCCACAATCGGACCCAAAACGTCCGCCTGCTAAGCAGGATAGTGGTGAAGTGAGCCTTGCCCCATTTTACGACCTTTCAGGCCACCGTTGCTAAACGAATCACTGCAGTTAAGTTAGTTACCTGGTTGTTAAGTGGATCTGGCGTCCTCATTGTTAGAAGGTCGCAAAAGGGGGGGGAATCACATGAGCCCGGGACCCCGTAACCATCACTAATACATGAGAACACTAAGGGCTCTCTGCCTGTTGCCCATCACAAAAAAAGACAGCTCACCCCGTCCATCACATCTTTGCAAATGGATAACTCCTCCTAGCTTTCCGAAAACTTTTAAAAACACATCTATGCAGGCAGGCTTGGAGCGTTTAATTTTTTGCTGCGCTCTGCCCCTGGGCCTTGATTGGGAGTGTATGTTGTATGAGTGAGTATAGTTTTAATAGTTTTATATTGTAATATTATTTTAAATTACTTATATTTTTGTACTTGTATTTCTGTTGTGAGCCGCCCTGAGTCTGGGGAGAAGGGCGGCATATAAGTCGAAATAAAGATAAAGATAAAGACTCCAGACCACCCAGATTAAATTAAAATTAAAAAGATCACCAAAAAAGAGACAACTCCCCGTCGGTTAGGTTATTCACCAAGGCTTCACGAATTTTGATCACGTGACTGTGGGGATGTCGCAAAGGCCGTGTGAAAAACGGTCAAGTGACTTTTCCCAGTGCCATTGTAACTTCAAATGAACGGTTTAAGTCGAGGCTACCTGTTCAGCTTTGGGAGGGGGAGTGGTTACTAGTGGTTCATTGCATAGTCAGTGAGATATCTAGATCTAATTTGATATTTTTAATCCCTCTACGAGTTCTTCCCAGGGATTTGGGATATGGATGTTGATGGTCTTGTTCATGGGTCAGCAACCCACGGCTCAGAGCCGCATGTGGCTCTTTCAGCCTTCTCCTGCGGCTCCAGAGTCCTCCTCCGCCATTTGCAGAGAGAGAGAGACAGAGAGAGGCACTTGCGCTTCCTCTCTCTCTCTCTCTCTCTCTCTCTCTCTCTCTCTCTCTCTCTCTCTCTCTCTCTCTCTCTCTCTCTCTCTCTCTCTCTCTCTCTCTCTCTCTCTGTGTGTGTGTGTGTATGTGTGTGTATAAAAAAAGAGAGTGGCCTCACGCTGTTCTCCGACAAGCTGATAAGCTTATTGGGCAGGGCTCCTCTCTTTGCAGGAAGCAGCAGAAAGCATATCTCTCTCTCTCTCTCTCTCTCTCTCTCTCTCTCTCTCTCTCTCTCTCACACACACACACACACACACACACACACACACACACACACACAGAGAGAGAGAGAGTGGGGGAAGAGGACTGGCAGACCAAGGGCAGGAGAGAACCAGCCGAATAAGAAGGTGTGCCAGCTTGTCGGAGAACAGCGTGAAGCCAGCTTGCCAGATGAGCTGAAGATCGGAGAGAGGGGAGGAGGAAGAGGGGGGGGAAGAGAGGAGAGGAAAGAGGGAGGGAGGGAGGGAGGGAGAGAGAGAGAGAGAGAGAGAGAGAGAACTCATGCACAGCAGCCTCTATTTCTTTTAATTAAACTCTTCAATCAAGCCCCCTCCTCCGTCGCATGGGCATGCAAGTTTTGCGGCTCCCAGTATTTTCTTTTCTGTGGGAAACGAGTCCAAGTGGCTCTTTGAGTGTTTAAGGTTGCCAACCCCTGGTCTTGTTGCAGGATTTCAGCCGTTCCAAGTCAAGCTGCCTTTTCGCAATTGACAGATGGGGATTCTGTCAATGCCGATGCCGTTCAAGGGATGCTCCAGATGTTTCACGATTGAGCCCAAGGCCCCTATCCTGATCAGTAGATGTAATAATCCTTGACTTACAACCACAAGTCGAGCTAAGAAAGGCGGTTGTTAAGTGGGCTTTGCCCCGTTTTACGACCTTTCTGGCCACATCTGTTAAGTTGTTCAGTTACTCACACGGCTGTTCAGTAAATCCAGCTTCCCCATTGACTTTGCTTATTGGAAGGGGATCATGTGACCCCGAGCCACCGCAACTGTCATAAATAGGAGTCAGTTGCCAAACATCCATTTTCCAATCGTGGGGATGACACAACGATCGTGTGAAAAACCGGTCACGAGTCACTTTTTTTTCAGTGCCGCTGTAACTTCGAACGGTCACTAAACGAGTCGTCGTAAGTTTGAGGACAACCAATATATAACTGGGGTTCTGGGTTTTTGGGGACCTGGTCTTTTAATGGTAACAATTGGGAGTGAAACACATTAGAGCGGAAAATATTCTAATGAGTATTTCTAAGTCTCAATAATTTTAAAGATGGGTGTAACTTCAACTCCCAGAATTCTGGGAGTTGAAGTCCCCCCATCTTAAAGTTGCAAAGATTGAGACACGTGTAATTAATCCAAGATAGAACGGAGCTGCTGTCTTTTTGCTCTCAGTAGCTCAGCCTGGATTAACGCCCACACTAAGGACTAGCATCCTTGTATATTTTCAGAGCTGCCGAAGATGCTGGTTGGGAAGACCTGATGTCCGAGCGAATCACCGCGCCATTAAAATGGGAGAATCCGTCGCAGGACAATTATTCTGCTTTGTCCTTCCAGAGAAATTAAGGTGAAACGAACACGCCGCATAATGAAATCGGACCCTCTATTTTTATTCTTATTTTTGCTAATAAAGAAGGAAACTTCATGTATCATTTTTTTAACAACACAAAGCTGCTCGTTTTAGTGACGGTTCGAAGATATGACGGCACTGAAAAAAATGACCATCTCTCACACTGCGGCATCCCCAGGCTCACGCGATCAAAATTTCTGACTCGTGTTTTTGACGGTCGCAGTGTCCCCAGGGGGATCATGTGGTCCCCTTTTGCGACCTTCCGACAAGTGAAATCAATGGGGGGAGCCAGATTCGCTTAACGACGTGTTGCTAACTTAACAACTGCAGACGTAAAATGGGGCAAAACTCACTCAACATCTGTCGTGCTTAGCAATGACATTTGGGGTCGTAAGTCAAGGACTGCCTGTAAAATCAATTCAGCTTTTAAATTTGAAGGGGACCCTCACTCTAGGCAGCCACTTCCCTCCTCCAGTGGGCTGTCAATCAAAAAGGAGAAATTTATACATTCCTCTCTGTCATATTGTAATCTTGTCCTATATAACCACTCTTAGATAAGTAGTCCTCGGCTTATGACCACAGTCAGGATCAGAATTTTCGTTACTAAGCAAGGCAGGGAACTCATGAGCTGTGACCGATTTTAGGTCTTTTTTTGCCACAAATGTTAAGAGCCATCAGCGCCGTTGTTAAGTGAATCGCACAGCCCTTAAGCGAGTCTGGCTCCCCCCCACCCCGTGACTTTGCTTGTCAGAAACCAGATGGGAAAAATCAGAAATATTGATCCCCTGACTCCAGGATGCTGTAACGATTGTAAATGCATACTGGTTGCCAAACCCCCCAAATTTTATCGTAGGGATGTGGCAACGGTCGTAAGTGCGAGGACCGACCATAAATCACTTTTTTACAGGGCCACTGTAAGTTCAAGCAGTCGCTAAACAAATAGTTGTAACTTGAGGAATATCTGTACTGTGGTTTAACTGATTTTTTTTGACATAGATAAATAGATAGATAGATAGATAGATAGATAGATAGATAGATAGATAGATAGATAGATAGATAGATAGATAGATAGATAGATAGATAGATAGATAGATACGGTAGATATAGATACAGATATATACATATACATATACATATACATAGATAGGTAGGTAGGTAGGTAGATAGATATAGATATATACCGATACATAGAAGGTTGGTAGGTAGGTAGGTAGGTAGGTAGGTAGGTAGATAGAGATAGATAGATAGATAGAGAGAGAGAGAGAGATAGAAAGATAGAGATAGAGATATATAGATACAGATATATACATATACATAGATAGATGGTAGGTAGGTAGGTAGATAGATACATAGATAGATATAGATATAGATACAAATATATACATATACATAGATAGGTAGGTAGGTAGGTAGATAGATAGATATAGATATATACAGATACATAGAAGGTTGGTAGGTAGGTAGGTAGGTAGATAGATACAGATACATAGGTAGGTAGGTAGGTAGATATATATATAGAGAGAGATAGAGAGATAGAAAGATAGAGATATAGATATATAGATCAGATATATACATATACATAGATAGATGATGGGTAGGTAGGTAGATAGATACATAGATAGATATAGATATAGATACAAATATATACAGATACGTAGGTAGGTAGGTAGGTAGGTAGGTAGATAGATAGATATAGATAGATAGATAGATAGATAGATAGATAGATAGATAGATAGATAGATAGATAGATAGATAGATAGATAGATAGATAGATAGATAGATAGATAGATAGATAGATAGATATGTCTCATCTCCCAATCCTCCTAAAACTCACCAGGTACATATCAGGAAATTCAAATCAGACAAATTTCTTTGTTTATTTATTGCACGTTCAAAATTAAAGGAATTCAGGAGAATTTCTCCTCCAGTAATATTTCATTGGAACACAAGAGAGGAACACCGGCTTCAAGAAGGTGTATTCTAACTTTAACGTTCAGTCTAGAATAATGGGTCAGCTCAATCCTAGACTGTACTTGGAACAAACCAACCTTTTTTTTTTTTATAACTTGTTATCCGGCGTCGTTCTTCAATTCAAGCTTTCCAATGCAATGTCAAAAATTTCGTTCATTCTCCACCCCCTAGAAACAGGGCATATATTTTTAAACTTAATTTCTTCAAGAAAAAAAGAAGAAGAAGAAGAAGGCAGATCTATCAGCAATCTGACCCAAAGTGGTCTCAGTTTAGGTCAATTTTGAAAAGTCACCTTGCCCTGATAAATCAAGACAGAGAAAAACAGAATAACAGAGTCGGAAGAGGGACCTTGGAGGTCATCTAGTCCAACCCCCTGCTCAGGCAGGAGACCCTATAAAACAACCAAATCCTCTTCGATCAGTTCACTTATTGCACATTGAAAGTCTTCGCTCTCCATTTGCCCATCAACACTTTCCTTCCTTCTCTTTCTCTTTTCTTGAAAAACATCCTTTTTTTCGGTCTTTCTGATGCTTTCCTTCCCCCCCCCAATAAAACTCACTTTTTAAACAATTGCTTGATTTCTTCCCTCAAGAAAAACAAATCGACCAGCAAACAACCCCAAGGTAGATTCTTATCGGAATTATCCAATTTCTCGGCTTCCTAAACTGCTTTCTTGAAGCCCCGTTTGCAAAAAGATAGAAATCAGAATAACACAGTTGGAAGGGTCCTCGGAGGTCATCTAGTCCAACCCCCCTGCTCAGGCAGGAAACCCTACACCATTCCAGACAAATGGTTGTCCAGTCTCTTCTTAAAAACCCCCTTAGTGATGGAGCATTCACAACTTCCGGAGGCAAGTCGTTCAGAATAACAGAACAAGAGAGTCGGAAGGGACCTCGGAGGTCATCTAGTCCAACCCCCTGCTCAGGCAGGAAACCCTACGCCATTTCAGACAAATGGCTGTCCAGTCTCTTCTTAAACACTTCCACTGATGGGAGCATTCACAATTTCTGTTGTTCCACTGATTAATTCTTCTAACGGTCAGGAAATTTCTTCTTAGTTCTAAGTTGCTTCTCTCCTCAATAATAATAATAATAATCAAGTTCGAAGGGACCTTGGGGGGTCATCTAGTCCAACCCCCTGCTCAGGCAGGAAACCCTACGCCATTTCAGACAAATGGCTGTCCGGTCTCTTCTTAAACACTTCCAGTGATGGGAGCATTCACAATTTCTGTTGTTCCACTGATTAATTCTTCTAACGATCAGGAAATTTCTTCTTAGTTCTAAGTTGCTTCTCTCCTCAATAATAATAATAATAATCAAGTTCAAAGGGACCTTGGGGGGTCATCTAGTCCAACCCCCTGCTCAGGCAGGAAACCCTATGCCGTTTCGGACAAACGGCTGATCAGTCTCTTCTTGAAAACTTCCAGTGTTGGAGCATTCACCGCTTCTGGAAGTCCGAGGACCCTTCTCCACACGCCATAAAAAGCAGATTTATTTATTTTTTCCTCCTCAGCCCCAGTACCAGAAGCTAGAAGAAAAATAATCAGTGCTGGTGGGAAAGAAAGGGAGGTGTTTTGGGTTTTTTTCCTTTTTTTCCTGTCTGCCTCACAGGTAGTCATCCTCGCTGGAAGTGGAGGAGCGCTCGGGGTCCTCAAAATCCGACAGGTTTTCGGAAGGCGACCGGCTCATTTTCCATACGTGGGTGGCAAAGGCTCTCCCCCAGCTGCAAGGGTGGCCCACTGCCCTCAGCTGGCAGAGGGACGGCCGGTGGGTGGTCTCCGTTCACTTGCTCCCTTTGGTGCCCCTCTGCTTGCTCATGGCCGTCAGCATCTGGCTGATGTAGGAGGTCAGCAGGTCATCCATCTTGTAGCCCTGGCAGGAAAGAGAAGGAAGAAGGAGGGGAAAATGGATGCCCGGGGAGGGGGGTTTGCCCAAATGTCTGTGGCTGAGAGAGAGAGACGCCTCTGAGATGAATTCTGATCCGTTTCGCGAGCTTTCTTGCCCCTCCCTCACCCCCATTGTTAAGTGAGTTAGTCATGCGGTCGTTATGTGAATCTGGATTCCCCCCGCTGGCTTTGCTTGTCGGAAGGGGATCGTGTGACACACACCTTCCCAGCAGACGGCGGGCGTCGTAAAGAGGATTCAATTGCCCAAGCGTCTGAATTTTGATCACGAGACCGTGGGGAGGCTGCGACGGTCGTATGGGTGAAAAAACGGTCCTAAGTCACTTTTCCCCGTGCCGTTGTCATTTCAAACGGTCACTAAACAAATGGTTGTAAGTTGCATTTTTGTTGGTAGGAGAGCCAGCCTTTTTTTTTTGGTCCCAAGGGTGCTTTTCAGAACGGAAGAAAAATAGAGTAGAGTAGAGTAGAGTAGAGTAGAGTAGAGTAGAGTAGAGTAGAGTAGAGTAGAGTAGAGTAGAGTAGAGTAGAGTAGAGTAGAGTAGAGTAGAGTAGAGTAGAGTAGAAAATATGGAATAAGATAGAATACAACAGAACAGAACAGAACAGAATAGAGGATAGAGGACAGGGCAGGACAGCGCAGGGCAGGACAGGGTAGGAAAGGAAAGGAAAGGAATATAGATTATAATAAAAATACAGAATAGAATAGAAATTAATAGAATATAATAGAGTAGAGTATCGTAGAATAGAAAATATGGAATAGACACTAGACTAGACTAGACTAACTAGACAATATGGAATAGAATAGAACAGAACAACAGAACAGAACAGAATATGGGATAGAACAGAACAGAGGATAGGACAGGACAGGAAAGGATAGGATAGGAATATAGATTATAATAAAAATACAGAATAGAATAGAAATTAGAATAGAATAGAAATAGAATAGAATAAAAATATGGAGTAAAATAGGATAGGATAGAATAGGATAGGATAGGATAGGATAGGATAGGACAGGACAGGATAGAATAGCAGAGCTGGAGGGGACCTTGGAGGTCATCTAGTCCAACCCTCTGCCCAAGCAGGAAACCCATTGCTGACAGAAGTTTCTTGGACAAGAAGAGAAACCTTTTCAAGGAAAAACAACAACAGCAACAACAACATAATCCAGTTGCCTTCGGAAGAGCCTCCTTGGGACACCAACCATGAGCCTGGGAAGACCGAGCGTCTTCCTGGGAGATGCCCGGCCATTTCTTTCCCCGCTTCCCCTCTGCCATCCTCCTCTGCCCGGCCGCGTTTTCTCCTTACCAGCGACGTCTCGCACAGCAACTTGCTCCCTCGCACCAAATTGCCGATGGTGATATGGAAGTAGGTGTTGCCGCTGCTCCAGTTGGAGATCTTGGTGAAGGGATGGGTGATGAGGATGTCCTGGAGACACGGAGAAGACGTTACGCGCCTTTGAGCGAGCCCGTCGCCCGTCTGTCGCCTTCCGTTCTCCCAGACTGCGCTCCCCACCTACAGGTTGTCCTCGACTTACAACCGTTCAGTTAGCCACCGTTCAAAGTCACCCACGGCGCTGAAAACGTGACCGAGGACCGTTTTTCACACTTATTTATTTATTTATTTGACTTCTATGCCGCCCTATTCCGGAGAACTCAGGGCGGCTCACAACATAATAGAAATCAACAATTAGAAATACATATATATAAAAACCCCTAATTTAAAAGAAAAAACCAATCATTCAACATACACACAGACATACACTGGCTAGGGGCAAGGTGTTAACTGCCCCAGGCCTGCCGGCAGAGGTTGTGTTTTAAGCAATTTGCGAAAGGCGGAGAGGGTGGGGGCGACACGGATCTCCGGGGGGAGTTGGTTCCAGAGGGCCGGGGCCGCAACAGAGAAGGCTCTTCCCCTAGGCCCCGCCAGGCGACACTGTCTGGCTGACGGGACCTGGAGAAGGCCGACTCTGTGGGCCCTAACCGGTCGCTGGGATTCATGGGGCAGCAGACGGTCCCGTAAGTAACCTGGTCCGACCATGAGGCGGTCACGTGACTTACAGTTGTATTCTCGCAAACTGACTCGCATGTTATGACGGTTGCAGCGTTCCCGGGGCGCGCGTGAGCCCCTTTTGTGACCATCGGACAAACAAAGTCCACGGGGGGGGAGGGGGGGAGAGCCGGATTCGCCTAACGAGCGTGGTAACTTAACGACGGCAGCGATTCGCGTAACAAACGCAGCGAGAAAAGTCGTAAAAAACGGGGCAAAGCTCAGTGAGCAAATTTCTCACAATTGTGGTCGTATAACGAGGATTACCTGTACAGGATCTGAAGGTCTTCCAGGCAATCCTTCCAGTGTTGGAAAGCAGTGTCAAGCGGTATATAAGTCTACATCAGCGGTTCTCAACCTATGGGTCGCGACCCCATTTGGGGTCGAACGACCGTTTCGCGGGGGTCGCCGGACACTGCAGTCCGCCATTTTGGTTTATTTTTATTTTTTTTATTTTTTTATTTTTTGGGGGGGATTTTTTTATGTTTTTTTTTTGTTGTGCGCGCGCCACGCATGCGCGGATCGGGCCGTCACGGTCTGCCATTTTGGTTTTTTTTATTATTTTTTTTGGTTTTTTTTGGTTTTTTTGCGTCGCGCGTGCACCCGCATGCACAGATCGGCCCGTCGCGGTCCGCCATTTTGTTTTTTTTGTTTTTTTTCCGATGCATGCGTGCGTGCGCGCGCACGTGCTCAACGGGCTGATCCACGCATGCGCGGCGTGCGCGCGACGAAAAAATAAATAAATAAATAAATAAAAAACACAAAATGGCGGACCGCGACGGCCCGATCCGCGCATATGCGGCGTGCGCGCGACGAAAAAAAAACCAAAAATAATCAAAAATAATAATAATTAAAAAAACAAAATGGCGGACCGCGGGTCGGGGTCGCGGCGCGCATGGGCGGCGCAAGTGGGGTCTCAACCTGAAAAAGGTTGAGAACCACTGGTCTACATTCTATGGCTATTGCGATTTACCTTTGCTAAGCGAGGCAGTTGCGCCCCGTTGTATGACCTCCTTTGTCACTGTTAAGTTACTGCAGATGTTAAGTCACTAGCCCCGTTGTTAAGTGAAGCTGCTGGCTTCCCCTTGGACTTCACTTGTCTGACAGGTGCAAAAGGAGATCATGTGACCCAGGGACCCTGGAACTGTCGTAAGGACTATCCAGTTTCCGAGCCTCTGAATTTTGATCCCCTGATTGTGGGGATGCCGCAAAGGTCATAACTGTCAAAAACAGTCATAAGTCCCTTGTAACTTTGAATGGTCACTAAATAAACGGTTGTTAAGTCGAGGACTACCTCTATTTAAAGCAGCGGTTCTCAACCTGTGGGTCGCGACCCCATTTGGGGTCGAACGGCCCTTTCCCGGGGGTCGCCAAGCACCGCAGTCCGCCATTCCCCCCCCCTTTTCCTTAGCTGTGCTACACCCTCTTATTCTATTGGCTTTTGAAAGCCAATCGAATAGTCTCTCTTGAATAGAGTCTAATTCTATTGGCTTTCAAAAGCCAATAGGAATTGTCCAGGCTGTCTCCGCCGTGCTGAGCCCGCCAAAAGTCCCAGTCTGCAAACGGGGCTGCAAGTTGTCTGCAGCGAAGGCGAGCTCTCCGGAAGTTTCCACCCCTCCCTGCTGAGCAACTACTACAAATGTAAGTAAAAGAGGGCCAGGGGTGGGAGGTGGGAGGCCGGCGGGCGCAGGGAGGGTTGCTGGCGTATGTGGGGCCTGGCGGGTGCCTTACCTCCCTTGGGCTGGGCCAACTGGTGGCCCAGCCTGTGGTCGCCCTTCACTGTCACCGCCGCAGCCGCCGCAGCCGGCCAGGAGCACCTGAGCACCTGGGCCTGCCTGCCGCCGCCCCGAACAGGCGGCCACCTACGCCTCGGCCGGCACAGGGGACAGCACCGCGCATGTGCGATGCGGGCTGTCGCACCGCGCATGTGCGATGAGGGCCGTCGCGCCGCACATGCGCGGTGCAGGCTGGGGTCGCACCGCGCATGCACGGCGCAGGTCGGGGTCACGGCCTGAAAAAGGTTGAGAACCGCTAATTTAAAGCTTCCTTCTCCTTGCTCACACAGAGACACTGAGTAACGCCCTGCTAAGGCATAATCAATCAATCAATCAATCAATCAATCACAGTCCTGGGTTGTATAAACAGAGGCACAGAATCAAGAGCCCCGCTTTATAAAGCCTTAGTAAGGCCACACCTGGAACATTGCATCCAGTTTTGGTCACCCCATTGCACAAAAAAGATGTTGAGACTTTGGAAAAAGTGCAGAGAAGAGCAACTAAGATGATGAAAGGCCTGGAGACTAAAACATACGAAGAACGGCTGCAGGATTTGGGTTTGGCCTATCTAGAGAAAAGAAGAAACAGGGGAGACACGATAGCAGCGTTCCAGTATCTGAGGGGCTGCCCCCAAAGAAGAGGGAGTCAATTAATTTTCCAAAGCACCAGAAGGCAAGACGAGAAACAACCGGTGGGAACTCATCAAGGAGAGAAGCAACCTAGAAAGGAGGTGAAACTTCCTGACCGTGAGGGACAATTAATCAGTGGAACAGCTTGGCCACCAGAAATTGTGGGTGCTTCATTATTGGAGGTTTTTAAAAATAGACACGAGGAGTGGGGGAAAAAGGCTTACTAACCCAGACGTTATCAAAGACTAATACTTAGTATTGTATACCAGGTATCATGATGATTGCTGCACAATATGTTTTTATGTTCAATGTTAATTGTTTTAATAAAAGAATTTTTATAATAATAAAAAAAAATCCACATTAAAAAAAAAAAAGGTCAGACTACAAAGCAATCAATTGAAAAGACCCACCTTGCTTTTACGGTCAATGAGGCTGACGCCGTGTTTGTTGATGGCGACCAGGAGCAGTTCTGGATAATTTGGGTCAGTGGTTTGCTGTGGAGAAAGGAAGGCGGAGGTGTGTTAGTCGCCTGGGAAGGTGAAGTTGCAAATTAGGGAGCAGGATTGTGCCACCACAGCTTCAATTCTCTTCAATGGCTGGGAAATTCAGGGATTTCAAATCCCCCCCCTTTTTTTAAAGTCACTAAGGTTGAGAGAAAGACTGGTTTAGCGGTCCATGAGAGGTGTCACCGCCACAGCTCTCCTCTCCGAGTGGGGTCCCTGGAAACAAGGGGCGTATTTGCTGCTCCAACACTGGAGGTTTTTAAGAAGAGACGGGACAGCCACTTGTCTGGGATGGTATAGGCTCTCCTGCTTGAGCAGGGGGCTGGACTAGATGACCTCCCAGGTTCCTTCTGACTCTTGTGATTCTGCCCTTCCTTCCTTCCTTCCTTCCTTCCTTCCTTCCTTCCTTCCTTCCTTCCTTCCTTCCTTCCTTCCTTCCTTCCTTCCTTCCTTCCTTCCTTCCTTCCTTCCTTCCCTTCTCCATCACTGGAGGTTTTTAACAAGAGACTGGATGATCATTTGTCTGAGATGGTATAGGTTTCTCCTGCTTGAGCAGGGGGCTGGACTAGAAGACCTCCCAGGTCCCTTCCAGCTCTATTCTATTCAATTCTATTCTATTCTGTTCTGTTCTGTGCTGTGCTGTGCTGTTCTAGTCTACTCCATTCTGTATTTCTATTCTATTCTGTTCTGTTCTGTTCTGTTCCGTTCCATTCCTTTCCATTCTATTCTATATTCCATTCCATTCCATTCCATTCTATGTTCCGTTCCGTTCCACTCCACTCCACTCCACTCCACTCTATTCTATTCTACTCTACTCTACTCTACTCTATTCTATTCTATTCTATTCTATTCTATTCTATTCTATTCTATTCTATTCTATTCTATTCTATTCTACTCTACTCTACTCCATTCCATATTTTCTATTCCATTCCATTCCATTCTACTCTACTCCATTCCATATTTTCTATTCTATTCCTATTCCTATTCTATTCTATTCTATTCTATTCTATTCTATTCTATTCTATTCCATTCCATTCCATATTTTCTATTCTATTCTATTCTATTCTATTCTATTCTATTCTATTCTATTCTATTCTATTCTATTCTATTCTATTCTATTCTACTCTACTCTACTCTACTCCATTCCATATTTTCTATTCCATTCCATTCCATTCTACTCTACTCCATTCCATATTTTCTATTCTATTCTATTCTATTCTATTCTATTCTATTCTATTCTATTCTATTCTATTCTATTCTATTCTATTCTATTCTATTCTATTCTATTCTATTCTATTCTATTCTATTCTATTCTATTCTATTCTATTCCATTCCATATTTTCTATTCTGTTCTGTTCTGTTCTCCTGACCCCAGCACCTGCTCTTCAAGGTAGTCCACCAAACGACTGGACTCCTTCCCCACTTCTTGAGTTCATTCCAAGATGGGAGCCGTCCTCACCTTCACTTCAAAGAAAGCCGAGCCAAACGTGGGCCACCGGAAGACAATCTTGAGGAAAGCCAGCTTCGCCTCTTCCCTCGTTTTGCCGGCGTGCTTATTGAAGTATGCCACGATGGACTGCAAGAGAGAGCAAAGTCACAAGCGTCACAATCTATCACGCCGGATACCCCCTATCTTAAGAATACCGAATGCACAAACTGGCCTCCTACGTCTGGAAAATCCGGCTGTTAGGAGGATGCACGCTGGGATGTTAGGAAAACAGACGAAACTTTGCCCAAACTAGAAAGAATGGAATAAATGGTTTGTGTAGTTCACCAAGTCACGTTTGGCTTTGATCTCACGGTCAAGGTCCACTCTCTTGGCCTTTGTGACCCACGGAGCAACTGAGTCAAACACCACTAGATTTCTTTCTTGTCCCTTTCTGTAGACAAGGATCAACGATATACATTGGGGGAGAAGACATAGAACATAGAATGATAAAGTTGGAAGGGACCTTGGAGGTCATCTAGTCCAGGGCTTTTCAACCAGGGGTACGGGTACCACCTGTGGTCCATTGGCACCTGGCAGGTGGTACATGACCATCCTAGAAAAGTGGTAGCCGGGGAGGGGAATGAGCTGAATCGGGGGCAGCACCGCACAAGCCTGAGCGAGAGACGGCTGGAGCTGCAGGGCTGTCAGGGCTCAGCGGAAGCGCCAGGATCAGTGCCGCTTTCCAGCTGATTGGCGTTTCTTCGGGGCTGTCAGGGCTCAGTGGAAGCGCCAGGATCAGCACCAGACTCCAGCTGGACCTCGGCGCTGATCCTGGCGCTTCTGCTGAGGCCTGAAGAAGCACCAATCAGCTGGAAAGCAGCACTGATCCTGGCGCTTCTGCTTATCCCAGAAGAAGCGCCGATCAGCTGGAATGTTGCAGCCTCTCCAGGGTCTTGTGATTTACATTCAGATGCTTGGCAACTGATTCATATTTATGACGGTCACAGTGTCCCAGGGTCAAGTGAAGGGACCAAAACCTGCTGCAGCCACCCAACAGACGGGGGGGGTGAATAAAAACCAAACACCCCTCACCCCACCCCCTCTGCCAATCCTCAACAGAAATGCTCACAACAATGGAAACCTCAAACAGGAAGAGCGCCACTGGGTGGGCAGGCAGATGTCTTGCTCGGCTATGGCTTGGGGGGGGCACCTTTTTCAGTGCCATTGTAATTTCGAACAGTCACTAAGCGAACTGTTGTAAGTCGAGGACTACCTGTACTTTATCACTTTTTCCTTTTTTTTTTTTTTTTGGTCATCATGTTTCTGGTACTCGGATGTTGCCCTATCCTAAAAGTGGTACAATGGGTGGAAGGGTTGAAAAGCCCTGCTCTAGACCAACCCCCTGCTCAGGGAGGGAACCCTATGCCATTTAAGACAAGTGGCTGTCCAGTCTCTGTTTGAAAGCCTCCAGTGATGGAACACTCAGAACTTCTGAAGGCAGGTTCCATTGACTGATTGCTCCCACCACTGGGAAATTCCTCCTTAGTTCTAGGTTGCTTCTCTCCTTGGTTAGTTTCCATCCATTGTTTCTTGTCCTGCCTTTTGGAAAATAGTTTGAACCCCTCGTCTTTGTTGGAATCCCTCAAAACCGTTCCTCACATAAGGAACGGTTGCTGGAATTGGGTATGTCTTGTCTAAGGAAGAGAAGGACGAGGGGGGACAGGATAGCAGCCTTCCAGTATCTCAGGGGCTGCCCCAAAGAAGAGGGAGTCAAGCTATTTCCCAAAGTGCCTGAAGGCAGGACAAGAAGTGATGGATGGAAACTCATCAAGGAGAGAAGCAACCTAGAACTAAGGAGAAACTTCCTGACAGTGAGAACAATTAACCAGTGGAATGGAAGTTGCCTGAAGAAGCAGTGGATTTATTTATTTATTTTATTCGGTCTTTTATGCCGCTCCTCTCCGGAGACTCGGAGCGGCTAACAACATGTATATAAAACATCAAATTCCAATACAAGTCCAAATAAAAATATCTAAAAAACAAACTAACATGCTCCAACACTGGATGCTCCAACACTGGAAGTTTTTAAGAAGAGACTGGACAGCCATTTGTCTGAAATGCTACAGGGTTTCCTGCCTGAGCAGGGGGTTGGACTAGATGACCTCCAAGGTCCCTTCCAACTTTTATTATTATTATTCATTAGATGTGAACCTCAGTCAACTGAACATTCAAATTGACTGGCGCTGATGGTTATTATTATTATTATTATTATTATTATTATTATTATTACTGCTATCATGTCTCCCCATGTCCTTTTTTCCCATTAGACTAGACCTATCCAATTCCCTATCCAATTCATCTAGTCCAACCCCCTGCTCAGGCAGGAAACTCTATACCATTTCAGACAAATGGCTGTCCAGTCTCTTCTTAAAAACTTCCAGTGTTGGAGCATTCACCGCTTCTGGAGGCAGGTTGTTCCACCGATTAATTGTCCTCACTGTCAGGAAGTTTCTCCTTAGTTCCAGGTTGCTTCTCTCCTTGATTAGTTTCCACCCGTTGCTTCTTGTCCTGCCTTCAGGTGCTTTGGAGAAGAGCTTGACTGCCTCTTCTTTGGGGCAGCCCCTGAGATACTGTAACACAGCTATCATGTCCCCCCTCGTCCTTCTCTTTGTTAAACTAGACATACCCAATTCCAGCAACCGTTCCTTATATGCTGTAGCCTCCAGCCCCCTGATCATCTTTGTAGCTCTCCTCTGCACTCTTTCCAGAGTCACAACATTTTTTATACATCATGGTGACCAAAACTGGATGCAGTTATGTTCCAAGGGTGGTCTTACTACAGAGACAGACCAACACAGGTAGTCCTTGACTTACGGCCACAACGGGGCCCAACATTTATGTTGCTAAGTGAGACATTTGTTAAGCGGGTTTTGCCCCATTTTACGACATTGCCTGCCGTCGTGCTTAAGCGAATCCCTGCAGATGTCAAGCTAGTCGCACGGCTGTTAAGTGAGTCGGGCTTTCCCCATTGTCAGAAGATTGATCACGTGACCCTGGGACACCGCCACCGTCACAAATATGAGTCAGCTGCCCAGCCTCTGAATTTCGGTCACGTGACCCTGGGGATGCTGAAATGGTCGTAAGCGTGTGAAGAACGGTCGTCAGTTTCTTTTTTTTTTCTCAGCGCTGTTGTAACTTGAAACGGTCACTAAAGGGACTGTCGTAAGTCAAGGACTACCTGAAGACAGATAGACAGAAACAGAGACGGAAGTAGACAATTGATGTGCCGATGTCTGGAGGCTGTTAGGGTTTGGATGGGTGCCAACAGGCTCAAACTCAACCCTGACAAGACGGAGTGGCTGTGGGTTTTGCCTCCCAAAGACAATTCAGTCTGCCCGTCCATCAGCCTGGGGGGGGAGCTTTTGACCCCCTCGGAGAAGGTCCGCAACTTGGGCGTCCTCCTCGATCCACAGCTAAATCTGGAACATCATCTTTCGGCTGTGGCGAGGAGGACATTTGCCCAGGTTCGCCTGGTGCACCAGTTGCGACCCTATTTGGACCGGGAGTCTCTTCTCACAGTCACTCATGCCCTTATCACCTCGAGGCTCGACTACTGCAATGCTCTCTACATGGGGCTACCTTTGAAAAACGTTCGGAGACTTCAGGTAATGCAGAATGCAGCCACGCGAGCAGTGTTGGGCCTGCCCAGAAATGCCCACATTTCGGCATCACTCCGCGAGCTGCATTGGCTGCCAATTGGTCTCCGAACGCAATTCAAAGTGTTGGTTATGACCTATAAAGCCCTACATGGCATCGGACCAGGTTACTTACGGGACCGTCTGCTGCCGCATGAAACCCAGCGACCGGTTAGGGCCCACAGAGTCGGCCTTCTCCAGGTCCCGTCAGCCAGACAGTGTCGCCTGGTGGGGCCTAGGGGAAGGGCCTTCTCTGTTGCAGCCCCGGCCCTCTGGAACCAACTTCCCCCGGAGATCCGTGTCGCCCCCACCCTCTCTGCCTTTCGCAAATTATTGAAGACACACCTCTGCCGGCAGGCCTGGGGCAGTTAACATCTTGCCCCAGCCAGTGTATGTTTGTTGTAAATTTGTCTTTGGATGATTGGTTTTTAATCCAGGGGTTTTATAATGTATTTAATGTCAGATTTCTATATGTTAGTATTTATGTTGTAAGCCGCCCTGAGTTTTTTTTTTTGGAATGGGGCGGCATAGAAATCGAATTAAATAAATAAATAAATTGCCGGAGCAAACTTACTCTCTTCCAGTCATCCGGGGACAGCTGTCGAATGAGAGGTTCGGGCACCAGGTCCTTGAGAAGTTTCGGAATATTAGGAAAAGAAGATTTGTCATCTTCAAATTTCACCCTATAGATCAGGGCTCCAAGCTGTAGGACTTCTTCCCGGCTGCACTTATGGTAGCCCCGAAGATATTTTGGTAATTCCTGGGCCGGGAAGAAAAGCAGAGGGCGGTCAGGCGACGCTCTGAATCATCTCAAAAGCCGGCGAAGAAAATAACGGGGTCCTTGGTGCTTTCTGAACTTAAGTATCCCAAAGGTGGGGGGTTTTTTTTTTTAGAAGGCAATTGGATATTCTTGTTTTTTTTCTCTGAAGACGTTTCGCTTCTGATTCCAAGAAGCTTCTTCAGCTCTGACCGGGTGGCGGGGGAAGGGAAGGATTTATATGCCTTGCAGAAAAAACGGGTCATTTGCATCCTTTTAGCCCAGTGGTTCTCAACCTGTGGGTCGCGACCCCATTTGGGGTCGAATGACCATTTCACGGGGGTCGCCAAACAACGCAGTCCGCCATTTTTTATTTTTTTTTGGTCGGCCATTTTTTTTTTTGGTCAGCTATTTTTTTTTTCGGTCGGCCATTTTTTTTCCTCTTTGCGATGCGGGCCGTCGCGCCATGCATGCGCGATGTGGGCCATCGCACTGCGCATGCGCGATGCGGGCCCGCCATTTTTTGTTTGGTTCGCCATTTTTTTTTTGGTCGGCCATTTTTTTTTTCGGTCGGCCATTTTTTTTCCTCTTTGCGATGCGGGCCGTCGCGCCATGCATGCGCGATGTGGGCCATCGCACTGCGCATGCGCGATGCGGGCCCGCCATTTTTTGTTTGGTTCGCCATTTTTTTTTTGGTCGGCCATTTTTTTTTGGGTCGGCCATTTTTTTGGGGGGTTGGACATTTCTTTTTTTTTTTTGGTCGGCCATTTTTTCCCCTTTGCCATGCGGGCCATCGCGCCGCGCATGCGCGATGCAGGCCCACCATTTTTGGGGGGGTGGTGGCCATTTTTTATTTATTTTTTTTCAGCCGGCCATTTTTTCCCCTTTGTGATGCAGGCCGTCGCGCCACGCATGCACGATGCGCCCCGTCACACCGCGCATGCGCGATGCGGGCCGGGGTCGAGCCCCGGAAAAGTTTGAGAACCGCTGTTTTAGCAAGTCGTTGAGACCACTTGGAGGGTTGCCTGTGTCCTCTGGGCCACCCGAGTGGTGCAAATGGGCGTGGAGCCGTCTTGGAACGGCTGGAAGGACGGTGTTGTCGACTGGAGATAGATCGATCACTCATTTTGACCCTGAGGATGCAGGTAAACCTGCAAGTGGCCTCAATGACCACCCTCCAAAAGAATGCAAATGACCAGTTTTTCTGCAAGGAGTATAAATCCTTCCCTTCCCCTCCATCCAGTCAGAGCTGAAGAAGCTTCTTGGATGAGAAGCGAAACGTCTTCAAAGAAAAACAAGAAAGTCCAGTGGCCTCTTGCTTGAAAAAAAAGCACCTTTGGGGAAACCCTGACCTGGATGACGGAGAATCTCTATAGACATCTGAATCTGAGTCTTTTCTCGCAGACGTTTCATTACCCAACTAGGTAACATCATCAGTGCTAGAAGGGAGGAGGCTTTGCTCTCTGTTTACATACTAGTGGCTTGCCCTGTCAGTGTTAATGGGAGCGATTTGGGTGACTCCTTGCCTGAGCCGTTGTTCTTGGCGCTTTCTGAGCCTGCTTGTCTTCCTGTAGATATTTCCTGACCCATCTAGAGAATAGCATCAGTGCTACCGTAGAAAGGAGTGGGGGTTCTTCTCTGCAAGCAAGTTACTTCTTTATAACCAGGGAGCAGCCCTCACTCCCTTCTGTCACTGGTGATGTTACCCAGTCGGGTCTTGAAATGTCTGCAAGGAAACCACCATATGAACACTGAGCTACAAATAAACAGGAGTTTACTGTGAGCTTGTTTGGCAATTCCTTGACTGGGAAATTGTTTCCTTTTCTAATGTTGGTCTAAAGCAGGGCTTTTCAACCAGGGGTACGGGTACCACCTGTGGTCCATTGGCACCTGGCAGGGGGTACGCAACCATCCTAGAAAAGTGGTAGCTGGGGAGGGGAATGAGCTGAACCGGTGGCAGCACCGCACAAGCCTGAGCGAGAGACGGCTGGAGCTGCAGGGCTGTCAGGGCTCAGCGGAAGCGCCAGGATCAGTGCCAGACTCCAGCTGGAGCTCGGGGCTGATCCTGGCGCTTCTGCTGAGCCCTGAAGAAGCATCAATCAGCTGGAAAGCAGCGCTGATCCTGGCGCTTCTGCTGAGCCCTGAAGAAGCATCAATCAGCTGGAAAGCAGCGCTGATCCTGGCGCTTCTGCTGAGCCCTGAAGAAGCACCAATCAGCTGGAAAGCAGCGCTGATCCTGGCGCTTCTGCTGAGCCCTGAAGAAGCATCAATCAGCTGGAAAGCAGCGCTGATCCTGGCGCTTCTGCTGAGCCCAGAAGAAGCGCCGATCAGCTGGAATGTTGCAGCCTCTCCAGGGTCTTGTGATTTACATTCAGATGCTTGGCCACCGATTCCTATTTATGACAGTCACAGTGTCCCAGGGTCATGTGAAGGGACCAAAACCTGCTGCAACCACCCAGCAGACGGGGGGGGAGAGGAATAAAAACCAAACACCCCCACCCCACCCCCGCTGCCAATCCTCAACAGAAATGTTCACAACAATGGAAACCTCGGACAGGAGGAAGAGCGCGGCCGGGCGAGCAGGCAGGTGTCTTGCTCGGCAGTGGCTTGGGGGGCACTAAGCGGACTGTTGTAAGTTGAGGACTACCTGTACTTTATCACTTTTTTCCTTTTTTGGGGGGGGTCATCAAATTTCTGACCCCTTGCTAGGCGACTGGTGGTCCTCGGATGTTGCCATATCCTAAAAGTGGTACAATGGGTGGAAAGGTTGAAAAGCCCTGATCTAATGTTCTTGGTGATTCCTCAATTAGGCTGTTGTTTGCTGTTTCAGTTGTCTGAGCTGGGGATTGCTCGACTAAACTAGCACTTCTAGCACTGATGATGTTACCTAGTTGGGTCACGAAACATTTGCAAGAAAACAACCAGGGACCCCACAGTAAACCTAATCAAGGAATCGCCAAGAACATTCCCATCAACGTTGTTGCACGTCGAGGACCATCTGTACTGCAGTCGTTTAGCAAAACAATTCTGCAGTTTTGCTGAAAACCGGAAGAATGTACCATAATGTGCCATAAATGCATGCATACCTGCATATATGCATACCATGTTTCCCTGAAAATAAGAGCAGGTATTGTTATTATTATCATTATTATTATCATTATTATTATTATTATCATTATTATTATTGTTATTATTGCCTCCAAAAGAAGCACCAGGTCTTATTTTGGGGGTAGGCCTTACCTCCGGCACCAGCAGCGCCACCCAGCTGGTCCACTTTTTCTGGGGCCGAAGCTCTGCGGCTGCATTCGGACCTGCATTTTGCAGTCAGGCCTTTCCGGAAGGCCTAAACAGCCGAGTACCAAGCTATGGATTCAATCCATAGCTCGGTGCTCGGCCGCAGAGATCTTGCAGAACCGAGGTACGGATTGAACCCATAGCTTGGTTCTCGGTTGCAGAGACCTTCCAGAAAGGCCCGTGACTGAGATATGCAGGCCTGGCTACGGAAGAGGCCTCAGAAGAAGAAATGGGCCAGTGAGGAGAGGCCTGACTACAAGCTGAGTGGGTGCAGGGCAGGTGGGCAGCTACACACCACCCACCCCTGCCCCAGCTTGATTTGTAGGTGTGCTGCTTCACCCAAAAACTAGGGCTTATTTTCAGGGTAGGGCTTATATTAGGCCCACCCCCCAAAATCAAGCTAGGGCTTATTGTTGGTGTAGGCCAGGGTTGGGCAACCTTGGCTCTTTTATGACTCGTGGACTTCAATTCCCAGAATTCCTCCGCCAGCATGGGGGAACTATGGCCCCTTCATGACTGGTGGACTTCAACTCCCAGAATTCCTGAGCCAGCATGGGGGAAACTTTGGCCCCTTCATGACTTGTGGACTTCAATTCCCAGAATTCCTCCGCCAGCATGGGGGAACTATGGCCCCATCATTACTGGTGGACTTCAACTCCCAGAATTCCTGAGCCAGCATGGGGGAAACTTTGGCCCCTTCATGACTTGTGGACTTCAATTCCCAGAATTCCTCCGTCAGCATGGGGGAACTATGGCCCCATCATTACTGGTGGACTTCAACTCCCAGAATTCCTGAGCCAGCATGGGGGAACTATGGCCCCTTCATGACTTGGGGACTTCAACTCCCAGAATTCCTGAGCCAGCATGAGGGAACTGTGGCCCTTAATGACTCGGGGACATCAACTCCCAGAATTCCTGAGCTAGCATGGCTCAGCTTGGAAACCTCTCCCTTTCCCCTTCGCTCCTGTATCCAAGGTGCTCAAAGAGGACAAGCAACTGGGATGGCCTCCCGTTCTGAAGTGTTAATAATAATAACAACAATAAAGCTGGAAGGGACCTTGGAGGTCACCTAGTCCAACCCCCTGCTCAGGCAGAAAACCCTATACCAGGGGTAGGCAATCTTGGCTCTTTTATGACTGGTGGACTTCAACTCCCAGAATTCCTGAGCCAGCGTGGCTCAGCTTGGAAACCTCTCCCTTTCCCCTCAGCATGGCTGGCTCAGGAATTCTGGGAGTTGAAGTCCATGAGTCATAAAAAAGCCAGGTTGGAAGACCCCTGGTTTAAATATTTTTTCCTTGAGGTCACGTGATCAAAATTCGGGCATTTGGGCAGGGGTAGGCAAGCTTGGCTCTTTTATGACTGGTGGACTTCAACTCCCAGAATTCCTGAGCCAGCATGGCTCAGCTTGGAAACCTCTCCCTTTCCCCTCAGCATGGCTGGCTCAGGAATTCTGGGAGTTGAAGTCCACGAGTCATAAAAGAGCCAAGGTTGCCTACCTCTGCTCTATATCATTTCAGACAAATGGCAACCCAGTCTCTTCTCCACCATCTCCTGCTCCCGGAACCAGGAGCCACATGAAGGAATGTCCAACCGTAATCTGGTTTAGAGTCTTCCGCTGATGAACCTTGCAGATTTACCTGATAATAATGAAAAATGGAATCGGCCATTGAATCTTTCCCAGGCATGGTGTTGGTCCAAAGCTTTTTCATGAAAAAGACTTGGTAGGTGAGAGAAGGCACAAGACCTAGGAAGCAAAATCAGGTCAACATTCAAAGTTGGGTCTTGATTGTGCATTGTGTGATGACCCACAATTAATTTAAGGCAGTGTTTCTCAACTTGAGCACGTTTAAGATGCGTGCTACCTACAACCATTTATCAGAAGTAGAATTCGAAGAAGAAATAGTAAAAGGTCCAATGATAGCATGGGCAAGGGATATAGGTAGAAGTATAGAATTAGAAGAATGGGAAAGAGTATGGAACATAAATTGCAAACTAACACTGTCAAGTGCATATAAAGAAAACCAATATAAAATGTCCTATAGATGGCATTTAACACTGGCGAGATTGGCCAAGACATATAAAAATATGAATCCAGACTGTTGGAAAGGCAAAAACAAAGAGGGAATATTCTATCACATGTGGTGGCAATGCCCCAAAGCAAAGATTTATTGGGAGCACATAAGGAGATGGATACAGGAAATAACAAAAGAACGAATCGAACTTACACCCAAATTATTCTTATTAGGTATAATTAACCCAAAGATGAAAAAAACAACTTCAACACATCATTGTACATATAATAACAGCGGCACGCATTGCATATGCGCAATGCTGGAAAGGGGAAAAAAATACCAACAAATGATATGATTATTTGCAAGATACTAGAATGCGCTGAGATGTACAAACTTACTCTGGAAATCGAAGACAAAGAAGCTACAGGGGATGATTGTGGTTGATTGTTGAATTGAGTGGTATTTTTAGATTTTTGTTTGGGATTTTTATTGTTATTATTGTTTATATATATGTTGTTAGCCGCTCCGAGTCTCCGGAGAGGAGCGGCATACAAGTTAAAATATAAATAAATAAATACAGAATTTTATGAGGTATGGGACAAGTGTTACAACTGGTTATAATTGAGGAATAAAAAAGTATCAGAAGTGATGTAAATAATTGTAAATAAATGTAAGAGATATAGGACACAGTACTGTTAAGGAAAAAAATGTATTTTGTATTTTGTTTTTGTAAAGTGAAAAAGGAAAAATAAAAATTAAAAAAAAAAAAGATGCGTGGACTTCAACTCCCAGCAAATGCTGGCTGGGGAATTCTGGAAGTTGAAATCCACACATCTTAAACGTGCTAAGATTGAAAAATATCTATAATCTATAAACAACATTAGAGGTTGTGGATGCAATTTAGAGTCCTGACTGAGGGGGGAGGGGGGCTGCAGAAAGTCATCTACCAAAATGGACATGTCATCCAAAGGAAATAATAAATTTGTGTTTGTTTTTTTATTTGGGGAGAGGAAGTGGGGTGTGTGTGTCTGAGGTCCACAAAAGGATTGCTGGCGATGTCTGCTGTAAGATTGTTGTTTGTTCCACTAGTGTGACAGGCGAGAGACACCTCTAGGATCGTCACTTTGTCGCTTTCCTTCGCACAAAAAGTTAGAATCCCTGCTTGCAGAAATCTAGTGTGGCAGGAGAAAGATCAGGACCTCCGGGAAAAAAAATGAAGAACAGAAGATTGCTGTGCAAGATCCGGCAGATTTTGGCAAATGACCGTGAAAAAAAAAAATCAGCGTGCTCAAACTGTATTCGGCGTCTTTAAAAGGACATCGAGTTTGCATACAGATAGTCCTTGAGTTATGACTTACGTAAGGGAGCCTGGCCGTCAGGGTTATCAATCATGACGGTCATAAAATAGGGACCACGTTAGTTGCTTTTATGCCTGAAGCTATCATTTAAGGACCAGCACAAAAAAAGACGATAAAAATCAGATCCGTCACATGGGTGATCTGATTTACCTAAGGCCTGATTTGCCTAAGACGGAAAGACCTGGTGGAAAAAAAACCTGGAAAAATTGGGGGAAAAAACCACCTTAGATAAATCAGATCACCCACATCACAACAGGACACTGGCAAGTTCCTGACGTGCAGTCATGTGACCGTGTTGGGAGCGTGGCCGTCAGAACTTTGAATCTGGGCCATACGGTCTGTCGTAAAATGGCCACTAAGCAACCCGTCGTAAGTTGAGGACTATTCGTGCTTCCTTTTCTAATCCTTTTTTTGAAATTGCTTGTTAACTGTTTTTCAAATATTAGGAGCCTTGGCATTTTACAAGTCTGAAAATGCCAAGGGTGTTTCTTTCCATCTTTTTACAAGTTTAAGGACTCAAGCGGGATTTTTTGGGGGGTTTTGTTTTGAACAAAAAAAAACAAAAGGGTGATTAGAACTCTGATTTCAGAAGGTTAGAAATGGGCAATGGGTCCAGACGACTTTGAAATAAAATTCTGGAATGAATGATAAGAATCCTTCCCGTGGGAAAATGCTTTGGTTTTGAATTCAGTTAAAAAAAACATGACAAGATGCAATTTTGAAGGTTGGCCACCAGAGGGAACTAGAAGGAAGTAAAGATTTATGTATTGGAGTCAAGATTTACCACGAAAGATTTACCATCTTTTGCTGGCCTCGCTTTCTTGATCCAGTCGGTCAGATGCCTGACGAAGTCAAAGAAGAAGTCTCCTTCGGGGACACTGATGACCTGGAAGAAGGCAAGCAGTGCTTTCTCAACTTTGGCCCCTTGTAGATGTGCATGCTGGGGGATTCTGGGAGTTGAAATCCACCCGTCTTAAAGGGAAGGAAATGAACTACAGAGTTGGCAATGGAGATTCTCAGTCCTCCAGGTCAGTTATCCCAAAGGTGCTTCTTCACGAGTGATACTCACTAGCCCTGCCCCATTCTTGCATGGCACAGCACCTTATTTAGATTTTCCCGCAGCCGGGTGGCCTGGGCCCACTACCAGGCCATGACCCAGAAGTTGGGGACCTCTGCCCTAGTGGTCTCCCATCCCAATATTAACAAAATCACAGAATAACAGAGTTGGAAGGGACCTGGGAGGTCATCTAGTCCAATCCCCTGCTCAGGCAGGAAACCCTATACCATTTTGGACAAATGGCTGTCCAGTCTCTTCTTAAAAACTTCCAGTGTTGGAGCATTCACCACTTCTGGAGGCAGATGGTTCCACTGGTTAATTGTCCTCACTGTCAGGAAGTTTCTCCTTAGTTCTAGGCTGCTTCTCTCCTTGATGAGTTTCCATCCGTCGCTTCTTGTCCTGTCTTCAGGCACTTTGGAGAAGAGCTTGACTCCCTCTTCTTTGGGGCAGCCCCTGAGATACTGGAAGACTGCTATCATGTCACCCCTTGTCCTTCTCTTCGTTAGATTAGACATACCCAATTCCTGCAACCGTTCTCCGTCTATTTTAGGGTTTCAGCGTTAATGGACTGGGCTGGGAAAGCTTCCGTTAATACGGGATATAACTCTGATGAAAGTCTGGCCAGCTATGAGTTGTAAACTCACCTTGTCCGATATCTTGATAAAAAGGCTGAATCCTTCTGATGATTTTAAGAGCAGCCGTTTGGAAATGCTTTGACAGAAATCCTTGGCCTTGGTGCCAGACTCCACTTCAAAGGCCTAGGTGAGAAACAAAGCAGAATAAATAACCTGGCTTCATACAAGCTGAGTTGAACTCTTGTGTCAGAGTGTGCAGAGTCTTATTGCGCTAGGTAACCCAGGAGTAAATACAGTAAACAGTGGTCTATATTAAATGGTGGTTTATCTGCAATATCATACACCAGGAGCAATATACACACACGTGCTAATACAGCAGGATCCAAACACACCACAATTACAGCAGGAAACAGAAGAGAGAGAACACAGCAGCAGAGGCTTTCCTTTTATATAAAGGCTCTTAAAGGGACACAGACCCTGCTGAGTCATTCCCATCATTACATCATACCTATATCTCACATCATACAAACTTGGAGGTTTACCTGTGTCCTCAGGCTTACTGAGTGGTGCAAACGGGTGATCTATCTATCTCCAGTCTACAACACAGTCCGTTCAGCAATTCCAGGAAGGCTCCACATCCATTTGCACCACTCAGGTAACCCTGAGGACACAGACAGACCTCCAGGTGGTCTCAATGACTTTCTAAAACAGGGGTGTCAAACTCAATTTCATTGAGGGCCGCATCAGCATTGCGGTTGCCCTGAGGGGGCTGGGTGGGTGTGGCCAAAGTGAATGCAGCCTACTGGGTGGGTGTGGATGGAGTGGGTGTGGCTACTGGGTGGGCGTGGCCAGTTCATCATTCGCATCAAGGGTGCCTGTGGGGGCCTGGGCAGGAGTGGGACAGATTATTATTATTTATTTATTTATTTTATTTTATTAAATTTCTATACCGCCCCTCTCCCGAAGGACTCGGGGCGGTGTACAGCCTAAAATTTAAGAAACATATAAATATACAAAATTTAAAATAATTAAAAATAAATTAAATCATTTGGCCAAAATCCTAAAACCCAAAACATATAAAATTTAAAATCTTAAAAAATACTCAGAAGCTTCTATGCCAGGCCGGCCTGTCGGAAAAGGAATGTTTTTAGTTCCCGACGGAAGGTGCGTAAATCTGTTATTATACGGAGTTCGGGGGGGAGCTCGTTCCATAACGTGGGAGCTCCCACAGAGAAGGCTCTCCCCCTGGGGGTCGCCAGCCGGCACTGTCTGGCCGACGGCTCCCTGAGGAGGCCCTCTCTGTGGGAGCGTACCGGACGGCGGGAGGTATTTGCTGGCAGTAGACGGTCCTGTAAGTATCCGGGTCCGATGCCATGGAGCGCTTTAAAAGTGGTCACTAACACCTTGAACCGCACCCGAAAGACCACCGGCAACCAGTGCAACTCACGCAGGAGCGGTGTTACGTGGGAGCGCCACGACGCTCCCATCACTACCCGCGCGGCCGCATTCTGGGCAAGTTGGAGCTTCCGGATGCACCTCAAGGGGAGCCCCATGTAGAGAGCATTACAGTAGTCCAGCCTGGAGGTCACGAGGGCATGAGTGACTGTGCGTAGCGAGTCCCGGTCTAGGAAGGGACGCAACTGGCGCACCAGGCGAACCTGGTGGAACATCCTCCCGGCCACGGCCGTCAGATGGTCCTCTAAGGACAGCCGTGAGTCCAGGAGGATTCCCAAGTTGCGAACCCTTCCTGTGGGAGCCACTGTTTCGCCCCCAATACACAGCGATGGAATCAGCTGGCTGTACCGGGACGACGGTAACCACAGCCACTCGGTCTTGGAGGGGTTGAGCTTGAGTCCGTTTCTCCCCATCCATACCCGCACGGCCTCCAGGCACTGGGTCAGCACGGCAAGGGCATCGTTGGGGTGGTTTGGCGTGGAAATGTACAGCTGGGTATCATCAGCGTACTGGTGGTACTCCACGCCAAAACCACGGATGATCTCACCCAGCGGCTTTACATAAATGTTGAACAGTAGAGGCGAGAGGACCGACCCCTGAGGTACCCCACATACGAGGGGTCTCGGGGTCGACCTCTGGCCCCCTGTCAACACAGACTGCATCCGGCCAGAGAGGAAGGAGGAGAACCACTGCAAGACAGTGCCTCCTATGCCCAGCCCCTCCAACCGTTGCAGCATGATACCATGATCGATGGTATCAAAAGCCGCCGAGAGGTCCAATAGCACCAGAACAGAGGAGCAACCCCTGTCTTGGGCCCGCCAGAGATCATCCACCAACGCGACCAATGCTGTTTCCGTGCTGTAGCCAGGCCTGAAGCCCGACTGGAACGGATCGAGATATGACGATTCCTCCAGGTGCTGCGGGAACTGTCGGGCAACCACACTCTCAACAACCTTCGCAAGAAAGCGAAGGTTGGAGACGGGACGGTAGTTTGATAAAACAGCTGGATCCAGGGCAGGCTTCTTGAGGAGGGGTCTCACCACTGCCTCTTTCAAGGCAGCGGGAAAGACACCCTCACTCAAGGAAGCGTTGATAATTGCTCGGAACCAGCCTCGTACCACCTCCCGGGAGGCCAGCACCAACCAGGAGGGGCACGGGTCCAGTAAACATGTGGTCGCCCTAAGTCCCCCCAGCAACCTGTCCACGTCCTCGGGGGTCACGGGGTCAAACTCAACCCAGGTAACAGTCTCAAGACCAGCCTCCGCCTCTCCCATTGGACATACCCAGTTGAAGTCGAAGCCTTCCCGTATCTGAGCGATTTTATCATACAGATATTTTCCGAAATCCTCAGCTCTACCCTCTAAGGGGTCTCCCCTCACCTCCTGATGAAGGAGGGAGCGGGTCACCCTAAACAAGGAGGCTGGGCGGTTATCTGATGACGCAATAAGAGCAGTGAGGTAGGAACACTTCTCTGCTCTTATCGCCATTAGGTAGGACCTAATATGGTCTCTTACCAATGTTCGGTCAGATTCGGCACGGCTCGATCTCCAACTGCTCTCTAGGCGTCTTTTCCGGCGTTTCATCTCTCTCAACCCCTCGTTATACCACGGGGCCGGTCGAGACCCACGCCGAATCAGAGGCCGCAAAGGCACAACTCGATCCAGGGCACCGGCAGCCGCCCTGTCCCAGGCCGCCACCACCTCTCCAACCGAGTCGTGTGTCAGAACCTCAGGAATTGGCCCAAGCTCTGCCTGGAACCGCTCGGGTTCCATCAGCCGCCTGGGGCGGTACCATCTCACCGGTTCCGCCACCCTGCGGTGGGGTGCAACGGTCCGAAAGTACAAGCATAGGAGAGAGTGATCAGACCATGACAGGGGTTCAATGACTATATCCCCTACACTCTGACCACTCAGCCACTGTCCAGAGACAAAAACCAGGTCAAGCGTGTTCCCCCCTGTGTGTGTGGGGCCTTGAATTACCTCGGTCAGGTCCATGGCTGTCATGGAAGCCATGAACTCCCGAGCCTCCCCGGACGCCCCGCCCCCGGACGGCAGGTTGAAGTCACCCATGACTATTAGCCTGGGGACTTCAACCACCACCGCGGCGACAACGCTCAGGAGCTCGGGCAGGGAGGTTGATACGTGGCAGGGCGCCAGGTACGTAATCAACACCGCCCTCGGACCCCCTAGGTCCCACTTCACCAGAAGGGATTCACAGCCTGCCGTCTGAGGAACAGTGACCTCCCTCGGCCTGAAACTTTCCCTGATCACGACCGCCACTCCCCCACCCCTGCCTTGAGCTCTCGGCTGGTGGAATGCAAGGAAACCCGGTGGGCACATTTCCACCAGAGGGACACCGCCCTCTGGTCCCAACCAGGTCTCCGTTATACCCGCCAGGTCTGCTCCCCCCTCTGAGATTAAATCTTGAATGAGGGGGGCCTTATTTACCACAGACCTGGCATTGCACAGCATCAGCCTACAGCCAGGGCCCTGTGGTTCTGAACAACCCCGAGAACAGGTTGAGCCTTGGGGGTCGGAGCGCACGACCGCTCGTAAGCAGCGGGTGCGCGCTCCCTTATTATGATACGGCCCCCTGCTCCCACCATACCTGCCCCTCCCGCTAACGGTACTTATTGGAACTGAGGGTTTCTGGCAGAAGGGGGTGGGACTGGGGCAAGTGCCAAGGCATGGTCCACCGGGGCAAGTGCCAAGATGGCCGCCACAAAATTGCACTGTCAAGACTGCTAACATTGGATGTTCTTGCTTGCCATATATGAAGAAGCAAACATGTTTTATTTAGCCTGTATATCACTCTAGAGTTAAAGCAGACAATACTAGCCTAGTGGATGGGAAAATATTGCTAGCTAAACATAACAATATCTCAGCACAGCATTGCCAAGGTCAGCTGTAACTGGGAGGGGCACTTCACACTTCACTTTAATTGGAGAATGTGATTGATGATTGCAGAATGAGGGAGTGAATTATGCTTTGTTACGGGTGATGGGGGGAGGGAAGATTCAGTTTTTGGCTTAACTTTCGTGTGTGCTGAAGCTATGCCGAAGTAAAAGGATTCTTTAAGGCAGCGGTTCTCAACCTTTTTCAGGCTGAGACCCCACTTGCGCCGCCCATGCGTGGTGTGACCCTGACCCGCGCTGCGCGTGCCGTGCATGCGTGGCGCAACAGGCCGATCTGTGTATGCGCGCCATGCGCGCGACGGCCCGAACCGCGCATGCGTGGCACGATGGGCCAATCTGCACATGCGCGGTGCGCGCGTGATGGTGCGAACCACGCACGCGCTGTGCAATGGGCCGATTTGCGCATGTGCGTCACGCACGACGGCCCGAACTGCGCATGCGCGGCGCGATGGGCCGAACGGGGGGAAAAAATGGCAGACTGCGGTGTCCGGCGACCCCTGCGAAACGGTCGTTCGACCCCAAATGGGGTCGCGACCCACAGGTTGAGAACCGCTGCTTTAAGGTAAATAAGCCTCAAAGTTCTTTGAAAAGCTGCTCCTTTTCGGAACCATGTCATATACATTGGCTCCTGGCCGGCCTGGGCCAGGGCCAAGGCAGCGGGGGCCGTTCCCTCACGGTTTCCAGGATGGCTTTGCGGGCCACATGAAACCACTTCGCGGGCAGCATCCGGCCCCCCCCCCGGGCCTTGTGTTTGACATGTCTGCTCTAAAAGGAGGCAAATGACCAGCTGTCTGCAAGGAATAGAAATATAAACGACATCATCCATCTCCAGTCTACCACACAGTCCTTTTAGCAGTTCCAAGAAGGCTCCACCCCCCTTTGCGCCACTCAGGCGACTCTGAGGACACAGATAAACCTCCAAGTGGCCTCAACGACTCTCCAAAAGAATGCAAATGACCAGTTTTTCTGCAAGGAGTATAAATCCTTCCGTTCCCCCACCATCCAGTCAGAGCAGAAGAAGCTTCCTGGAATGAGAAGGGAAACGTCTTCAAAGACAAACAAGGAAGTCCAGTGGCCTCCTTTGGGACAACCGGGACCTGGAGGATGGAGAAGCTCCGTGGATTTCACCGAAGAAGAGCAAAATCTCTTTGCTCTTGACATTCTGGGTCTCCTCGTCTTGGCTTTTCCTCTGCTTCCTTCGCCAAAGAAACCTGGGATGGACTCTCCTGACCGATCAGGGTTTAAAAGTTTGGCCTTTACCTCGTCGGTGTCGTCCGGGAAGTAGACTTTATGGAAAATCTGCGTTGTTTTATGCTGAATGGCTTCCACTTCGACCAGATGGGGTGGGTATTTCCGAGACCCGTTCCTACAAAAGACACAAACTGGATGGCTGTTTGTCAACAACTCGGTAGCATACATAATGAAAAGGAAAAAAAAGAAGAACAGAGTTGGAAGGGACACAGGAGGTCATCCAGTCCAACCCCCTGCTCAAGCAGGAAACCCTAGTCCAGAGGTGTCAAACTCAATTTCACTGAGGGCCGCATCAGCATTGCGGTTGCCCTTGGGGGGGGGCAGGTGGGTGTGGCCAGGGTGGGTGCGGCCTACTGGGTGGGCGTGGATGGAGTGGGTGTGGCCTACTGGGTGGGCGTGGCCAGCTCTACATCATTTGCGTCAAGGGTGCCTGTGGGGGCCTGGGCAGGAGTGGGAGAGATCTGGGGGTCTCTGGCAGAAGGGGGGTGGGACCGGGGCAAGCGCCAAGGCATGGTCCACCAGGGCAAGTGCCAAGATGGCCACCACAAAATTGTACATTGGCTCCCGGCTGGCCAGGGCCAAGGCAGCGGGGGCCATTCCCTCACGGTTTCCAGGATGGCTTCGCGGGCTACATGAAACCACTTCGCGGGCCGCATCCGGCCCCCGGGCCTTGTGTTTGACATGTCTGCCCTACGCCATTTCAGACAAATGGCTGTTCAGTCTCTTCTTGAAAATCTCCAGTGATGGAGCAACCCACAACTTCTGGAGGCAGGTAGTTCCATTGGTTAATTGTTCTCACGGTCAGGAAATTTCTCCTTAGTTCTAGGTTGCTTCTCCCCTTGATTAACCAAGGAGAGAAAATATAAGTTAGATGGCTTTCTGATGAAATAATCCCCTCAGATACTGGGTACCCCTTCTTGGGTAAGAGACCTTGTGAGAGAACGCAGTTTATCAAATAGGAAAGGATGTCCAAAGTGGGTTGACCCCAGGCTTAATCAACACCTGCTGGGCCACAACAGCTGGAGCAAGCCAGCATTTATTTGATTCTTATGTTGCCTAATATTCTTTCCACCTCCTCTTTTCTTGTAGCATTGCAAGCCAACTCAATGCCCACTGTCAGGAGTTCAGCCCTGACCGGCTCAAGGTTGACTCAGCCTTCCATCTTTCTGAGCTCAGTAAAACGAGGACCCAGATAGTTGGGGGGGGGAGTATGCAACAGGCTGACTCTGTAAACCGCTTAGAGAGGACTGCAAAGGACTGTGAACATAAGAACATAAGAAGAGCCATGCTGAATCAGGCCGAAGCCCATCGAGTCCACACAGTGGCCCACCAAATGTACATGGGGATCTTGAGCAGAAAGAGAAGGCCAAACCCTCCCTTTCCCTTGACCCCCAACAAATGGTACTCAAGGGAATCCTGCCTGCCTCAACCAACATAGAGGCGGCACATGGACCTCCATTTTAATAACCACCGATACACTTGGCATCCATGAATCTGTCTGACCCTGCCTTGAAGCTGTCAAGGCTGACAGCTGTCACGACCCCTTCAGGAAGTGAATTCCATAAACCGAGGACCCTCTGGGTGAAGAAATATTTCCCTTTATTTGTCCTCACTTTCTTAGCTATGAGCTTTAGGGAGTGCCCCCTTGTCCTACCGTAGTATTGTGTGATAGAGAAAAGAATTTTTCTCTATCCACCTTTTCTATCCCATGCATGATTTTATACACTTCGATCAAGTCACCCCTTAAATGCCGTCTTTCAAGGCTGAAGAGACCGAGGCGTTGCAATCTGGTTTCATAAGAAAGGTGCCTGCAGTATATAAGTCTAAGGGTTCTTGCCATTGCTATTTTTGGCCACAAACACGAACCGTAGCGCCTTCTGCAGCCTCTGCAGGCAGTCGGGGGCGAGCAGGTGATGCTTCCGAGACTGGACGAATCTCTGGACGTGAAGAAGCAGGATGTTACTGGGCGCAAAGAGGCCGCTGCACAGCCAGAGCAGTTCCCAGCCTTTTTCTTCGCTGTACCTTTTCCGCAAGAAATATAGAATTAGAATAACAGAATTGGAAGGCCATCTAATCCAACCCCCTGCCCAAGCAGAAGACCCCAAGCAGGAGACCCGATATAAAGCACGCTATAATATTCTGGAAAAGATAAGAGACTCTGATGGCGAATTTGTCAATGGTCAATTACAAAAGGTGGCCTTACGAGGAACTGCTTCCATCCTGCGACGAAATCTGTAATGCCACCCATTCAAATATCCACATCTGCCTATCCCAGGTCCTGGGGAAGGACTCGACAGGTAGACAAAAATGCCAAACCCAGTCTGAACATCTGGCTGATTGTGCGATGATCAACAATAACAACAATCATAATATTGCGACGGAGGATCCCAACAAAGTGAAGCACAGTTGAGTCATTCCAATCTCTAATGCAAAACTTTATTGAGCACACCCTATCGGCATCAATGAATGGGAAACCAGCTCTGGCTAAATTGGCGCCAGATCATTACATTAGAAGTGTAGAAACTCCCGGACTTCCGGTGGCTCCGCGGCCCCTGCTGGGTCTCCTTTGTGAGACTCCGCTCTCTGGATTTGTAAAGCCGCGAAAAACAGCGCTCATCAGCTGTTTTTTCGCGGTGGAAAATCCCCTCTCCGGGCAAAGGAGAGGTGTAGAGCATCGGGAGTAAGGTTGAGCCTTCTTAGATCCCTGGAAAATAAGTTTTCAGGGATTAAGAGTGAGCTCCCTATAGCTCCGGAGAACGCTCCTTTCCAGAGACGCTTCTGTCTTTTGACAGACAAAGACGCCGCGACCACCTCTGCTTCTTTTAAGTTCAACACTGGAGAGACTGCAAGCAGGCTGAATGAATACAGGAGTTTTAAATGGATTGCAAGTATTTTTATTGTTTTTTTTTGGCTATGCATTTCTAACGTTCACAATCAACATAATGCTTTAAGATGGCGCTTAACTTTCACTGCTTTCATTGTTAGGGAAAGTGCTGGATAGTGAAGTGGATTTGTTATTTCTCACTTCCTGCTTCTTTAAGTGCAGCTAGAGAGATGGCTGTGACTATTTGAAATTTAAAATGGAGTGGAATCTACAGTCATATGTTAAGCCTATGTTGGATTGTACTGATGAATTTTATGAAAGAAGACCTGATACACAGAAGACTTTTACGCAAGAGTTTAAAGAGATTAAAGCACTTTTGAAAGAGGCTTTTACAGAAATATTTACTATATGTGCTGGATACCTTCCTTTGAGTGAAGCTGAACAACTTACTGCTGAACAATTTATATCACAATTTGAATTTGGAGAAGAGTTGGAACATTTAACTGGAATCTCCCCTTCAAATGAATTACAATCCTCTGTTGAGTATTATACAATACAAGAGAAATTAGGGGATCAACAGGGAAAGGAAGAGGATACTTCTGAGAATGGGGACTATAATTGGATTTTGCTTGATGAAAAGTTTATTTATGGACAGGAAGAGGTTTTGTTTCAAGAAAAGGAATTCTATCCAGTTAAGCACCAAGAAGAGGATTTAATTCACAAAAGAGAGACATTGTTTCACCTCAAGAAGCACTTAGGCTACAAAGTGAAATGGACTTTGTTTGATGAGCAGTTTATTTATGGAAAGCAAGAGGAATTGATTCAAGAAAGGAAGATTCAGTTTCAGAAGCAATTTATTTACGGGGCTGAAGAAATAATGAAGAGAGACTTATTATTTGAAAGGGTGGCCCTGTTATGGCGGCTTGTTTGGTTAAGAAAAAAACCTAGAGTTCGTTTGAAGCAATGAAATTTAAACTTGTATGTAAGGAATTATTGGCAATTTAAAATTATGGACTGAATTCAGGACCAAGATTAGGAGTAAGATGCAAGAGAAGATGTTTAATGGTTGACATAATTAAATTGATGAAGGATGTATTTGTTTTGATGATCTGGGTTTGACATTAGATTGATTTAATGATGAGATAGATAGACTGGATAAAATTGAAGGAATGTAAGTTAGAAATGCTATAAATAGTTTGTTAGATGAGAGAGCCCAGAAGCCGATTGACTAAATGAAATTTATAGATGACAAATATTATTTTTAACAAGATGAGTTAATTGTTTAATAAGGAATTAAGCTTAATTTAAGATTATGGGTTGAATTAAAGATAAATATTATAGCTAAGGTTTTGGTGAGGATGGTTAAATGAAGATATATTAAGATATATTATGAGAAATTAAATTGATTAGAATGTAATTGATATTGCTACTATTATTATTATTATTACTTTTCTTTTTTGAACTGAGGGATTCATTGATATTGTTATCGTTATTAATATTATCTGTTTAACTCTAATAAGATGAGTTTTTTTTTAGAATGTAATTGATATTGCTACTACTATTATTATTACTATTTTTCTTTTTTTGAATTGAAGGATTTATTGATATTGTTATAGTCATTAATATCATCTGTTTAATTCTAATAAGATGAGTTTTTTTTTAATGGATTGTTTTGATTTAGAGAATGTATATATTACATAGTTTAAAATTCTTGTTAAGATTATATAATAATTATGTTTGATGTAGTGGGGTTTTCTTTTGTTATACCCTGTAAGCATTCTGGGAAGTCGTGGGTTAGGGAGGGATTATAATTTTAGATGTGATGTTTTCTCAACTGTATTTGGGGTTGGTGGAAGAATAATTAATTATTGTTACTAAAGGGTTGTTTGGGTGGCCTTTGGTGGAATGAAGATTGATTTAAGTGGAAGTTGATAAGAAGGGGGAATAATAGAATGGAGATAGAGAAGGATGAAGGTTATTTGTTTGAGATGTCTATTTTCAGTTGAGTTATTATCATTAGAAGCATTGGAAAATGTATTTATGCTCTGTTTATGGATGATTGTTTATTTTAATACTATGATTTGATATGATTAGTCTCTTTTTTCTGTTAAAATTTAAAAAAAAAACCAATAAAAATATTATTTAAAAAAAAAAAAAAAGAAGTGTAGAAACTCCCCTTTCCCCTGACAGTGCGGGTCACACTCCCCAATTAAATTTCACACAATTATTAGGAGAAAATCTTCAGTTCCCAGCCAATGGTTCTCGGATGACTTCGATTCCCAGACCGAGCAACTCCACGTCGCCTGCCGTGCACATTCCACTCATCCCTGCTCCCTGCCCCCCTGGGTCTGGAGGCAAGCTAGGAAACAGCAACGGCTGAAGCGGAGGCAGTATAACGTTTCTTTGAAGCTCGACACTTACTTGACGTGGTTGTCCGTCAGCTGCTTCAGGATCTGCGAGTAAATCTCGTCTCGGAGGGCTTCGGCCTTCAGGGCCCCTTCAAATATTTGATCTGTTAGCTCGTTCACCGAGCGGGTCCTTTTGGAAGGGTAATCGCCCATGTATTTCAGGATGGGTGTACAGGTTAAGGATATAATTGAAGGCGAGCGGTCCTCCCCTCCCTTTCGATTCCTTCTTCCCTGCCTCCCTGTCATCCCTCTGCTGAACGACGAATGCTCACACTATGGCCCTATGTTTAAGTAAATTCCCCCTGTGTTGTATGACTGCGGTATTATCCTTATTACCCTTCTCATCTTCTCTGCTACTCACTCTTATTGGTATCATTATTGTAACTATTATTACTCTGTTGCTTTGTACGTACACTGGGACCTACTGCACCGGAGACAAATTCCTTGTGTGTCTAATCACATTTGGCCAAATAAAGTATTCTATTCTATTCTATTCTATTCTATTCTATTCTATTCTATTCTATTCTATTCTATTCTATTCTATTCTATTCTATTCTATTCTCTATTTCCTATTCTATTCTATTCTATTCTATTCTATTCTATTCTATTCTATTCTATTCTATTCTATTCTCTATTTCCTATTCTATTCTATTCTATTCTCTATTTCCTATTCTATTCTTCTATTCTATATTTCCTATTCTATTCTATTCTATTCTCTATTTTCTATTCTATTCTATTCTGTTCTATTCTCTATTTCCTATTCTATTCTATTCTATTCTATTCTATTCTCTATTTCCTATTCTATTCTATTCTATTCTATTCTATTCTATTCTATTCTATTCTATTCTATTCTATTCTATTCTATTCTCTATTTCCTATTCTATTCTATTCTATTCTCTATTTCCTATTCTATTCTATTCTATTCTATTCTATTCTATTCTATTCTCTATTTCCTATTCTATTCTATTCTATTCTCTATTTCCTATTCTATTCTATTCTATTCTCTATTTCCTATTCTATTCTATTCTATTCTATTCTATTCTATTCTATTCTATTCTCTATTTCCTATTCTATTCTATTCTATTCTATTCTATTCTATTCTATTCTATTCTCTATTTCCTATTCTATTCTATTCTATTCTCTATTTCCTATTCTATTCTTCTATTCTCTATTTCCTATTCTATTCTATTCTATTCTATTCTCTATTTTCTATTCTATTCTATTCTGTTCTATTCTCTATTTCCTATTCTATTCTATTCTATTCTATTCTCTATTTCCTATTCTATTCTATTCTATTCTCTATTTCCTATTCTTTTCTATTCTATTCTATTCTCTATTTCCTATTCTATTCTATTCTATTCTCTATTTCCTATTCTATTCTATTCTATTCTATTCTCTATTTCCTATTCTATTCTATTCTATTCTCTATTTCCTATTCTATTCTATTCTATTCTCTATTTCCTATTCTATTCTATTCTATTCTCTATTTCCTATTCTATTCTATTCTATTCTATTCTATTCTCTATTTCCTATTCTATTCTATTCTATTCTATTCTATTCTATTCTATTCTATTCTATTCTATTCTATTCTATTCTATTCTCTATTTCCTATTCTATTCTATTCTATTCTCTATTTCCTATTCTATTCTTCTATTCTATATTTCCTATTCTATTCTATTCTATTCTCTATTTTCTATTCTATTCTATTCTGTTCTATTCTCTATTTCCTATTCTATTCTATTCTATTCTCTATTTCCTATTCTATTCTATTCTATTCTCTATTTCCTATTCTTTTCTATTCTATTCTATTCTCTATTTCCTATTCTATTCTATTCTATTCTATTCTATTCTCTATTTCCTATTCTATTCTATTCTATTCTATTCTATTCTATTCTATTCTATTCTCTATTTCCTATTCTATTCTATTCTATTCTCTATTTCCTATTCTATTCTATTCTATTCTATTCTATTCTATTCTCTATTTCCTATTCTATTCTATTCTATTCTCTATTTCCTATTCTATTCTATTCTATTCTATTCTATTCTATTCTATTCTATTCTATTCTATTCTATTCTATTCTATTCTATTCTATTCTATTCTATTCTATATTTCCTATTCTATTCTATTCTATTCTCTATTTCCTATTCTATTCTTCTATTCTATTCTATTCTATTCTATTCTATTCTATTCTCTATTCTATTCTATTCTATTCTCTATTTCCTATTCTATTCTATTCTATTCTCTATTTCCTATTCTATTCTATTCTACTCTACTCTACTCTACTCTATTCCCGTTCTCTGTTCTATTCTAATGTCATTTCTTTCTTGCTTCTTGCCTTGCCTTCTGGTGCTTTGGAGAATAGCTTGACCCCCAACTCTTCTTTGTGGCAGCCCCTGAGATATTGGAACCCTGCTGTTGTCCTTCTCTTCATTAAACTAGACCTACCCAATTCCAGCCACCGTTCTTCGTATGTTTTAGCCTCCAGTTGCCTGATCTTCTTTGTTGCTCTTCTCTGCCCTCTTTCTAGAGTCTCAACATCTTTTTTACTTCGTGGTGACCAAAACTGGATGCCAAATTCCAAGTGTGGCCTTACCAAGGCCTTGTAAAGTGGTTATCAACACTTCACGTGATCTTGATTCTATCCCTCTGTTGATGCAGCCCAGCACTGGGTTGGCTTTTTTGGCAGCTGCAGCACACGGCTGGCTCCTATTGAAGGGATTGAACAGTAGAATGGGACTGCGGTTCCATCCAGCAATGCCAGGTTTATATTCTTAGGAAACCAGCATCAGACCCCCCCCCAGGGCAATAGTTCCTAACCCAGTGGTGGCAAACCTATGACACGGGTGCCGCAGGCAGCACTCAGAGCCCTCTCTGTGGGCACCCGCGCCGTCACCCCAGTCCTAGGCCTTCCGCTGGGTTTTATAAAACCTTTTCGCTTTAGGCCTCTGCTGCTGTGTGCAAAATAAAAAAAGGGTTCAATCAATCAGTCAATTTCAACTTCTCGTGGGGGAAAAAAAAGATCTTGCAAAGTTGGAATTAACTGATTGAACTTTTTAGTCCCCCCCAGTCTGGCGTTGCCACCGCAGCCACGCCCACCCAATGGGCCACACCCCCCAATGGGCCACGCCCACCCAGCACCCGACGATGCATAAGTGGGTTTTGGGTTGCAGTTTGGGCACTCGGTCTCTAAAAGGCTCGCCATCACTATCCTAACCTTTTGGGCACCAGGGACCGGTTCCGTGGAGAGAGAGGTTTTTCCACGGATTGGAGAGTGCATGGTTTTATGTGCTGCCTGCATCCTGTGGATGGGGCTTTGCTTGTGTGTGCGGGCCGGTTGCTGGCATGCCACGGCCCAGTACCGGTCCACGGACCGGGGGGGGGTTGGAGACCCCTGCCCCAGGATGTTTCCCAGGTGGAAAAAAGGACCACCTCTTGAATCCGAACTCAGAAGGATATCAATGAAAGCCATGCACGCTTCTTGAGATAGCTCTTCGCTACTCAGGATCTTCTTCAGCAAAGGCTGCTTGATCGGCTCCCTCGTGTAGGACCAGAGCTTGTCCTTCCCTCGGTTCTTGCTGATCATCACACGGCTCAGGGTGTGCTTGGGGGGAGGCCTGGCCAAAAGGAAAACAGGCGGTCAGCCTTGGCACGGGCCGCCAGCCGGAGGGCTTGGGGAAATGGCATGACGGGTCAAGGTGTGTATCTCTGTGCGTTTGCATGTGTGTGTAGGGGGGAGGGGGGTTTCTAGGATTGTGTTCCTTGCCTGAGGGATGCAAAAAAGGAAATGGACATTTCTAATTATGGTTTGTAGCTCAGACAGCCACACGTTCAGTTTGGATGGGAGGTTTTTGTTCACCTGTCGGACCCTGGGTAGCCAAATGTGGATTTTGAACGGTGTTAAAGGTCTGGGGACAAGACGTTCTCAGTGCTAGGAAACGTCTCCTTAATTCCAGGTTGCTTCTCTCGGTTGTTGTTGTTGTTATTGTTATTATTATATTATAGAAGGGCAGATCCTAACATGATCCTGTTAACAAGCTGGGGGGGTACTTTTTTCCTCCGCCAGTATTAAGCCATAGTTTAGAATAGAATAGAATAGAATAGAATAGAATAGAATAGAATAGAATAGAATAGAATAGAATAGAATAGAATAGAATAGGAAATATAGAATAGAATAGAATAGAATAGAATAGAATAGAATAGAATAGAATAGAATAGAATAGAATAGAATAGAATAGAATAGAATAGGAAATAGAGAATAGAATAGAATAGAATAGAATAGGAAATAGAGAATAGAATAGAATAGAATAGAATAGAATAGAATAGAATAGAATAGAATAGGAAATAGAGAATAGAATAGAATAGAAATATGGAATAGAATAGAATAGAATAGAATAGAATAGAATAGAATAGAATAGAATAGAATAGAATAGAATAGAATAGAATAGGAAATAGAGAAGAGAATAGAATAGAATAGAATAGAATAGGAAATAGAGAAGAGAATAGAATAGAATAGAATAGAATAGAATAGAATAGAATAGAATAGAATAGAATAGAATAGAATAGGAAATAGAGAATAGAATAGGAAATAGAGAATAGAATAGAATAGAATAGAATAGAATAGAATAGGAAATAGAGAATAGAATAGAATAGAATAGAATAGAATAGAATAGGAAATAGAGAATAGAATAGAATAGAATAGAATAGAATAGAATAGAATAGGAAATAGAGAATAGAATAGAATAGAATAGAATAGAAAATATGGAATGGAGTGGAATAGGATGGAATGGAATAGAGCTGGAAGGAAACTTGGAGGTCTTCTAGTCCAGCCCCCCCCCCGCTCGAGCAGGAGAACCTATACTATTTCAGACAAGTGACTGTCTAGTCTAGGGGTCTTCAAACTTGGCCCTATTATGACTTGTGGACTTCAGCTCCCAGAATTCCTCAGCCAGCGTGCCTGGTTGTAAAATCAGGCAAAACTCAGCTAACAAATGCCTTGCTTAGTAACAGAAATTTTGGGCTCAATTGCCTCGTAAGTCGAGGACTACCTGTACTTGACCGGATTCTTGTAGATCAGGAGTCTTCAAACTTGGCCCTTTGATGACTTGTGGACTTCGACTCCCAGAATTCCTCAGCCAGGCGTGCTGGAGTCGAAGTCCACAAGTCATCAAAGGGCCAAGTTTGAAGACCCCTGATCTATAATCTCAAAGACAATAAAATCGTATCACATCTAATAGTAGCATATAAACAGCATCCAGATAGTCCTCGCTTAGTGACTACAATTGGGACCGGCCACTTGATCATTAAGCGAAGAAGTGGCTAAGTCAGGGATCTTCAAACTTAATGAAGTCTACAAGTCATAAAAGGGCCAAGTTTGAAGACCCCTGCTGTAGACAGATAGCAATTAATAAACTCCTCAGTGATTTGAACTCAGCAAGTGTTCCTGGCATTACGCTCAATATAAAACAAGCATGAGATCATCTGTCGACACGGGGTGAGTTATCATCAATATGCTGATGATACTCAGCTTTATATCTCTACCCCGTGTCACTACAGCGAAGCAGTGGAAGTGATGAACCGGTGCCTGGAGGCTGTTGAGGTCTGGATGGGTGCCAACAGACTCAGACTCAATCCCGACAAGACGGAGTGGCTGTGGGCTCTGCCTCCCAAGGACAATTCCAACTGTTCATCCATCACCCTGGGAGGAGAAGTTTTGTCCCCCTCGGAGAGGGTTCGCAACTTGGGTGTCCTCCTCGATCCACAGCTAAGTTTGGAACATCATTTTTCAGCTGTGCCGAGGGGGGCATTCGCCCAGGTTCACCTGGTGCGCCAGTTGCGGCCCTATTAGGACCGGGAGTCACTCCTCACAGTCACCCATGCCCTTGTCACCTCGAGATTCGACTACTATAATGCTCTCTACATGGGGCAACCTTTGAAGAATGTCTGAAGACTGCAGGTTGTCCAGAATGCGGCCGCGCGAGCCGTCTTGGGTCTCCCAAGACATGCTCATATCACTCCAGCCCTCCGTGAGCTGCACTGGCTACCAATTGGTCTCCGAACACAATTCAAAGTGTTGGTTATGACCTATAAAGCCCTTTATGGCAATGGGCCAGGATACTTACGGGACCGTCTTCTGCCTCATGAATCCCAGCGACCGGTCAGGGCACATAGGGTTGGCCTCCTACGAGTCCCGTCTATTAGGCAATGTCATCTGACGGGTCCTAGGGCAAGGGCCTTCTCCGTCGCTGCCCCAGCCCTCTGGAACCAGCTTCCCTCAGAGGTTCGTACTGCTCCTTCCCTCCTACCGGTAGCTTTCCGGAAAGGGCTGAAGACACATCTATGCCAACAGGCTTGGGGCGTATGAGCTGTGCTCTGCCCCTGGGCCCTAGGAGTGTCCCACCATCAGCGGCTGCGAATTGATTGTGTTTGTATGTGGTATGAGTGTGGTTAATTTTAAAATTGTTGTTGTATCCTTGTTGTGAGCCGCCCTGGGTCTTTGGAGAAGGGCGGCATATAAATGTGAATATTAAATTAAATAAAATTAAATTACCTAAAATAATCGTAGGAGAATTCTTCCAAGGTGTAGGGCTTCATCTTCTCTTCGCTGTCACTCATCACCAGCTGAGATGTCCTTACGACTTCTTGCCTCTGATTCGGAGTCATAGTAACCAAAGCCTGGAGGAGCAAGCAAGTTAGTTAGAGCAAATAAAGCCAGAGTGAAAATGAGTAAGATAAAGTCATGTGAGCCCCCCCTTTCTTCCACACCCTCCCCCAAAACTACATCAATATTTTGCACCCCGGGTAGTAAGTCAAGGTCAGGCCTATCGTTAAGTATCAAAGAAAATTTGGGTGTCCCAAAGAAGTAATAAATATTCAGTTGGATTTAATTGTGTTTTGAGAGCTAAGGTATCCTTACAAGATGAACATATGAACAAAATCCCAAGATACTAAGGCTCTCCATCAAGGAGAGAAGCAACCTAGAACTAAGGAGAAACTTCCTGACAGTGAGAATAATTAATCAGTGGAACTACCTGCCTCCAGAAGTTGTGAATGCTCCAACACTGGAAGTTTTTAAGAAGAGACTGGACAGCCATTTATCTGAAATGGTATAGGTTTCCTGCTTGAGCAGGGGGTTGGACTAGATGACCTCCAAGGTCCCTTCCAACTATTCTGTTCTATTCTATTCTATTCTATTCTATTCTATTCCTTTTCTATTCTATTCTATTCTATTCTACTATTCTATTCTACTATTCTATTCTATTTCATTATTTACTTCTATTCTATTCTATTCTATTCTATTCTATTCTATATTATGTATTCTATTCTATTCTATTCTATATTATGTATTCTATTCTATTCTATTCTATTGTAATTCTATTCTATTCTATTCTATTCTATTCTGTTCTGTTCTGTTCTGTTCTGTTCTGTTCTGTTCTGTTCTGTTCTGTTCTGTTCTATTCTATTCTATTCCTTTTCTATTCTATTCCTTTTCTATTCTATTCCTTTTCTATTCTATTCTATTCTATTCTATTCTATTCTATTCTATTCTATTCTATTCTATTCTATTCTATTCTATTCTATTCTATTCTATTCTATTCTATTCTATTCTATTCTATTCTGTTCTTTCTGTTTTGTTCTATTCCAAATAGGGCAACCTCCAGAAATGTGGATTGTTAATTTCCTAGAATCCCCCTGCTGAGATGACAGTTGCTGAGAAATCTGGAGTTGAAGCCCACCCACTTGGAGGTGGTCCACTAGGAAAGAGGTGATGTGGATAAGCAAAATAAATATTGAACCCTCAGAAGGAGAGCGTGAACGAACGATTATACCAATAGAAGAAAATATTTTGTAGCTCGGGGTTGAACTGTGGGGTCCTTGGCTGCTTTCTTGCAGACGTTTCATGACCCAACTAGGGAACATCATCAGTGCTATAAGGGAGGAGGAGGAGGAGGAGGAGGAGGACTCTGGGGTCCTTGGTGCTCTCTGAGCTTGGTTGTTTTCTTGCAGATGTTTTATGACCCAACTAGGAAACCATCAGTGCTACTAAGGGAGTTGGATTTGCTTTCTGTATATATACTAGTGCAGCGGTTCTCAACCTTTTCCGGGGCTCGGCCCCGGCCCGCATCGTGCAAAAAAAATTTTAAAAAAAATGGCGGGCCCACACTGCGCATGTGCGGTGCAACGGGGCGCATCGCGCATGCGCGGCGCGACGGCCCGCATTGCAATAGGGAAAAAATGGCCGACCAAAAAAAAAATGGCCGACCAAAAAAGTAAAATAAAAAAAATGGCGGACTGCGGTGCTTGGTGACCCCCATGAAATGGTCGCTCGACCCCAAATGGGGTCACGACCCACAGGTTGAGAACCGCTGTACTAGTGGCTGCCTTGTCAGTGTTGGTGGGAATCCTTGAATAGGCTGTTGTTTATCATTAGCTTGTTTGTCTGCTTTGGTAGTTCCTTAATTCGGGCATTATTGACTTGATTGTTGATCTAGTGTAAATCATGTTGATGGTTAGGGAGAACCTGCTTTGATCAAGTGAGTTTCAGTTTGAGCAAATCTCACTGCCTCCTCGTACTGATGATATTACCAAGTTTGGTAATGAAACGTCTGCAAGAAAACCACCAAGCTCAGAGAGCACCAAGGATCCCACAGTCCTCCTCCTCCTCCTCCTCCCAAATCCCACTCCCTTCTAGCACTGATGATGTTGCCAAGTTGGTTCATGAAACGTCTGCTAGAAAATCACCAAGCTCAGAGAGCACCAAGGACTCCACAGTCCTCCTTCTCCTTCTCCTCCTCCTCCTCCTCCTCTTCCGTCCTCCATTCCACAAACCCCACTTCCTTCTAGCACTGATGATGTTCCCTAGTTGGGTCCTGAAACATCTGCAAGGAAACCACCCACCTCAGAGAGCACCAAGGACCCCACAGTTCAACTCTGAGCTACAAATATTCTCTTTCATTGGTACTAAGCAAAACATCAAGTGGAAACCAAGACCCTAATGAAGGAGCCACCAAGGGGAAAAAAACTACCCCATCAACTCTGTTGCCAGGCAAGCTACTGTATATAAAGAGGGTACAAACCTCCCTCCCTTCTAGAACTAATGATGTTACCTAACTGGGTCATGAAATGTCTGCAAGAAAACCAACCAAGCTCAGAGAGCACCAAGGAGCCCACCGTCCTCCTCCCCCTCCCCCTCCTCTTCCTCCTCCTTGCAAACCTCCCTCCCTTCTAGCACTGATGATGTTCCCTAGTTGAGTCATGAAATGTCTGCAAGAAAACCACCCAGCTCAGAGAGCACCAAGGAGTCCACAGAACAGTTTTAGGAAAATAGAAATTTGTTCATTCATTCATTCATTCATTCATTCATTCATTCATTCATTCATTCATTCATTACAGAACAGAACAGAACAGAACAGAACAGAACAGAACAACAAAGTTGAAAGGGACCTTGGCGGTCATCTAGTCCAACCCCCTGCTCAGGCAGGAAACCCTATACATTCCAGACAAATGGCTGCCCAATCTCTCCTTAAAAACCTCCAGGGTTGGAGCGCCCACAACCTCTGGAGGCAAGCAGTTCCACTGGTTAATTGTTCTCCATATCAGGAAATTTTCCTTAATTCCAAGGTTGCTTCCCTCCTTGATTCGTTTCCATCCGTTGCTTTTTCTTCTGCCTTCAGGTGCTTTCCTTCCTTCCTTCCTTCCTTCCTTCCTTCCTTCCTCCCTCCCTCCCTCCCTCCTTTCCTTCCTTCCTTCCTTCCTCCCTCCCTCCTTTCCTTCCTCCCTCCCTCCCTCCCTTCCTTCCTCCCTCCCTCCTTTCCTTCCTCCCTCCCTCCCTCCCTCCCTTCCTCCCTCCCTCCCTCCTTTCCTTCCTTCCTCCCTCCCTCCCTCCTTTTCTTCCTTCCTTCCTTCCTTCCTTCCTTCCTCCCTCCCTCCCTCCCTCCTTTCCTTCCTTCCTTCCTTTCTTCCTCCCTCCCTCCCTCCCTCCCTCCCTTTCCTTCCTTCCTTCCTTCCTTCCTTCCTTCCTTCCTTCCTTCATTCATTCATTCATTCATTCATTCTATTTCTATGGCCTCCCAGCTCGACCAAGTGAGTCTGGAGGGCTTCCCCAGGAAGAGCCCATTTTTTCCCAGTTCAAGGGTGGCGTCGAGGGCTTTACCACGATGTCCGGGGGAGGCATGGTCATCGTGGGCAGGACGTAGACCGAATCGGTTGGAAAGTCTCCCTTCTGCTTGGTCCGTTCATTGAGTCCGTTGGCCCAGCCGGAGTTCATCACATTTTCGCCCGTGTCTTGGTCCAGAACCAGCAAATCTCCTTTCAGGAAGCTGAGGAAACCGGAATCATCACCAGCTGGAAGGAGAACAGAATTGGAAAATCTCAGCGTGGAGGACAAGAGAGAGATCAGTATCTGGGGGGCTGCCACAAGGAAGCGGGGCGGGGTCAGGTTGTTCTCCAGAGCATCAGAGGGGAAGGACGAGAAACAACCGATGGAAACTGATCAAGGAGAGAAGCAACCTGGAATTAAGGAGAAACTTCCTGACATTGAGAACAATCAACCAGTGGAACCACCTGCCTCCAGAAATAGTGGGCACTCCATCACTGGAGATTTTTAACAAGAGACTGGACAGTCACTTGTCTGAAATGGTATAGGGTCTCCTGCTCGAGCAGGGCTGGACTAGAAGACCTCCAAGGTCCCTTCCAGCTCTATTCCTGTTCTGATTCTATTCTATTCTATTCTATTCTATTCTATTCTATTCTATTCTATTCTATTCTATTCTATTCTATTCTATTCTATTCTTTCCTGTTTTTCTATTCTATTCTATTCTATTCTATTCTATTCTATTCTATTCTATTCTATTCTATTCTATTCTATTCTATTCTATTTTCTATTCTATTCTATTTTCTATTCTGTTCTATTCTATTCTATTCTATTCTATTCTATTCTATTTTCTATTCTATTCTATTTTCTATTCTATTCTATTTTCTATTCTGTTCTATTCTATTCTATTCTATTCTATTCTATTCTATTCTATTCTATTCTATTCTATTCTATTCTATTCTATTCTATTCTATTCTATCTGGTGTCCATTTAGAGAAAGCCTCTGTGTGGTTGCCATGATGATCTGGGCTCCTGACCAATGAACCTCTTAAGACCAAAGACGAACTAGACCAGGGGTAGGCAACTTTGGCTCTTTTATGACTCATGGACTTCAACTCCCAGAATTCCTGAGCCAGCATGGGGGCACTATGGCCCCTTCATGACTGGTGGACTTCAACTCCCAGAATTCCTGAGCCAGCATGGGGGAACCATGGTCCTTTCATGACTGGGGGACTTCAACTCCCAGAATTCCTCAGCCAGCATGGGGGAACTATGGCCCCTTCATGACTGGTGGACTTCAACTCCCAGAATTCCTCAGCCAGCATGGCTCAGCTTCGAAACCTCTCCCTTTCCTCTCAGCGTGGCTGGCTGAGGAATTCTGGGAGTTGAAGTCCACGAGTCATAAAAGAGCCAAGTTTTCTCAACGTTAGCAGCTTTAAGAGAAGCGGACCTCAACTCCTAGAATTCCCCAGCCAGCAGCAGCTCTCAAGTATGACCGTATTTCAGTACAAAATTATGGTCTTGTGGTCGCCGTTAAGGAGATCAACACGTGAATGCTAATTAATCTTTTTTTTTTTGTGGTGGTGGTGGTGATTAATTGAATCATTGTGGCCATTAAAGCGTTAAGCAAATACAGAGGTTGTTAAGCTGATCCATTGTCCGAATAGGAAAGAAAGAAAAGGAGGGAAGAAAGGAAGGAGGGAAGGAAGGAAGGAAGGAAGGAAGGAAGGAAGGAAGGACAAAGGAAGAGGAAGAAGACAGGAGGAAAGGGGAAGGGGAGAAAATGAAAGAAAATGGAAAGGAGGAAGAAAGGAAGGAAAGAGATGGAAGGGTGAGGGGTGAGGGTGAGTAGGGAAGGAAGGAAGGAAGGAAGGAAGGAAGGGAAGAAAGAAAGAAAGAAAGAAAGAAAGAGAGAGAGAGAGAGAGAGAGAGAGAGAGAGAGAGAGAGAGAGAGAGAGAGAGAGAGAGAGAGAGAGAGAGAGATGGACGGGTGAGGATAAGGGTGAGAGTAGGGAAGGAAGGAAGGAAGGAAGGAAAGAAAGAAAGAAAGAGAGATAGAGAAAGAAAGAGAAATGGAAGGGTGAGGGGTGAGGGTGAGAGTAGGGAAGGAAGGAAAGAAAGAAAGAAAGAAAGAGAGAGAGAGAGAGAGAGAGAGAGAAAGAGAGTCAGACAGAGAGAGAGAAAGAAAGAGAAATGGAAGGGTGAGGGGTGAGGGTGAGAGTAGGGAAGGAAGGAAAAAAGGAAGGAAAGAAAGAAAGAGAAAGAGAGAGAAAGAAAGAGAAATGGAAGGATGAGGGGTGAGGGTAAGAGTAGGGAAGGAAGGAAAGAAGGAGGGAAAGGGCATCAGAGGAAGAAGATAGGAAAGGGGAAGGGAGAAAAGGAAAGAAAAAGAAAAGAAGGAAGAAAGAAAGAGAGAGAGACGGAAGGGTGAGGAGTGAGGGTGAGAGCAGGGAAGGAAGGAAAGGAAGGAAGGAAGGAAATGGCATCAAAGAAAGAGGAAGAAGATAGGAGAAAAGAAAAAGAAGGAAGGAAGGAAGGAAGGAAGGAAGGAAGGAAGGAAGGAAGGAAGGAAGGAAGGAAGGAAGGAAGGAAGGAAGGAGAGAGATGGAAGGGCGAGGGGTGAGGGAGGAGAAGTGAGGAAGGAAGGAAGGAAGGAAGGAAGGGAGAAAAAAGGGAAGGAGAGCGAAAGGAAAGGAAAGGAAAGGAAAGCTTTTTTCACTCGAGGAATTCACTCCCTCCATTGCCTTCAAAACCCCTTCCGGCGGGCTCACCCGGATTCGGATTGTCTTGCAGCGTCACCACATATTTCGATCTCTTTCTCAGCCCTTCCAGGAAGGTGACCACCAGGTCCCGGATGTCCTCTGCGTTGTTGGAGGTGAAGGTGTACTCGTCCCCTTTGATGGTCGCCAGGGTGAAACTCTGTCCCTGGAGTTTTCCTCCGCTGCCGAAAACAAGGCCAAACAACGGGAAAGAGATCAGCCGAGAAGTCTTCCCAACCCCTTGGCAAAAAAAATATCGGCCTGGCTAACTTGGGCGAACACGGCCTGGCTATTTAATTTAATTTAATTTAATTTAATTAATTTAATTTTTCGGACTTATATGCCGCTCCTCTCTGAAGACTCGGAGCGGCTTACAACATAAACAAAACAGTACTTCAAAACTAAGCCCAAATCTAAAAATCATTTAAAAATACAACCCCAGAAAGGGCAGGACAAGAAAGAATCCTGCAGAAGGAAGTAGATGACTTCAGGTGGACTCTTTGTGTGTCCAATCACACACACACACACACACACACACACACACACACACACACACACACACACACACACTCGTCTAGGGAGGTTCTCCTCAGTCCTCCAGGTCCTGGTTGCCCCAAAGGTGCTTTTTTTTTTTTCAGAAGACAACTGGACTTCCTTATTTTTCTTTTGAAGACGTTTCCCTTCTCATCCCAGAAGCTTCCTCAGGTTCTGACCGGATGGTGGGGAAGGGAAGGATTTATACTCCTTGCAGAAAAAAAAACTGGTCATTTGCATCCTTTTTGAGAGTCGTTGAGGCCACTTGGAGGCTTCCCTGTGTCCTCAGGATCACCCGAGTGGTGCAAAGGAGTGATCTGTCTCTCTCCAGTCTACAACACAATCCTTTCCAGACTTCGAAGAAGGCTCCACAGCCATTTGCATCACTCGGGTGACACTCAGGACACAGATAAACCTCCAAGTGGCCTCAACGGCTCTCTAAAATGAAGCAAATGACCAGCTGTCTAGAAGGAGTAGAAATATAAACAACATCATCCATCTCCAGTCTACAACACAGTCCTTTCAATAGTTCCAAGAAGGCTTCACACCCATTTGTAGCACTCAGGGTGACCCTGACAACACAGATAAACCTCCAGGTGGTCTCAACGACTCTAGAAAGAAGGCAAATGACCAGTTTTTTTCTGCAAGGACTATAAATCCTTCCCTTCCCCACCATCCAGTCAGAGCTGAAGAAGCTTCTGGGAGGAGAAGCGAAACGTCTTCAAAGAAAAAACAAGGAAGTCCAGTGGCCTCTTGAAAAAGGCACTTCTGGGTGAGTTCCAGGTTGCTTCTCTCCTTGGTTAGTTTATAGTAATAATAATAATAATGATGATGATGATGATGTTGGGAGGGACCTTTGAGGTCATCCAGTCTAACCTCCTGCTCAGGTAGGAAACCCTAGACTTATGATGGTTTTTCACACTTATGACCGTTGCTGCATCCCCATTGGTCACATGATCAAAATTCAGACGCTTGGGCAACTGACTCGTATTTATGACGGTTGCTGTGTCCCTGGGGTCACGTGATCCCCTTTTGCGACCTCCAGACCAGCAAAGTCAATGGGGGAAGCCAGACTCCAAGTTCCAAGAAGGCTTCACACACCCATTTGCAGCACTCAGGGTGATCCAGAGGACACAGATAAACCTCCAGGTGGCCTCAACGACTTCTCTCAAGGGATGCAAATGACCAGTTTTTCCTGCAAGGAGGATAAATCCTTCCCTTCCCCACCATCCAGTCAGAGCGGAAGAAGCTCCTGGGATGAGAAGTGAAATGTCTTCAAAGAAAAAACCAGAATGTCCACTTGCCTCCTGAAAAAAAAGCACTTTTGGGACAACCAGGACCTGGAGGACGAAGAATCTCCAGACACATCCATAGATACCCAAGAAGCTTCTTCAAGCTCTGACCGGATGGTGGGGAATGGAAGGATTTATACTCCTTGCAGACAGCTGGTCATTTGCATCTCTTTAGAGAGTCGTTAAGGACACTTGGAGGTTTGTGTTCTGGGCTTTGGCTTCAGAATTCTGATTTGCTGGCGAGGAATTATCACCAATTTTGCCCGCGGGCAGAATGAGGCTGACCTACAAGACTTTAAGACTGCCTGTCAGAATCCCATTCTGTAGAAAATTTAGAAATTACCACTTAGAACAGTGTTGGCCACTTTAAGAGGGGTGGACTTCAATTCCCAGAATAGAATAGAATAGAATAGAATAGAATAGAATAGAATAGAATAGAATAGAATAGAATAGAATAGAATAGAATAGAATAGAAAATAGGGAATAGAATAGAATAGAATAGAATAGAATAGAATAGAATAGAATAGAATAGAATAGAATAGAATAGAATAGAATAGAATAGAATAGAATAGAATAGAATAGAATAGAATAGAATAGAATAGAATAGGAAATAGAGAATAGAATAGAATAGAATAGAATAGGAAATAGAGAATAGAATAGAATAGAATAGAATAGAATAGAATAGAATAGAATAGAATAGAATAGAATAGAATAGAAAATAGGGAATAGAATAGAATAGGGAATAGAATAGAATAGAATAGAATAGAATAGAATAGAATAGAATAGAATAGAATAGAATAGAATAGAATAGAATAGAATAGAATAGAATAGAATAGAATAGAACAGTGTTGGCCACTTGAAGAGGGGTGGACTTCAACTCCCAGAATTCCCCAGCCAGCCATGCTGGCTGGGGAATTCTGGGAGTTGAAGTCCACCCCTCTTAAAGTTGGCGAGGTTGAGAACCGCTTCCTTAGGGCACTGTTCGTGCAGTTATGGATTAGCTGTTGTTTTTTTTTAAGGTCTTACCTATTGCTGGAGACCGCAGTTATTTCTGGGAAGGAATATTCCAGAAGGACCTGTTCTTGTTCATCTACAAAATAGACCCCGGTCCAGTTCACAGCGACAATCAGCTCATTTTGCGGAAGGCTGGGACCTGGTGTTAGGAAAAAAAGAAAAATGCAGGAAAAAAACGGAAGGAAAGGCAGGTGTGGGCCTCACCCCGAAGCATCTTGCTCAAAGGAATGGCGGTTTGCCTCTTTGAGGCACAGGTTCATAGATAGTCCTCGACTTACAAATCGTTCGTTTAGCGACCGTTAGACCATTACAACGGCACTGGAAAAAAAAGGGACTTACAAAAGGGTCCTCAGGCTCTGAGAGCTTCATCGCTGGAAGCTTTCAAGAAGAGACTGGGCTGCCATCTGTCAGAAATGGTGTAGGGTCTCCTGCTTGGGTGGTGGGGGATTGGACTAGCTGACCCACAAGGTTCCTTCCACTTCTATTATTCTATTTCTATTTCTATTTCTATTTCTATTTCTATTTCTATTTCTATTTCTATTTCTATTTCTATTTCTATTTCTATTTCTATTTCTATTTCTATTTCTATTTCTATTTCTATTTCTATTTCTATTTCTATTTCTATTTCTATTTCTATTTCTATTACATTCCATATTTTCTATTCTATTCTATTCTATTCTATTCTATTCTATTCTATTCTATTCTATTCTATTCTATTCTATTCTATTCTATTCCATATTTCTATTTCTATTGTATTGTATTGTATTCCATTCCATTCCATTCCATTTATTCTATTCTATTCTATTCTATTCTATTCTATTCTATTCTATTCTATTCCTTTTCTATTCTATTCTATTCTATTCTATTCCTTTTCTATTCTATTCTATTCTATTCTATTCTATTCTATTCTATTCTATTCTATTCTATTCCATTCCATTCCATTCCATTCCATATTTCTATTTCTATTCTATTCTATTCTATTCTATTCTATTCTATTCTATTCTATTCTATTCTATTCTATTCTATTCTATTCTATTCTATTCTATTCCTTTTCTATTCTATTCTATTCTATTCTATTCTATTCTATTCTATTCTATTCTATTCTATTCTATTCCCTATTCTATTCTATTCTATTCTCTATTTCCTATTCTATTCTATTCTATTCTATTCTATTCTATTCTATTCTATTCTATTCTATTCCTTTTCTATTCTATTCTATTCTATTCCTTTTCTATTCTATTCTATTCTATTCTATTCTATTCTATTCTATTCTATTCTATTCTATTCTATTCTATTCTATTCTATTCTATTCTATTCCATTCCATATTTCTATTTCTATTGTATTGTATTGTATTCCATTCCATTCCATTCCATTCCATATTTTCTATTCTATTCTATTCTATTCTATTCTATTCTATTCTATTCTATTCTATTCTATTCTATTCTATTCTATTCTATTCTATTCTATTCTATTCTATTCTATTCTATATTGTATTCCATATTTCTATTTCTATTGTATTCTATTCTATTCTATTCTTATACTATTCCATTCCATTCCATTCCACTCCACTCCACTCCACTCTGTTCCATTCCATTCCATATTTCTATTCTATTCTATTCTATTCTATTCCATTCCATATTTCTATTTCTATTGTATTCTATTGTATTGTATTGTATTGTATTCTATTCTATTCTATTCTTATTCTATTCCATTCCACTCCACTCCACTCCGTTCCATTCCATTCCATATTTCTATTCTATTCTATTCTATTCTATTCTATTCTATTCTATTCTATTCTATTCTATTCTATTCTATTCTATTCTATATTTCTATTGTATTGTATTCTATTGTATTGCATTGTATTGTATTGTATTCCATTCCATTCCATATTTCTATTTCTATTTCTATTCTATTTCTATTCTATTCTATATTCTGTTCTGTTCTATTGTCACTTCTTTCTTCCCTACCTCTCCTTTTTCTTCCTTTGTCCCTTTCCCCCTTTTTCACCCTTCCTCCATCCCTCCCTGTCATTATTTTCCTTCCTTCCTTTTTCCTTCCTTTCACCCTTCCTCCATCCCTCCGTCATTCTTTTCCTTCTTTCCTCCCTCCCTCCCTCCCTCCCTCCTTCCCTTCCTTCCTTCCTTCCTCCATCCCTCCCTGTCATTCTTTTCCTTCCTTCCTTCCTTCCTTCCTTCCTTCCTTCCTTCCTTCCTTCCTTCCTTCCTTCCTTCCTTCCTTCCTTCCTTCCCTTCCTCCCTCCCTCCCTCCTTCTGACAACCATCCCAGTAGCCCCATGCCCATGTGATCAAAATACACAAAACACAACCAGGATTATCTTAGGTCGATTGTAGGGTCAGGTGATCGACCCCCACTTGTGACCTTCCCAGCTGGCTTTTGAGAAGCAAGGTCAACGGGGGGAGAGGGGACCAGATTCGCTTGATGACTGCATGTTTCACTTAATGACTGCAGTGTTTTTCTTAGTAACCATGGCAAAAGAGGTTGAAGTCCACAAGTCATAAAAGGGCCAAAGTTTGAAGACCCCTGGGCTAAATCCACTTCCTCTAAATTTCTATCGTTGTATCAGTGGGGGAGGGAGAGGAATAATTTATTTATCACATATACAGGGAGGTTGAACGGGTGTGGAGAACAAAAATGAATGCAGTTCTGCCTTCAAGAGTATGGAAAAGCATTTGGATTAACAGCTGTTTAACTTTACATGGGAGGAGTGTCAAGGTATTGATTTAACACAGGGGTCTTCAAACCTGGCCCTTTTGTGACTTGTGGACTTCAATTTCAGCGTGCCTGCCTGGCTGAGGAATTCTGGGAGTTGAAGTCCACAAGTCAAAGGGCCAGGTTTGAAGACCCCTGGTTTAACAGCTAACTAGCTTATGTAATATAAGATTTAAGATGTAATGATGGGAATGACTCAGCAGGGTCTGTGTCCCTTTAAGAGCCTTCGTATAAAAGGGAAGGCTCCGCTGATGTGTGCTCTCTCTTCCGTGTTCCTGCTATAACTGCGGGGCGTTGGAGCCTGCTGTATTAGCACCTGTATGTATATTGTTCCTGGTGTATGATATTGTAGATACTGTAAGATAAAGAGCATGCGCAAGATGGACGCTTCCCTGTGAGAGCAGCCGGGCCTCCGATGGGGAATGGCTAGAGACCTCCCCCCAGGGGCCGAGAAACATCTGGGACCCCTGGGATTTTGGCAGCGGAACATCTTAGTCTCCCTGAGATATGTCTGTCAGCTCCCTTCTTGCCGGGAATGGACGAAGCTGAGTGGTGGTAACAGCGTACTTCCCCCTGTGGCCTGCGGTGAGGTGAGAAGCCAGCTGGGAGTCGGGAGGCCACCGCGAAAGAGAAGAGCTCGGCGGCGGCTCCCCCCTCCCCCACCATGTGAACGAGTGACTCTTGAAAAGACTGCTGAGAGGCTCCTGGCTTTGAGAGGCCGCTGCGAGGGGGAACAGCTTGGCAGCTGGCCTCCCCCTCCCTCCTTCTACCATCATTATGCTCAGGTAGGCAGTCGAGAGGCGTTGGTGCTGGGAGGCTGCCGCAAAAGGGAAGATCAGCGGCGCCCCCCCCTACCATCATGTGAGCTAGTGGCTCGGGGAGACAGCTGAGAATTGCAGGGGATAGAGGGGGCAGCATGGACCTGGCAGTGAGGGAAACAACGTGGTCATGCTTCCCCCCCCCCTATGAACTGGTGAACGAGCGTCCAACGGTGAGGCCAAATGGGAGAACTGCAGTGGCCTCCCCCACCCCATGAGCTTTGTGCGGGAAGGAAAGTTGAACTGAGCACTATCAGGAGGGGCAGTAAGACAGCCCTGAAGAAAGAATCCCGGATTATGACTCTGGTGCTGCCCTTATGGACCCCTTTTCAGAGACCTGGTCCTTGCCCCTGGCAGCACATATACGAATCTGTGGATCGTGGATTAAACGAAGCAGGATGGAACAACATAGGGGCTTTTCCTGCTCGGACCACTCAAAATCTACCTTCTTCATTGTTATTATTATTATTATTATTTTTACCATCACCCTGATAGAAACTTGGTACTTGGACCTTAATTCAGACTTGACTGCCTGGTTTCTTGCCGGACCCTATCGATTCATCTTACTTGACTGGCTGCTTACTCGAAGTGGACGCTTCTTGCATTGCGAGACTCCCCCCTCTCGCAATTATGGCCCTCTGTTCTATCAAGGGCCCATCTCGAGGATGGACTTTGGAGTCCTGAGAGATGGCATGCATCAAAAAAGGGGCTTTGGGGTTTTTTAAATAGGTACTTAGTTAAAGTTTTAAGGGTGGGGAGGGGTGGGGAAGGAGTGTTTAGGGCAGGGGAAGAAATTGTCAGAAGAGAACAAGAAGACAGGCCAGGCGACGGAAGGGGACGGAGTCCCGAGGGTGCGGACGGGGGGCTGATTAAGACTAACTCAGTTCCAATAAGTACCGTTAGCGGGAGGGGCAGGTATGGTGGGAGCAGGGGGCCGTATCATAAGGGAGCGCGCACCCGCTGCTTACGAGCGGTCGTGCGCTCCGACCCCCAAGGCTCAACCTGTTCTCGGGGTTGTTCAGAACCACAGGGCCCTGGCTGTAGGCTGATGCTGTGCAATGCCAGGTCTGTGGTAAATAAGGCCCCCCTCATTCAAGATTTAATCTCAGAGGGGGGAGCAGACCTGGCGGGTATAACGGAGACCTGGTTGGGACCAGAGGGCGGTGTCCCTCTGGTGGAAATGTGCCCACCGGGTTTCCTTGCATTCCACCAGCCGAGAGCTCAAGGCAGGGGTGGGGGAGTGGCGGTCGTAATCAGGGAAAGTTTCAGGCCGAGGGAGGTCACTGTTCCTCAGACGGCAGGCTGTGAATCCCTTCTGGTGAAGTGGGACCTAGGGGGTCCGAGGGCGGTGTTGATTACGTACCTGGCGCCCTGCCACGTATCAACCTCCCTGCCCGAGCTCCTGAGCGTTGTCGCCGCGGTGGTGGTTGAAGTCCCCAGGCTAATAGTCATGGGTGACTTCAACCTGCCGTCCGGGGGCGGGGCGTCCGGGGAGGCTCGGGAGTTCATGGCTTCCATGACAGCCATGGACCTGACCCAGGTAATTCAAGGCCCCACACACACAGGGGGGAACACGCTTGACCTGGTTTTTGTCTCTGGACAGTGGCTGAGTGGTCAGAGTGTAGGGGATATAGTCATTGAACCCCTGTCATGGTCTGATCACTCTCTCCTATGCTTGGACTTTCGGACCGTTGCACCCCACCGCAGGGTGGCGGAACCGGTGAGATGGTACCGCCCCAGGCGGCTGATGGAACCCGAGCGGTTCCAGGCAGAGCTTGGGCCAATTCCTGAGGTTCTGACACACGACTCGGTTGGAGAGGTGGTGGCGGCCTGGGACAGGGCGGCTGCCGGTGCCCTGGATCGAGTTGTGCCTTTGCGGCCTCTGATTCGGCGTGGGTCTCGACCGGCCCCGTGGTATAACGAGGGGTTGAGAGAGATGAAACGCCGGAAAAGACGCCTAGAGAGCAGTTGGAGATCGAGCCGTGCCGAATCTGACCGAACATTGGTAAGAGACCATATTAGGTCCTACCTAATGGCGATAAGAGCAGAGAAGTGTTCCTACCTCACTGCTCTTATTGCGTCATCAGATAACCGCCCAGCTTCCTTGTTTAGGGTGACCCGCTCCCTCCTTCATCAGGAGGTGAGGGGAGACCCCTTAGAGGGTAGAGCTGAGGATTTCGGAAAATATCTGTATGATAAAATCGCTCAGATACGGGAAGGCTTCGACTTCAACTGGGTATGTCCAATGGGAGAGGCGGAGGCTGGTCTTGAGACTGTTACCTGGGTTGAGTTTGACCCCGTGACCCCCGAGGACGTGGACAGGTTGCTGGGGGGACTTAGGGCGACCACATGTTTACTGGACCCGTGCCCCTCCTGGTTGGTGCTGGCCTCCCGGGAGGTGGTACGAGGCTGGTTCCGAGCAATTATCAACGCTTCCTTGAGTGAGGGTGTCTTTCCCGCTGCCTTGAAAGAGGCAGTGGTGAGACCCCTCCTCAAGAAGCCTGCCCTGGATCCAGCCGTTTTATCAAACTACCGTCCCGTCTCCAACCTTCGCTTTCTTGCGAAGGTTGTTGAGAGTGTGGTTGCCCGACAGTTCCCGCAGCACCTGGAGGAATCGTCATATCTCGATCCGTTCCAGTCGGGCTTCAGGCCTGGCTACAGCACGGAAACAGCATTGGTCGCGTTGGTGGATGATCTCTGGCGGGCCCAAGACAGGGGTTGCTCCTCTGTTCTGGTGCTATTGGACCTCTCGGCGGCTTTTGATACCATCGATCATGGTATCATGCTGCAACGGTTGGAGGGGCTGGGCATAGGAGGCACTGTCTTGCAGTGGTTCTCCTCCTTCCTCTCTGGCCGGATGCAGTCTGTGTTGACAGGGGGCCAGAGGTCGACCCCGAGACCCCTCGTATGTGGGGTACCTCAGGGGTCGGTCCTCTCGCCTCTACTGTTCAACATTTATGTAAAGCCGCTGGGTGAGATCATCCGTGGTTTTGGCGTGGAGTACCACCAGTACGCTGATGATACCCAGCTGTACATTTCCACGCCAAACCACCCCAACGATGCCCTTGCCGTGCTGACCCAGTGCCTGGAGGCCGTGCGGGTATGGATGGGGAGAAACGGACTCAAGCTCAACCCCTCCAAGACCGAGTGGCTGTGGTTACCGTCATCCCGGTACAGCCAGCTGATTCCATCGCTGTGTATTGGGGGCGAAACAGTGGCTCCCACAGGAAGGGTTCGCAACTTGGGAATCCTCCTGGACTCACGGCTGTCCTTAGAGGACCATCTGACGGCCGTGGCCGGGAGGATGTTCCACCAGGTTCGCCTGGTGCGCCAGTTGCGTCCCTTCCTAGACCGGGACTCGCTACGCACAGTCACTCATGCCCTCGTGACCTCCAGGCTGGACTACTGTAATGCTCTCTACATGGGGCTCCCCTTGAGGTGCATCCGGAAGCTCCAACTTGCCCAGAATGCAGCCGCGCGGGTAGTGATGGGAGCGTCGTGGCGCTCCCACGTAACACCGCTCCTGCGTGAGTTGCACTGGTTGCCGGTGGTCTTTCGGGTGCGGTTCAAGGTGTTAGTGACCACTTTTAAAGCGCTCCATGGCATCGGACCCGGATACTTACAGGACCGTCTACTGCCAGCAAATACCTCCCGCCGTCCGGTACGCTCCCACAGAGAGGGCCTCCTCAGGGAGCCGTCGGCCAGACAGTGCCGGCTGGCGACCCCCAGGGGGAGAGCCTTCTCTGTGGGAGCTCCCACGTTATGGAACGAGCTCCCCCCCGAACTCCGTATAATAACAGATTTACGCACCTTCCGTCGGGAACTAAAAACATTCCTTTTCCGACAGGCCGGCCTGGCATAGAAGCTTCTGAGTATTTTTTTAAGATTTTAAATTTTGTATGTTTTGGGTTTTAGGATTTTGGCCAAATGATTTAATTTATTTTTAATTATTTTAAATTTTGTATATTTATATGTTTTTTAAAGTTTAGGCTGTACACCGCCCCGAGTCCTTCGGGAGAGGGGCGGTATAGAAATTTAATAAAATAAATAAATAAATAAATAAAATAAATAAATAAACCACCCTTTACTATGGACCAGGGCTTTTCAACCACCTGTGGTACATTGGCACCTGGCAAGGTGGTACGCGACCATCCTAGAAAAGTAGCAGAGAAGGGGAATGACCTGAACTGGTGGCAGCACCGCACAAACCTGAGCAAGAGATGGCTGGAACTGCAGGGCTGTCAGGGCTCAGTGGAAGCGCCAGGATCGGCGCCTCTTCGGGACTGTCAGGGCTCAGCGGAAGCGCCAGGATCAGTGCCAGGCTCCAGCTGGAGCTCGGTGCTGATCCTGGCGCTTCTGCTGAGCCCAGAAGAAGCGCCAAACAGCTTCAGTGTTGCAGCATCTCCAGGGTCTTGTGATTTACATTCAGATGCTGGGCAACTGATTCATATTTATGATGGTCACAGTGAAGAGACCAAAATCTGCTGCAACCACCCAGCAGACGGGGGGAATAAAAACCAAACACCCCCCCACCCCTGCTGCCAATCCTCAACAGAAATGCTCACAACAATGGAAACCTCGGACAAGAGGAAGAGTGCAGCCGAGTGGGCAGGCAGGTGTCTTGCTCAGCGGTGGCTTGGGGGGCACTTTTTTCAGTGCCATTGCAACTTCAAACAGTCACTAAGAGAACTGTTGTAAGTCAAGGACTACCCATACTTTATCACTTTTTCCCTTTTTCTTTTTGGTGGTCAGGTTTTTGACCCCTTGCTAGGCGACGGGTGGTATTCGGAGGTTCCCATATCCTAAAAGTGGCACAATGGGTGAAAAGGTTGAAAAGCCCTGGACTAGATGACCTCCAAGGTCCCTTCCAACTATAGACCACTGTTTACTGTGTTTACTCCTGGGTTAGCAAGTGTTGTATTGCCTCTGTACAAATCGATGGTGAGAGCACACTTGGAGTACTGTGTACAGTTCTGGTCACCGCACCTCAAGAAGGATATAATGGAACTGGAAAAGGTGCAAAAAAGGGCAACAAGAATGATCAAGGAAATGGAGCGCCTCCCTTATGAAACCAGATTGCAACGCCTTGGTCTCTTCAGCCTTGAAAGACGGTGTTTAAGGGGTGACTTGATCGAAGTGTATAAAATCATGTATAAATTCTTTTCTCTATCACACAATACCAGAACAAGGGGGCACTCCCTAAAGCTCGTAGGTAAGAAAGTGAGGACAAATAAAGGGAAATATTTCTTCACCCAGAGGGTCGTTGATTTATGGAATTCACTTCCAGAAGAGGTTGTGACAGCTGTCAGCCTTGATAGCTTCAAGGCAGGGTCAGACAGATTCATGGAGGCCAAGTGTATCGGTGGCTATTAAAACGGATGTCTGTGTGCCGCCTCTATGTTGGTTGAGGCAGGCAGGATTCCCTTGAGTACCATTTGTTGGGGGTCAAGGGAAAGGGAGGGTTTTGCCTTCTCTTTCTGCTCAAGATCCCAATGTACAATTGGTGGGCCACTGTGTGACACAGAATGCTGGACTCGATGGGCTTTGGCCTGATTCAGCATGGCTCTTCTTATGTTCTTATGTTCTAATCAGACTGTGCACACTCTGACACAAATGCTTGGGGCTTGCCAAATGCCTGCAGAGGAACCCTCGGGGGTGGTGTCAGGAAAAAGTTGACAACACAATTGTGCTAGTGATCCCTACCTGTTGTGCCGTAGCGTGAGTTCACGGTCTTCGAGTGAAGGGAAATGTTTGGCTTACCTGAAAACTTAAATGCTTCGTAGAATCTGGAGAACAGCAAAGGCCACTTAAAACGAGCAAAGTCCACCACCTCCTCTTTAACTCGCTTTGGGTCCACCCTCTTCTGAGTATAAATTCCCTGGAAGGCAAAGAAAAAAGTCTTGATTGTTGGCATGGATTAATAGAACAGCAGAAGAGTTGGAAGGGGACCTTGGAAGTCATCTAGTCCAACCCCCTGCTCACGCAGAAAACCCTATACCATTTCAGACAAACGGTTGTCCAGTCTCTTCTTAAAAACTTCCAGCCTTGGAGCCTTCAAACTCCTGGAGGAAGGTTATTCCACTGCTTAATTGTCCTCACTGTCAGGAAGTTTCTCCTTAGTTCCAGGTTGCTTCTCTCCTTGGTTAGTTTCCATCCGTTGCTTCTTCTCCTGCCTTCAGGTGCTTTGGAGAATAGCTTGACTCCCTCTTCTTTGGGGCAGCCCCTGAGATATTGGAAGACTGCTATCCTGTCTTTCTTAGTCCTTCTTTTCATTAAACCAGATATACCCAATTCCAGCAACTGTTCTTCATACATTTTAGCCTCCAGTCCCCTGATCATCTTTGTTGCTCTTCTCTTAGGTTAGCAAGGACGAGAGCCTGCTTTATATTCCTTAGCATTATCGTATTCGTTTAGCGCAGCGGTTCTCAACCTTTTTCAGGCTGCGACCCCGACCTGCACCGTGCATGTGCGGTGCGACGGCCCGCATCACACATGCGTGGCACGACGGCCCGCATCACGCATGCGCGGCGCGACGGCCCGCACCACGCATGAGCGGTGCTGCCCCCTGCGCCGGCCGAGGGGAAAAGGGAAAAAAATGGCGGACTGCATTGTTTGGCGACCCCCGTGAAATGGTCGTTCGACCCCAAATGGCGTCGCGACCCACAGGTTGAGAACCGCTGGTTTAGCGTCCGTAAAGTGAGCCCATTCCGGTGTTTAAACGTGTGTTCAAAAACATGTGGAAGAATGTGCAACTGGAAACAGTGTTCATTCTGCTTGCTCTCCTGAAAAATCAGTGCCACAAAGAGAAATTCAGAGTTCGGCGGCATATAAATGTAATAAATACATAAAAATAATTTGTTGTCGTTAGTTGCGAAGTCGTGTCCGACCCATCGCGGCCCCCTAGACAACATTCCTCCAGGCCTTCCTGTCCTCTACCATCTTCTGGAGTCCATTGAAGCTCAGGCCTGCTGCTTCAGGGACTCCATCCAGCCACCTCATTCTCTGTCGTCCTCTTCTTCTCTTGCCCTCCATCTTTCCCAGCATCAGGCTCTTCTCCAGGGAGTCCTTCCTTCTCATTAGGTGGCCAAAGGACTTGAGTTTCATCTTCAGGATCTGGCCTTCTAAAGAGCAGTCGGGGTTGATCTCCTCTAGGACCGACCGGTTGGATCGCCTTGCAGTCCAGGGGACTCACAGAAGTCTTCTCCAGCCCCAGAGTTCAAAGGCCTCCATTCTTTGGCGCTCAGCCTTTCTTATGGTCCAACTTTCACAGCTATACATTGCAACTGGGAAAACCATGTACATAAATTTATGTATTTATTTCATTCAATTTGGGTAACGCCCAACTCCACCCAATTTTTGGCATTTGGCCTCTGTTTAGATGCCTAAAAGAGACGGGGAGTTTGATAGCTCATTTACAACTGACGTTCGTTCGTTCGTTCATTCATATATATCTCACTTTTATTAATTTTACAAATAGCTCAAGGCAGTGAACATATCCCATACCATCCTCGGCCTATTTTCCCCACAACAGCCCTGTGAGGTAGGTTGGGCTGAGAGAGAGAGAGAGTGACCAGCCCAAAGTCACTCAGCCAGCTTTCATGTCTAAGGTGGGAGTTGAACTCGGAGTCTCCTGGTGATTGGCTCAAAGTTACTCAGCTGGCTGTCATGCTGAAGGCAGGACTAGAACCCACCATCTCTTCCGTGATTGGCCCAAAGTTAGGCAATTGGCTTTCATGCCTAAGGCGGGACTAGAACCCACCGTCTCTTTTGTGATTGGCCCAAAGTTAGGCAATTGGCTTTCATGCCTAAGGCAGGACTAGAACCCACCGTCTCTTTGGTGATTGGTCCAAAATTAGGCAATGGGCTTTCATGCCTAAGGCGGAACTAGAACCCGCCATCTCTTTTGTGATTGGCCCAAAATTAGGCAATGGGCTTTCATGCCTAAGGAGGGACTAGAACCCGCCGTCTCTTTCATGATTGGTCCAAAATTAGGCAATGGGCTTTCATGCCTAAGGAGGGACTAGAACCCGCCGTCTCTTTCATGATTGGTCCAAAATTAGGCAATGGGCTTTCATGCCAAAGGCGGAACTAGAACCCGCCGTCTCTTTTGTGATTGGCTCAAAGTTACTCATCTGGCTTTCATGCCTAAGGCGGGACTAGAACCCACCATCTCTTTTGTGATTGGCCCAAAGTTAGGCAATTGGCTTTCATGCCTAAGGCAGGACTAGAACCCACCGTCTCTTTGGTGATTGGTCCAAAATTAGGCAATGGGCTTTCATGCCTAAGGCGGAACTAGAACCCGCCATCTCTTTTGTGATTGGCCCAAAATTAGGCAATGGGCTTTCATGCCTAAGGAGGGACTAGAACCCGCCGTCTCTTTCATGATTGGTCCAAAATTAGGCAATGGGCTTTCATGCCTAAGGAGGGACTAGAACCCGCCGTCTCTTTCATGATTGGTCCAAAATTAGGCAATGGGCTTTCATGCCAAAGGCGGAACTAGAACCCGCGGTCTCTTTTGTGATTGGCTCAAAGTTACTCATCTGGCTTTCATGCCTAAGGCGGGACTAGAACCCACCATCTCTTTTGTGATTGGCCCAAAGTTAGGCAATTGGCTTTCATGCCTAAGGCAGGACTAGAACCCACCGTCTCTTTGGTGATTGGTCCAAAATTAGGCAATGGGCTTTCATGCCTAAGGCGGAACTAGAACCCGCCATCTCTTTTGTGATTGGCCCAAAATTAGGCAATGGGCTTTCATGCCTAAGGAGGGACTAGAACCCGCCGTCTCTTTCATGATTGGTCCAAAATTAGGCAATGGGCTTTCATGCCTAAGGCAGAACTAGAACCCGCCGTCTCTTTTGTGATTGGCTCAAAGTTACTCATCTGGCTTTCATGCCTAAGGCGGGACTAGAACCCACCATCTCTTTTGTGATTGGCCCAAAGTTAGGCAATTGGCTTTCAAGCCTAAGGCAGGACTTGAACTCATGGCCCCTTTGGTTCTAGCATGTGCCTTATCCACTGCAGATGATCCTGCTACGAAGTTCGGCAGGCAGCTTCAGCCTTCCCTCCCTCCCCTTGCAAAGGAAGTCCATCTGCTTTACCTTTTTATGGGCAGCAATGATAAACTGCGCCCACTTCTCCACCGTTTTGGAAGGCATGATCTCTCGATCCGGGATGTAGGAGGGGATCAGATTCAGGAGGCGCTCCAGGACCATTTCGGATCCATAATCCACATAGTATTGCTGGGAAGCTAATTCAGCCATGTCTTCCTCCTGCAAAGACATACAGGAAGAGCCAGTCAATCAGTCAATCAATCAATCCAATCAATCAATCAATCAATCAATATCTTCCGACTCTCTTTAGCACGGTAGACGATAACAACACTGGTGTCTTTTTTTCCTTCTTTTCCCTCTTTACGCTATTTTTTTTCCTTTCCCGCCCCCTTCTTCAAGTTTTCCATTGCTTTTTTTTTAATTTCTCTTTGCGTTTTATATTTTGACAAACCAATAAAACTATTGTCGTAAATAAGGAAAAAAAAATAAATCTAAACATCCTGTCAATGCGGGGATCCCCCAACCTTTGGAGCACCAGGGACCGGTTCTGGGGAGGGCAGTTTTTATTTCCCAATCTATTTATTAATTTTTTCCCCCATATATGTTATTTTTTTCCAATCAACAAGTTGTCTGAAATTTGCTAAATTAATACATATTCAATTCCTAATCCTTGCTTCTTTTCTCTAACCAAGTATAAAATAAATTCCAAATTTGATAGTAGTCTGTATCTTCTTTGTCTTTCAGCCTCATAGTTAGTTAATCTGTCCATCTCTGCACATTCCAAAATCTTCCTGATTATTTCTTCCTCTGGTGGCAAAGCTTCACTCTTCCAATATTGTGCAAAAATTATTCTTGCTGCTGTGGTGATATGTAGAGTTAAATATAATTTCTGCTTATTAGTCTTTTCAGGCATAATGCCTAATAAAAAAAGTTCAGGTTTGAAATCCACTTGTTCATCCAATATTTTTTCTAACCACATATGTATATTTTTCCAATAAACCTTTGCCTTCTCACATGTCCACCAAATATGATAATACGTGCCTGTATTATGCTTACATTTCCAACATCTATCTGACATGTTTTTAAACATTTTTGCTAATCTTGCTGGTGGAAGATGCCATCTATAAAACATTTTATACAGATTTTCTTTAGATGAAGTTGACATTGTCAATTTGTAGTTTCTCTCCCAGAACATTTGCCATTTTTCTAATTCTATGTTATAACCAAAAAATTTTGCCCATCTTATTATCATTGTTTCTTTCACTTGTTCACTTTCCATATCTAAAAGGGAGGGCAGTTTTCCCGGCGGACCGGAGGGGGCCTGGATGCCGCACACGTGTGGAATGGGGCTTTGCTTGCTTCTGCGGCCCGGTTCCTGATGGGGGAGGGGCGGGCGCAGACTGGTGCAGGTCCTGGACCGGAGATTGGGGACCCGTGCTGTAATGGACGACAGGTAGTCCTCAACTTACAAGCATTGTTGTTTAGTGACCACTTGAAGTTACTGGAAAAGTGACTTATGATCAATCCTCACACTTCAAAACCATTATAACGTACCCACGGTTACCTGATCAAAATTCACTGCTTGGTAGCCGACGTGTATTTATCATGATTTTGCAGTGCTCCGGGGTGATCATCACACATTGTGACCTTCCCAGCTGCATTCCAACGTTCATTCATTCTTTCACTTGGTCAGTCAGTCAGTCAGTCATTCAGTCAATCATGTATTTGTCTGTTTGTTTGTTTGTTTCATGCCTAAGGCGGGATTGGAAGCCACTGTCTCCTGGTTATTGGCCGAAAGTCAACCTGGTGGCTTCTATACATAAGTTGGGACTAGAACTCACCGTCTCCTGGTGATTGCCCCAAAGTCATCCAGCTGGCTTTCATGCCTAAGGCGGGACTAGAACTCACAGCCTTCTGCTTTCTCGCCTAGTACCTTAACCACTAGACCAGGGGTAGGTAACCTTGGCTCTTTTATGACTCAGGGACTTCAACTCCCAGAATTCCTGAGCCAGCGTGGTTCAGCTTGGAAACTTCTCCCTTTCCCCTCAACATGGCTGGCTGAGGAATTCTGGGAGTTGAAATCCTCATGTCATGAAGGGGCCATAGTTCCCCCATGCTGGCTCAGGAATTCTGGGAGTTGAAGTCCCTGAGTCATGAAGGGGCCAAAGTTTTCCCCATGCTGGCTCAGGAATTCTGGGAGTTGAAGTCCCCGAGTCATGAAGGGGCCATAGTTCCCCCATGCTGACTGAGGAATTCTGGGAGTTGAAGTCCACGAATCATGAAGGGGCCATAGTTCCCCCATGCTGGCTCATGAATTCTGGGAGTTGAAGTCCACGAGTCATGAAGGGGCCATAGTTCCCCCATGCTGGCTGAGGAATTCTGGGAGTTGAAGTCCACGAGTCATGAAGGGGTCATAGTTCCCCCATGCTGGCTCAGGAATTCTGGGAGTTGAAGTCCACAAGTCATAAAAGAGCCAAGGTTGCCTACCCTGCCCTATACTAATATTGTTGCTCAAAATGGCCCTGTCTAAATCTAAAGACTTGTACGATTGATTGATTGATTGATTGATTGACTGACTGACTGATTGATTGGACCAGATGACAACCCTTCTCAGGAGATACAACTCTTAGTGGCTGGCTGCAGTAATACCAAAGGAATACACCACCCATAAAATGACATCAAAATGCTGGCCCCACAGCCTTTCTCCTCAGATGCCCCCATCTTAGGATCCAAGTTTTTCTCTATCCAACATTTGGACTCGCCCCGAATTCTGAGCGTGGCAGGGACTTCAAATGCCAGCTTACCTTATCACATCGGTACTCCCCAAATTTCACCCCTCTGACGATCTGCTGGTAAATGAGATTGGTGGCGACGTAGTCATCGGCGGGGTTGTGCCAGGGGGTAAAGATCTCCTTCCTGAAGAAGAGCCGCCAGGGGGCGTTGCGTTCCTGGGCGCCCTGTTCCTTGGCAAATTGCTCGCACTGCGAGATGGCATCCATGACGTGGTCACTGCCGCTTCCGAGGGAAGAGACCTGGCAAAGCGGAGAGAAAGAGAAAACCAACTGGGCGACTTTGGGCCAATCACCAGGAGATGGTGAGTTCTAGTTCCGCCTCAGCCATGAAAGCCAGCTGGGCGACTTTGGGCCAATCACAAGGAGATTGTGAGTTCTAGTCCTGCTTTAGGCATGAAAGCCAGTTGGGTGACTTTAGGCCAATCACCAGGAGATGGTGAGTTCTAGTCCTGCTTTAGGCATGAATGCAAGCTGGGCGACTTTGGGTCAATCACCAGGAGATTGTGAGTTCTAGTCCTGCCTTAGGCATGAAAGCCAGTTGGGTGACTTTAGGCCAATCACCAGGAGATGGTGAGTTCTAGTCCCGCCTTAAACATGAAAACCAACTGGGTGACTTTGGCCAATCACCAGGAGACGGTGAGTTCTAGTTCCACCTTAGGCATGAAAGCCACCTGGGTGACTTTGGGCCAATCACCAAGAGACAGTGAGTTCTAGTCCCGCTTTAGGCATGAAAACCAACTGGGTGACTTTGGCCAATCATTTGTCCCGCCTTAAGCATGAAAGCCAACTGGGTGACTTTGGACCAATCACCAGGAGACGGTGAGTTCTAGTCCCGCTTTAGGCATGAAAACCAACTGGGTGACTTTGGCCAATCATTTGTCCCGCCTTAAGCATGAAAGCCAACTGGGTGACTTTGGGCCAATCACCAGGAGACGGTGAGTTCTAGTCCCGCTTTAGGCATGAAAACCAACTGGGTGACTTTGGCCAATCATTTGTCCCGCCTTAAGCATGAAAGCCAACTGGGTGACTTTGGGCCAATCACCAGGAGACGGTGAGTTCTAGTCCCGCTTTAGGCATGAAAACCAACTGGGTGACTTTGGCCAATCATTTGTCCCGCCTTAAGCATGAAAGCCAACTGGGTGACTTTGGACCAATCACCAGGAGACGGTGAGTTCTAGTCCCGCCTTAGACATGAAAGCTGCCTGGGTGACTTTGGGCCAATCACCAGGAGATGGTGAGTTCTAGTTCTATCTTGGGCATGAAAGCCAACTGGGTAAGATGTTAAACCAGGGTTTCCCAACCTTGTCAAGTGTAAAACGTGTGGACTCCCAGAATTCCCCAGCCAACATCCTGGAGCTCTTTTCTCCCACCGCTGCTTCCTACCTTGTCAAAGAGGGCGATGTAAAGCGAGAAGCCAAAGTGGTCCCTCAGACTTATCTTGTCGGCCAGCGAGTTGCAAAGCTCCTTAGCCGTGGTGGCCGAATCGGTTAACAAGGTCTTGGTGGTGCCGTCCATAAACGTGACCGGAAGCATGATTGGCTTCTTGGATTTGGTCGCCTGCCGGGAAAAAAACAAGACTGTAAAAGGCGCCTGGCAGCAAAGGCAGCGCAATTAGAATCTGAAGCTGCGCCTGGATCAGACAAAATCTGGGCTGTTCCTGAGTTTCAGCTTTACATGTCTTCAAAATGGCTACCTGAAGCTCCAGCCAGCTTGGCGGCTGCGTCCTGGTCCCGTTGACAAACGTCCTTCGGAGCCGCTCTTCGCAATAAGGCGCGTACCCCGGGGGACCCCCGATGATGAAGTTCCTTAAATACTGTTGTGAAGACACAAAACCGACACGGAAAGATTTAGCCATGACTGTTACATTTTGAAAAACGGAATCAGAAAGGGTAGCCTGTAATTTAGCCTGGTCCAGTGATGGCGAACCTTTGAGAGACCGAGTGCCCAAACGGCAACCCCAAACCCACTTATGCATCGTCGGGTGCCGGGTGGGTGTGGCCCATTGGGTGGGTGTGGCCATTGGGTGGGCGTGGCCGCGGTGGTCACGGCAGACTGGGTGGGACTAAAAAGTTCAATCAGTCAATTCCAACTTTGCAAGATCTTTTTTTTCCCCGCGAGAAGTTGAAATTGACTGATTGAGTGAACCTTTTTTTTTGCACACGGCAGCGGAGGCTAAAAGCGAAAAGGTTTTATAAAACCCAGCAGAAGGCCTGGGACTGGGGCGACGGCGCATGTGCCCACAGAGAGGGCTCTCAGTGCCGCCTCTGGCACCCGTGCCATAGGTTCACCACCACCGGCCTAGTTCTTTGTTTAGTAGATTTTTTGGGGTGAAATATATTTATTTATTCGCTCGATGACCACCAGCATTAAATAATAAAAGGAAAGAAAAATAATGACGACAGGAAATACCATCAGGATGGAGAAAGAGAAATAGGTGCAGTTCTCTATTGGCAATTATAAAATAAATCAAAAATGGTATACTCCAAACATCTTATGACTAGCTGGGGAATTCTGGGAGTTGAAGTTTGCACATTTTAAAGTAGCCAGGTGTCATGGTTCCTCCAAAAGAACTTCGAAGCATTGTTTACCTTGAAGAATCTTTAATTCGAGAAACAAAGAATCTCAAATGGAGAGCCCAGCGTTGTGTGCTATAGTCTAGGTCACAGGTCAGCAACCTGCGGCTCTGGAGCTGCATGCGGCTCTTTGAGCCTTCCCCTGTGGCTCCCAGCCTCCTCTGCCATTTGCAGAGAGAGACAGAGACAGAGAGGCAATTGCGCTTCTCTGCTTCTCTCTCTGTCTCTGTGTGTGTGTGTGTGTGTGCGTGTGTGTTTCTGTGTGTGTATGTAAAAGAGAGTGCACTCACAGTGTTCTCTGAGGAGCTGAAAAGCTTTTTAGGTGAGGCTCCTCCCTTTGCTGCGTCTCTGCAGGAAGCAGGAAGCAGGAAGGGCAGGAGAGAGCTAGCTAGCCCAGCTATGCTGGCTCAGGAATTCTGGGAGTTGAAATCCATGAGTCATAAAAGAGCCGAGGTTGCCTACCCCTGAGCTTGTTGGAGAACAGCTTGAAGCCAGCTTGCCAGATGAGCAGCAGATAGGAGAGAGGGAGAGAGGGGTGAGAGAAAGAGAGAGAGAGAAAGAGAGAGAGGGAGGGATGGACAGAGAGAGACAGAGAGGAAAGAGAGAGAGAGAAAGAAAGAGAGTGGGGGAAGAGGACTGGCAGACCAAGGGCAGATAGAGAGAGAGGGAGGGAGAGACAGACAGACAGAGAGAGACCCTTTTGACATCTAAAATGAAGATAACACTGCATATATCCTTTTTTACCTGTGTATGTATGTATATATATATACATACACAAACACACACACATACATACACACACACAAACACAAACACACACCTATAATAAAGGTAAAAAAAGGATATATGCAGTGTTATCTTCATTTTAGATATCAAAAGGGTTTTGCGGCTCCCGGTGTTTTGTTTTTGGTGGGAAATGGGTCCAAGTGGCTCTTTGAGTGTTTTGGGTTGCCTACCCCTGGTTTAGGTAAAGTGTGAACAACACAAAATGGAAAGGGGCAACCTGAAGGCAGGACAAGAAGCCATGGATGGAAACTGATCAAGGAGAGAAGCAACCTAGAACTAAGGAGAAACTTCCTGACAGTTAGAACAATTAACCAGTGGAACTACCTGCCTCCAGAAGCGGTGAATGCTCCAACACTGGAAGTTTTTAAGAAGAGACCGGACAGCCATTTGTCCGAAATGGTACAGGGTTTCCTGCCTGAGCAGGGGGTTGGACTAAATGACCTCAAAGGTACCTTCCAATTTTATTACTATTATTATTACTATTATTATTAATAATAATAATAATCCTTCTCTTTATCTAGATCAGCGGTTCTCAACCTGTGGGTCGCGACCCCATTTGGGGTCGAACAACCATTTCACGGGGGTCGCCAAACACCGCAGTCCGCCATTTTTTTCTTTTTGGTCGGCCATTTTTTCCCCTTTGCGATGTGGGCTGTCGCGCCACGCATGCACAATGCGGGCCCGCCATTTTTTTTTTGGTCGGCCATTTTTTTTTTGGGTTGGCCATTTTTTTTGGTCCGCCATTTTTTTCCCCTTTGCGATGCGGGCCGGTGTTGAGCCCCGGAAAAGGTTGAGAACCGCTGATCTAGATGCTCTGTCTCTGTTGATGACCCAACAAATTGCCACTTCCAGGCTTCACCTCCTCCAAAATGCAAAGAAAGATGGAAGATGCCAGCCTCCTTCATCCAGGCAAGTTCTCGGAGGCTCTTGGAAACCAAAATATTTCCCTCAAAGATATCCCCATACCCAGGCCGAGAAGATGGCCCATCCTTGGCTTACCTTGAGAAACTTCTCAGAGGGGGCGAAACAGCCCACACATAAGGACACCAGGATCCATCCTCTGGCATGGCTGTTTTTGGAAGGGTTTTGAGTCAGCTGTTTGCAGATTTGGCAGTAGATTTCATCTCTGTCACAAGAAGAAGAAGACAAAAATGAATGATGTAATCCAACTTCAACTGCTAATCAAATCCATTGGAAAAATCTTGGGGTCTCCAAATCTCGCAATCTCCAAATCTTGCCATCTCCAAATCTTGCAATCTCTAAAACCTGCAATCTCAAATCTTGGAGTCTCCAAATCTTGGAGTCTCCAAATTTTGGAATCTTCAAATCTTGGAGTCTCCAAACTTTGGAATCTTCAAATCTTGGAATCTCCAAACTTTGGAATCTCCAAATCTTGGAGTCTCCAAACTTTGGAATTTTCAAATCCTGGAATCTCCAAAACTTGCAATCTCAAATCTTGGAGTCTCCAAATCTTGGAAGGTTCTCCAAACCCACCGACATATAAGTGAAATACAGGGCTTTGATTTCACAGTTGTGGCACCCTCTTGATTTTTTTGACCTCTTCCTTGTTATGGCCTTTAAATACTGGGGCACAACACTCTTCTGATGGCAGTGGGTTGCTGTTATTTGGGGTACGCCTCTGCAATGCACACCTGGAGCATTTTTGCTTCCCCCCACGATTTCTAACCTTAAAGTTGGCCTCAAGATGCCGTTCCCAATAATAAAATGCAGTTTCTCCAAATTGGATGTTGGGCGGTCCTCCAGCATGCTGTTCCCCTGGACAGTGGACTCGCCATCATGAAGGCGCTTGGTCACCTGAGGAAGCAACAGGGCACAGGTACAATTTGTGAACTAGGTCAACCTGGCAGAATTCTCAGTCCCAAATCCAAGGCAAGCCAGAATGTGAGGATTCGTTTCTTCTCAATCTATCTAGAACAGGGCTCTCCAAAGCTGGCAAATGGAAGACTGGTGGACTTCAGTTCCCAGAATTCCCCAGCCAGAGGATGGCCAGCTGAGGAATTCTGGGAGTTGAAGTCTACAAGTCTGAAATTATTATTATTACTACTATTATTATTAGTAATAATAATAATAGTAAAGTTGGAAGGGATCTTGGAGGTCATCTAGTCCAACCCCCTGCTCAGGCAGGATACCCTATACCATTTCAGACAAAGGGCTGTCCAGTCTCTTCTGAAAAACCTCCAGTGTTGGAGCATTCACCGCTTCTGGAGGCAGGTTGTTCCACTGGTTAATTGTTCTAACTGTCAGGAAGTTTCTCCTTAGTTCTAGTCTGCTTCTCTCCTTGATGAGTTTCCATCTGTTGCTTCTTGTCCTGCCTTCAGGCGCTTTGGAAAATAGCTTGACTCCCTCTTCTTTGGGGCAGCCCCTGAGATACTGGAAGACTGCTATCATGTCCCCCCTCGTCCTTCTCTTCGTTAAACTAGACATACCCAATTCCAGCAACCGTTCTTCATGTGTTTCAGCCTCCAGTCCCCTAATCATCTTTGTTGCTCTTCTCTGCCCTCTTTCTAGAGTCTCAACATCTTTTTTACATTGTGGACCAAAACTGGATGCCATATTCCAAGTGTGGCCTTCAATTCTGGGAGTTGAAATCTACAAGTCTGAAATTCTGGGAGTTGAAGTCTACAGATCTTAAATTCTGGGAGTTGAAGTCCGCAAGTTTTAAAGTTGCCAAGTTTGGAGACCCACTGATCTAGAACAGCGATGGTGAGCCTATGACAATGCGTCCAATTTTTGGAGGCTCCAGAGACCCCTAAGAGCAGGGCCCTCTCTATGACTCCCAGAGGTCTGCAGGAAAGGAGAGTCTGAAGAGGAGTCCTCTTTTATCCAGGTTGAGGGGTGGAGGTGACAGTCAGCAGTGTCAAGGGAGACACTTTTCTGATGTTTTGACAAGCCGAATCCCAATAAGTTTGCCATCACTGGTATTCCAATATTTGAGGGGCTGCCACAAAGAAGGGGTCAGGTTGTTCACCAGAGCACCAGAGGGAAGGACGAGAAACAATGGATGAAAACCGGTCAAGGAGAGAAGCAACCTGGCATTAAGGAGAAACTTCCTGACAGTGAGGACAATCAACCAGTGGAACAGCTTGCCACCAGAAATTGTGGGCGCTCTGTCGCTGGAAGATTTTAAAAAGAGACTGGACAATTACCTGACTGAAATGGTACAGGTCCTCCTTCTATTCTATTCTATTCTATTCTATTCTATTCTATTCTATTCTATTCTATTCTATTCTATTCTATTCTATTCTATTCTATTCTATTCTATTCTATTTACTATTTTCTATTCTATTCTACTCTACTCTACTCTACTCTATTTTACTATTCTATTCTATTCTATTCTATTCTATTCTATTCTATTCTATTCTACTCTACTCTACTCTACTCTACTCTACTCTACTCTACTCTACTCTACTCTACTCTACTCTACTCTACTCTATTCCATTCCATTCCATTCTATTCTATTCTGTTATTCCATTCCATTCCATTCCATTCCATTCCATTCTATTCTATTCTTTCCTGTTATTCCGTTCCGTTCCGTTCCGTTCCATTCCATTCCATTCCATTCCATTCCATTCCATTCCATTCCATTCCATTTCATTCCATTCCATTCCATTCTATTCTTTCCTGTTATTCCGTTCCGTTCCGTTCCGTTCCGTTCCATTCCATTCCATTCCATTCCATTCCATTCCATTTCATTTCATTTCATTCCATTCCATTCCATTCCATTCCATTCTATTCTATTCTTTCCTGTTATTCCGTTCCGTTCCGTTCCGTTCCATTCCATTCCATTCCATTCCATTCCATTCCATTCCATTCCATTTCATTCCATTCCATTCCATTCTATTCTTTCCTGTTATTCCGTTCCGTTCCGTTCCGTTCCGTTCCATTCCATTCCATTCCATTCCATTCCATTCCATTTCATTTCATTTCATTCCATTCCATTCCATTCCATTCCATTCTATTCTATTCTACTGATCTGGAATCAGTCTGCAGAGCAAGGGGGGAGAGACCCCCCCCAAATTCCAGCTTCCACAATCAACATAAGATGGTCTTTGATTTACAGCTAATTTCTTTAGCGACTGTTTGTAGTTACAACCGAAGAAAGACTTATTACTCTAACCTGGAAAAAGCCAAGTTCCTCCACTCAGGCCGTGATCAGAGGGCTGGATGTTGGCTTAAGCATGACAGGAGTTACTCACCTCTTCGGTTAACTTTGATTTTTTCTTGAGGGTTAAGGAGACCAGTTTCTGTCGCATGCTGCTCTTCTTGTGGCCATCTAGATGGGCACTCTGTAAAAAAATGTCCCAGAGTTAGGAATAATCACACCTTATACCAGTGATTCTCAAGCTTGGCAACTTTAAGACCTTTGGACTTCAATTCCCAAAATTCCCCTGTCAGGGTACGCTTATATTTCTTTCGATTTCCATTTCTTTATTTCATTTCTATTATTTCTGGGTGTTTTTTCCCCTCCCCCCAATTTCTATTTCCTCATTTCTTTTTTATTATTTCTATTTCTTCCTACTTCTATTTCCTTATTTCATTTCATTTCTTTTATTTCTGCTTCTATTTCCTTATTTTATTTCTTATTTTTTTTCTATTTCTTTTTTTCTTATTTCATTCCAATTCACGCTGCTCCAGATACCTCTAAACATTGCTATCAGATCTGCGATGGTATCTTAAACGAAGTCAAGAAACAGATACCTCATAAACTACTGGAATTCTACATTTTAAACGTATAATAACAGAATCTTGAGAGCCTGGCAGATATTTTTCCTCTCCGTTCTTATAAGAAAGATAAAAAAGGGGGGAGAATAGAATAGAATAGAATAGAATAGAATAGAATAGAATAGAATAGAATAGAATAGAATAGAATAGAATATTAGAGTAGAACATAACATAACAGAACAGATTACAGAATAGAATAGTATAGAATAGAATAGAATAGAATAAGAACAAGAATAGAATAGAATAGAACATATAGAAAATAGAATAAAAATAGAACAGAATACAATACAATACAATACAATACAATATAGAATAGAATAGAAAAGAATAGAAATATAGAAGAGAAGAGAACAGAAAATATAGAAAAAAATATAGAATAAAAATAGAAGAGAAGAGAATAGAATAAAATATAGAATAGAATAGAATAGAATAAGAACAAGAATAGAATAGAATAGAATAGAATAAGAATAGAATAGAATAGAATAAGAACAAGAATAGAATAGAATAGAATAGAATAGAATAGAACATATAGAAAATAGAATAAAAATAGAACAGAATACAATACAATACAATACAATATAGAATAGAAAAGAATAGAAATATAGAAGAGAACAGAACAGAAAATATAGAAAATAGAATAAAAATAGAAGAGAACAGAAGAGAACAGAACATAAAAATAAAATATAGAAAATAGAATAAAAATAGAATAGAATAGAATAGAATAGAATAGAATAGAATAGAATAGAATAGAATAGAATAGAAGGTGGAAGGGACCTTGGAGGTCTTCTAGTCCAGCCCCCTGCTCAAGCAGGAGAACCATTTAATAATAAAATAGAATAGAATAGAAAATAGAATAGAATAGAATAAAACAGAATAGAACAGAACCGAATAGAGAATAGAATAGAATAACAGAGTTGGAAGGGGCCTTGGAGGTCATCTAGTCCAACCCCCTGCTCAGGCAGGAACCCCTATACCAGGGGTAGGCAACCCAAAACACTCAAAGAGCCACTTGGACCCGTTTCCCACTGAAAACAAAATACTGGGAGCCACAAAACCCTTTTGATATCTAAAATGAAGATAACACTGCATATATCCTTTTTTACCTTATATAAAAAAGGATATATGCAGTGTTATCTTCATTTTAGATGTCAAAAGGGTCTCTCTGTCCCTCCCTCTCTCTCTTTCTGCCCTTGGTCTGCCAGTCCTCTTTCCTCCCCCCTCTGTCTTTCTCTCCCCCCTCTCTCTCCAATCTTCTGCTCACATGGCAAGCTGGCTTCAAGCTGTTCTCCAACAAGCGCAGGGTAGGCAATCTCGGCTCTTTTATGACTCATGGACTTCAACTCCCAGAATTCCTGAGTCAGCATAGCTGGGCTAGCTAGCTTTCTCCTGCCCTTCCTGCTTCCTGCAGAGACGTAGCAAAGGGAGGATCCCTGCCCAGTAAGCTTTTCAGCTCTCACACACACACACAAACACAGAGACAGAGAGAGAAGCAGGGAAGCACAAGTGCCTCTCTCTGTCTCTGTCTCTGCAGATGGCAGAGGAGGCTGGGAGCCACAGGGGAAGGCTCAAAGAGCCACATGCGGCTCCAGAGCCGCAGGTTGCCGACCTGTGCCCTATACCATTTCAAACAAATGGCTGTCCAATCTCTCCTTAAAAACTTCCAGTATTGGAGCATTCACAACTCCGGAGGCAAGTGGTTTCCACTTCAGTGCTTTCCTCACTTCTGTTTGACTGGGCTAAGTCGATGCTTATCTAACGATTCTTGAATTCCTTCTCCAAGGCCCATCTGGGTCCCCTTCTGTGGTTGCTACTCTGTGAGTATCTTGCTCTTCCTTTCCCAAAACAACAGAAATGAGGAGCAGAAGCTTTGCCAGCTTCCTACTTACTTCTCCTTCGCTCTGAAGGGCCTGGAGTTCCTTCTTGTACGACTTCTTCCCCAGCGTCTCATAAATTTTGGTCATGACCGGGATTTTCTCGCTGCCGTCGCTCATTGCAGTATGATATTTGGGCTCCGGGAGGTCCCCCATAAAGCGAAGGATGGTGATCCACACCGCCAGGGCTGCCTGGTTTTGGCAGGAAAGGAAAATTGAGGTAGTCCTTGACTTACGACCAAAATGGAGCCCAAAATGTCCGTTGCTGAGCAAGGCAGTGGTTAAGTAAGCTTTGCCCCATTTTACGGCCTTTCTGACCACTGTTGATAAGGGAATCCCTGCTGTTGTTAAGTGAGTCACATGGTCATTAAGTGAATCTGGCTTCCCCCCCATTGACTCTGCTTGTCAGAAGGTCACAAAAGGGGATCACGTGACCCGGGGACACTGCAACCGTCATAAGTCCATGCCAGTTGCCAAGCCTCTGAATGTTGATCAGGTGACCCAGGGGGATGCTGCAATGGTCGTTAAGTGTGAAAAACGGTCCTAGATTTCTTTTTTCAGCACTGCTGTAACTTTGAACGGTCCCTAAATGAAACTGCGGTAAGTCGAGGACTATCTGTACAGAGAGTCCTCGACTTACAACCGCAACAGAGTCCAAAATTTCTCTCGCTAAGTGAGACGTTCGTTAAGTGAGCTTCACCCCGTTTTATGACCTTTCTGGACTCGGTTGTTAAGGGAATCCCGGCCGTCGTTAAGGGAGTCACAAGGTTGTTAAGTGAATCTGGCTTTGACTTTGCTGGTTCAGACGGTCTCAAAAGAGGATCCCGTGACCCAGGGGGACGCTGCAACCATCATCAGTACATGTCAGTTGCCAAGCCTCTGACTGCTGATCATGTGACCGTGGGGAGGCTGCGACGGTCGTTAAGTGTGACAAGGGGTTGCAGGTCCCTTTTTTCAGTGCTGTTGTAAATTCAGACGGTCGCTAAGTGAGCGACTGACCTTCCCCAACCTGCCCTTTTATTCTCTCCCCAGCCGTCCAATTTGTAGTTTGGGGTTTATCATGCTTCTAGAGCAGCGGTTCTCAACCTGTGGGTCGCGACCCCATTTGGGGTCGAACGACCATTTCACGGGGGTCGCCAAACACCGCAGTCCGCCATTTATTTATTTTTTTGGGTCGGCCATTTTCTTTCCCCTTTGCGATGCGGGCTGTCGCGCCGCGCATGCGCACCCACCATTTTTTTTTGGTCAGCCATTTTTACTTTTTTTTTGGTCGGCCATTTTTTTTTCCGCTTTGCGATGCGGGCCGTCGCGCCGCGCATGCGCGATGCGGGCCCGCCATTTTTTTTTTTTTGGTTGGCCATTTTTTTTGGGTCGGCCATTTTTTTTTCCCTTTGCGATGCGGGCTGTCACGCCGCGCATGGGCGATACAGGCCCGCCATTTTTTAAAATTTTGGTCGTCCATTTTTTTTGGGTCGGCCATTTTTTTTCCCCTTTGCAATGCGGGCCGTCGCGCCGCGCATGCGCGATGCACCCCGTCGCGCATGCGCGATGCGGGCCGGGGTCGAGCCCCGGAAAAGGTTGAGAACCGCTGTTCTAGAGGACCGGGAGATTCTTAGCACCCCTGTCCCATTTAAGGAGCGCCCGTACTCGGAGCCATTGTTAGGTTCTGCCGCCATTAACATGATTTTCGTGGGAAATATACAGTGTAGTCGTCTTCCTTTTGCTTTCTACACCGCTGTGCACACGCTGTTCAAGGGGCTGCCACCACATCGTGCGCTGTTCTTCTGAAGCTGTTCCAACTAATATGGTCTCCGCCTTCAGTCGATACTGGGGAGCCAGCTGCCACTCACCAGGCCTGTTGGTCCACAGGAGGTATTTGATTCCCTCCAACATGCCATTACAGCATAAAAGCAATAATGGGTAGCCCCCCCCATCCGCCACCCGGGGATGCGCTCTGTGGGGGTTCCAGGCTCCCCCTAAGAATCTCTAAGGCAGGGGTGTCAAACTCAATTTTATTTTTTTTTTTTTTTTCAAACTCAATTTTATTGAGGGCCGCATCAGCATTGCGGTTGCCCTCGGGGGGCTGGGTGGGTGTGGCCAGGGTGGGTGTGGCCTGCTGGGTGGGTGTGGATGGAGTGGGTGTGGCCTATTGGGTGGGCGTGGCCAATTCTACATCGTTTGCGCCAAGGGTGCCCGTGGGGGCCTGGGCAGGAGTGGGACAGATCGGAGGGTCTCTGGCAGAAGGGGGGGGACCAGGGCAGGCGCCAAGGCCTGGTTCACTGGAGGAGCCTCATTGCCTGCTGAAACCCCTCCGCCGGAGCCCATCAAGACGGATATGGTGAAGTAGGCGAGGGCCATTTGCTGGCCACTTCCAGGCGATGGTGCATTTCTTCATTCCTCACAAAGGGGGACCCCTCCCCAGCGCGCACCCAGGGTGTGGGGCCGACACGGCAGGGGCCGGTTCCTCGCTGTTTCCGGACGGCCTTGTGGAGCTAAGACTGAATGCGTTGCAGCATAGATGGCCACCACAAAATTGTACATTGGCTCCCGGCCGGCCTGGGCCAGGGCCAAGGCAGCGGGGGCCGTTCCCTCACTGTTTCCAGGATGGCTTTGCGGGCCACATGAAACCACTTCGCGGGCCGCATCCGGCCCCCGGGCCTTCTGTTTGACATGTCTGGTCTAATCTATTCATTATAATTATCTATCTATCTATCTATCTATCTATCTATCTATCTATCTATCTATCTATCTATCTATCTATCTATCTATCTATCTATCTATCTATCTATCTATCTATCTATTCATTATCTCTGTCTTGTCTATATCTATCATCTAATCTATTCATTATCTGTCTTGTCTATATCTAATCATTCATCTATCTCAGCGGTTCTCAACCTGTGGGTCGCGACCCCATTTGGGGTCAAACGACCATTTTACGGGGGTCGCCAAGCACCGCAGTCCGCCATTTTTTATTTTTATTTTTTTGGTCGGCCATTTTTTTTAATTTTTTACTGGGTGGGTGTGGGTGGAGTGGGTGTGGCCTACTGCGTGGGCGTGACCAACTCTACATCGTTCATGTCAAGGGTGCCTGGGGGGGCCTGGGCAGGAGTGGGGCAGATCTGAGGGTCTCTGGCAGAAGAGGGTGGGACCAGGGCAAGCGCCAAGGCCTGGTCCACTGGAGGGGCCTCACTGTTCCTCTCAGGCCATGCCAGGGGGGTGGGGTTCTTATGGAGCTAAGACTGAACGCATTGCAGCATAGATGGCCACCACAAAATTGTACATTGGCTCCCAGCCAGCCTGGACTGGGGCCAAGGCAGCGGGAGCCGTTCCCTCACTGTTTCCAGGATGGCTTTGCAGGCCACATGAAACCACTTCACGGGCCGCATCCAGCCCCCGGGCCTTGTGTCTGACATGTCTGCTCTAAGGCCTCTAAGGGACTGGTTTGGACAAAACTCAGCAGCACTTTTTCACGCGGCTGCTGATAAAAACAGGATCGCCAACAGGATCGCCAACCTCCGATAAGGGATATGGCAGAAGAAGAAGAAGCCGCCCAAGGAGACTCACCAGCTGGTCTCCTTCGTCCTCGTGGTACAACAGCGGCTGCTTCAGAGGCCGGCGCACATATGTGTGCGTGGTGGTGCCCTGGAAGTACGTGGCGGCAAACTTGGCAAATTTATACTCCGACAGGTCCTCTTGTTCTTCCTCAGGCAGAGGGAGCGTCGTGTCTAAGTCATCTTCTTGCAGCATTTTCCCAACACTTTCGAGATCCTGCGAAGAAGATTTGACTCGGCTCAAAGGTTTCGCCCAGAAGCGTGGAGTGGGAAGAGTCAGTTAAAGTCAACTCATTCCAAAGATCCTTTTTTTTTTTTTGCCCCCCCCCCCAAAAAGGCAACTGGACTTTCTTTGTTTTTCGCTTCTCGTCCAAGAAGCTTCTCCCATTCTGAATGTCAGGTCCCGCCTCAGCTCCTCCCTCAGAAAAACACCACAGGCATCATTTACTGAGAGAAAGTGATTGCAGAGAAGCAATGCGGGGATCTGAAGTTCCCGTGCAAAAGCATCAAGCTAAAAGTCCCATCTTTTCGGCCCCCAACCTGACGCCCTAGCCCAGCCCATCAGAAGTCGATCCGCTGGTGGGTGAAGACGTCGTGAGAACTTTAAGCCGAAAAGGGGATAACCGGCCGTTCTCTGGAGCTGGCCGGCAGGAGTTTAACCAGATGGCCCTGGGGGTTCCTCCCCCCACACCCTAATTCCCATGCAGATACATCAAAGCAAAAAGTAGAAACAATGCGGGAACACCCTCAATTCACAATAGCTTGTGTTTCCCGCTCCCTTTTGAAATGGCAGCGTTCCGATAAGGAAGTGACCCTGACTGAACGGTGGAGGATGGAAGGATTTACAGCAGTGGTTCTCAACCTGTGGGTCGCGACCCCATTTGGGGTCGAACGACCATTTCACGGGGGTCGCCAAACACCGCAGTCCACCATTTTTTTCCTTTTTCCCCTCGGCCGGCTCAGGGGGCAGCACCGCGCATGCGTGATGCGGGCTGTCGCGCCGCGCATGCACAATGTGGGCTGTCACGCTGCGCATGCACGATGCGGGCCATTGCGCTGCGCCACGCATGCGTGATGCACCCACCGCACTGCGCATGCGCGATGCGGCCCGTCACGTGTGTGCTGCGCAAGCACGATGTGGGCCGTCGCGCCGCGCATGCGCAATTCAGGCCATCACGTCGCGCATGTGCGGCGCAGTTCGGGGTCTCGGCCTGAAAAAGGTTGAGAACCGCTGATTTACAGTCTATTCCTTGCAGTCATCTGGTCATTGGTGCTCCCTCTGAGAATCGTTCAGGCCACTTGAAGGTTTATCTGAGCCCTTGGGGTTATTTGAATAGTCCAAATGGGTGTGCAGCCTTTTTTGGAACTGCTAAAAGGGTTGTGCCATGCCTCCGTCGGAGCCTGAATCTGCGGAGGAAAATGAGCTGGAATGGGACCCGATGGAGGGCGAGGGAGAGGGGTCTGCGGCTTCAGAGGAATGTGGGGAAGAGCAGGCCGAGGCAGGCCAGGGCCCTTCAGTAATGGGACAGGAGGAACAGGAGAGGCAGAGCTCAGGTGATGAGCAAGGGCCAACCCCTCCTGATCCTAGAGCACGGAGAGTGGAGAGAAGGAGGGAACAATGCAGGCAGGCTCAACTACTCAGGCTCAACTACTGGGGAGGAGAGCGTCCCGCCCTTCTCCACAAGGCACACCTGGAGACTGAGACTTAAGGAGACGCTGTGGGGAGAGGCATTTGTCGGGAACCAACGCCGATTCCTTGGAGTTTTGTGTGTGTTGTTGCTGATCCCTTGTTCTGTGACTTCTGCTTGGAAACCCGGAAACTCTGACCCTTGGACTGGCTGACAATGTTGCTTGGATGTTTATAGACCTCGGAAGGTATTTTGGCTTCCCTTTCGAGACTGTTCAGGCAAGTGTGTATTCCCGCAGACTTGTCAGGTTTATGAAGAACGTGTCATTCTTTCTTATCTCTGTGACCTTGAGTAAATTCCTCTCCTAAACCAGACTGTATGTGAAACTACTTCCAGCCAGAGGCGTGTGTGTGTTTACTTTTGTTTGGAGGCTTGCCAGCAAAAGTGGGAGCCTTTGGGGAAAATTTGGAGCAATTAAAGGGCGGCTTGAATTGCCAGTGGACTGCATTGCCTCGGTGCTGTGCCCTGGGTCATCACAGATTGTGTTATAAAACAGGAGATAGGGAGTGTCGTATTCGTCCCCCTCTGTTGAGAGAGGGCTGCTCAATTTTAATGTAATTGGCCTCTTTGGCCCCTCTTTCAAACCAGCGGTCCTCTCTGCCCAGAATGTGGACTTCAAAAGCGCGCAACTGAAGTTGCATGATCCAGGTGACTCTGAGGGCACAGATAAACCTCTAAGTGGCCTCAACGACTCTCAGAGAGAGTACTAAGAACCAGATGACTGAAAGGAATATAAATCCTTCCATCCTCCACCATTCAGCTAGAACTGAAGAAGCTTCTTGGATGAGAAGCGAAACATCATCAAGGAGAAACAAAATCCAGTTGCCTTTTGAAAAAGCACTTTTGGGATAACTGTGACCTGGAGGACTGAGAATCTGCACAGACATTGAAGGCCAACTCCTTGCAAAGGCCAGGAATTCAAAATAGAATGCAGGTAGTCCTCAAATGACGGCCACCATTGACCCCCCCCATATTTCCATTGCTAAGCAAGACCGTTGTTAAGTGAGACATGCTCCATTTTACGACCTTCCTTGCCACAGTTGCTAAGTGAATCGTTCAGTCATTAACCGAATCTGGCTTCCCCCACTGAGTTTGCTTGTTGGAAGCTTGCGGTGAAGGTTACAAATGGCGATCACATGATCCCGGGACAGCGCAACCGTCATAAATACCTGCCAGTTGCCAAGCCTATGAATATTGATAGTCATAAGTCATATTTTTCAGTACTGTTGTAACTTTGGTCACTAAACAAGTGGTTGTAAGTCAAGGACTATCTGTACTTCCTTAACCTCCTGACCATCTATCAGACTTGCTTACCTCAAAGCCATCAGGCGCCTGGCCTTCCTGCCCCGGCAACGAGGCCGTCAATCCCAGGAATCCAAACATTTTGTCCACCATGTCTGAATCATTCACGGGTTCGTTCCGAGCCTTCTCCATCTTCTGCAGAAGTTCCTTCTTCCGACGAACGTCTTCTTTTTCTTTGATTTCTCTTTCCGCATCTTCCCGAGCCAGCTGGGCCAGGCGCAGCTAGAAAAAATAAGAATGAGGAAAGAATAAGAGGAAAAAAAGAATAACAGACCTGAGAGGTCTTCCAGTCCAGCCCCCTGCTCAAGCAGGATGTCACGGTTCCTCTACCACAGCAGTTCTCAACCTTTTCAGGGGCTCGACCCCGGCCCGCATCGCGCATGTGCGGTGCGACGGCCCGCATCGCAAAGGGGAAAAAAATGGCGGACCCCCCAAAAAAATGGCCGACCCAAAAAAAAATGGCGGGCCCGCATCGTGCATGCACGGCGCGACGGCCCGCATTGCAAAGGGGAAAAAATGGCGGACCCAAAAAAAATGGCCGACCAAAAAAAAATGGCGGGCCCGCATCGCGCATGCACGGCGCGACGGCCCGCATCGCAAAGGTGGAAAAAATGGCCGACCCCCCAAAAAATAAATGGCGGACTGCGGTGTTTGGCAACCCCCGTGAAATGGTCGTTTGACCCCAAATGGGGTCGCAACCCACAGGTTGAGAACCGCTGCTCTACCCTTTCAGACAAATGGTTGTGCAATCTCTTCTTGAAAACCTCCAGCGATGGAGCAGGCGGTTCCACTGGTTAATTGTCCTCACTGCCAGGAAATTCCTCCTTAGTTCTCACTTAGAGTCTATGACTCTATGACCTTCCAGGTCCCTTCAACCCCTAAGAATCTGATTCTATGACCTCCAAAGTCCCTTCCAACCCTAAGCGTCTATGATTCTATGATCTCCAAAGCTCCTCTAACTCTAGGAGTCTATGACTCTATATTCTCCAAGTTCCCTTCCAATCCAAGGAATCAGTGACCCTATGTTCGCCAAGGTCCCTTCCAGCCCTATGGTTCTACGACCTCCAAGGTCCCTTCCAACAGCGGTTCTCAACCTGTGGGTCGCGACCCCATTTGGGGTCGAACGACCATTTCACGGGGGTCGCCAAACAACGCAGTCCGCCATTTTTTCCCCCTTTTCCCCTCGGCCGGCGCAGGGGGCAGCACCGCGCATGCGCGGGGTAGCACCGCGCATGTGTGATGCGGGCCGTCACGCCGCGCATGCGCAATGGAGGCCGTCGCACTGCGCATGCGCGGCGCAGGTCAGGGTCGCAGCCTGAAAAAGGTTGAGAACCGCTGCCTTCCAACCCTAGGAGTCTATGATTCTACGACCTCCAAGGTCCCTTCCAACCCTGGAGTCTATGATTCTATGACCTCCAAGGTCCCTTCCAACCCCAGGAATCTATGATTCTATGATCTCCAAGGTCCCTTCCAACCCTAGGAGTCTATGATTCTACAACCTCCAAGGTCCCTTCCAACCCTAGGAGTCTATGATTCTACAACCTCCAAGGTCCCTTCCAACCCTAGGAGTCTATGATTCTATGACCTCTAAGGTCCCTTCCAACTCCAGGAATCCATGGACCTACCTGATGTTTCTTTTCTGCTTCCTCCTTGGCTTTCTTTGCACCCATTTCCTTCCTCAACCGTTCCTCTTCCAGCAGACGTAATTTTTCTGCTTCCAGCCGTCGGTAATACTACAGAAAGAAACAGAACATCACCTCCATGGATTTACTTTACTAACTAGCCTCTCAGGTTGGCTGGGGTAGGCAACCTTGCCTCTTTTATGACTTGTGGACTTCAACTCCCAGAATTCCTGAGCCAGCCGTGCTCAGGGGAAAGGGAGAGGTTTCTGAGTTCAGCCATGCTGGCTCAGGAATTCTGGGAGTTGAAGTCCACAAGTCATGAAGGGGCCATAGTTCCCCCATGCTGGCTGAGGAATTCTGGGAGTTGAAGTCCACGAGTCATGAAGGGGCCATAGTTCCCCCATGCTGGCTAAGGAATTCTGGGAGTTGAAGTCCACGAGTCATGAAGGGGCCACAGTTCCCCCATGCTGGCTCAGGAATTCTGGGAGTTGAAGTCCACCAGTCATGAAGGGGCCATAGTTCCGCCATGCTGGCTCAGGAATTCTGGGAGTTGAAGTCCACGAGTCATGAAGGGGCCATAGTTCCCCCATACTGGCTGAGGAATTCTGGGAGTTGAAGTCCACCAGTCATGAAGGGGCCATTGGTATTAGTTTCTCTGAACATAGAATATAAAGGAAAATCAAAATAATAGGAAAATAGGGGAAGAAAAAGGCAAGACGAGAAAGTAAGGGTGAAAGGATATTTTGCTTTTGTATGTAATTCGACATTTTAATGTTTTTCATTGTTGTAATGTTTGTTCGTTTGTATTGTTTTTGTTGTTTTGAAATGTTGTTGAAGTTTTGATTGTAATGCATGTTTTGAATTATGAGCTGCTCAGAGTCAAATAAATAGGAAAAGAAGGAAAAAACATTGACTTCCGACTCTTTTTAGTGCAGTGGCCTAAGATAATAACATCACACTTCCATTTTCTAGCTCTACATAATAATATATACTAGCCATTTGTATAACAACAATCCTATCTCATTAGCAAAACCCACTCCAAACAAATGGGACCATCCAGTGGCTTCTGCCTTTGCGATGGTGATGACATGCACACAACAACACATATGTATACCTGCCCTTTGTGTCCAGATCCGTGCATAACCTGAGCAGCTCATGGCAATGTAACACAACGCAATTAACATTGCTCATTTCTGGGCAAGATCTGTTTAATTTGTAAACATTTTAATCTTCTACTTTATATTTTACATTTTGTGTCATGCCTTATTTTAACTGTGATGCTTCTGATGTGAATAAACAAACAACAAAACCCCAAATCAATGCTTCCAGGTGTTTTTTCCCACCTCAAGCACAACGGTTTCCCAGTGGAAACAAAGTTAGATGTGTTCTTTTTTCTGACTAAAACAATCAACTTAGCCATCCCTCCTAACTCCAGCTGTTTCTCCAGCCAGCTGTGGCAGTTTTAGCACCTACCGAGTCGTTCCTGAGGACCTGGGATAGGCAGATGTTGTTCGGTTGGGGTTCAAAATCTCCTTGCAGGATGTCAGCTTTCCAAGAAAACCCTTCCCATCCACCCACGGTCCTAGTTGGATCTTGAGGGTTCTGCATGCGAGTCTTACCTCCCCTTTCAGCCGCTTGTAAAGTCGCCGGGCAATCATCCCTCGCCCGTAGGCCTGGATGGTGAAGACCGCCCAAAGGCGGTGGCGGAAAGCGCGACGCACCAGAAAACCCCGGCATCTTGCCTGGAACTCGATGATGCGCTGGCGAGCCATGTGGTACTGCCGGTGGAGCTTGCGGGAACGATAGAGAGCCTGGAGCCTCAGGAAGCCGGTTCGCATCTGGGACCGGGAAGGACCAATTTATTTATTATTATTTATTTATTATTTAAACTTATATGCCGCCCTTCTCCTAGGACCCAGGGCGGCTTACAATAAATACAATAAATTTACAAGCAGATTCGGGGAGATATGAAATTGGAGGGTCAAGCGAGAGGGATGACCGATGGATGAAGAGCAAAGACGTTGTGGAAGGGGCCCCCAACCTTGGCCACTGTACAACTGGTGGACTTCAACTCCCAGAATTCCTCACCCAGCATGGCTATGTGAGGAATTCTGGGAGTTGAAGTCCTCGATCCGTAAAGTTGTTAAGGCTGGAGACACACACACACACACACACACACACACACACACACACACACACCATTGTATGCTTCAAGGAGAGCCTGAAAAAGGGCAAGAAAAAGCCAAGGCGAGTCCATACAGGCAGTCCTCGACTTACGACTGCAACCGTCGCTGAGACAGTTGTTAAGTGCGTTTTGCCCCACTTTATGACCTTTCTTGCCACAATTGTTAAGTGAATTGCTCCGGTTGATAAGTTAAGTCACCCAGTTGTTAAGTGAACCTGGATTTCCCTGTTGACTTGGGTTGTCAGAAGGTTGCAGCGCCCCGTTTGCATAGCTGTGGTGCCCTGTTTTTGCCACGTTGTGCCCCGTTTGCATAGCTGCGGCAGCGCTAACACGAATGGGGGTGAGTGTGCACCCACAGGTACGTTCCACAGCCCAGTGGCCAGCAAGCACAGCCCTGCAAGTTGGGGGATCCCTGCCCTAAATTAAACTGAATCATGTTCCAATATCTCAGGGGCTGCCCCAAAGAAGAGGGAGTCAAGCTATTCTCCAAAGCCCCTGAAGGCAGGACAAGAAGCAACGGATGGGAACTAACCAAGGAGAGAAGCAACCTAGAACTAAGGAGAAACTTCCTGACAGTGAGAACAATTAACCAGTGGAACAACCTGTCTCCAGAAATGGTGAATGCTCCAACCCTGGAAGTTTTTAACTGGACAGCCATTTGTCCAAAATGGTATAGGGTTTGCTGCCTGAGCAGGGGGTTGGACTAGATGACCTCCAAGGTACCTTCCAACTTTATCATTATCATTATCATTATTATTATTATTATTATTATTATTATTATATACCATTAAACTACTAGACTAGGGGTAGGCAACCTTGGCTTTTTTATGACTCGTGGACTTCAACTCCCAGAATTCCTGAGCCAGCCATGCTGAGGGAAAAGGGAGAGGTTTCCAAGCTGAGCCATGCTGGCTGAGGAATTCTGGGAGTTGAAGTCCACGAGTCATGAAGGGGCCATAGTTCCCCCATGCTGGCTGAGGAATTCTGGGAGTTGAAGTCCACGAGTCATGAAGGGGCCATAGTTCCCCCATGCTGACTGAGGAATTCTGGGAGTTGAAGTCCACGAGTCATGAAGGGGCCATAGTTCCCCCATGCTGGCTGAGGAATTCTGGGAGTTGAAGTCCACGAGTCATGAAGAGGCCATAGTTCCCCCATGCTGGCTGAGGAATTCTGGGAGTTGAAGTCCACGAGTCATGAAGGGGCCATAATTCTCCCATGCTGGCTCAGGAATTCTGGGAGTTGAAGTCCCCGTGTCACAAAAGCCAAGGTTGCCTACCCCTATACTAGACTAACTTACTCTAAAGTAAACCCACTAAATTAGACTATGCTCACTCCTCTAAACAACACTCCACTACATTAAAGAAGACTGGAGGGTGGAGGGGTAACCCAACATGGCTAGATCATAGCTTAGTGGCAGAGTCCTCCTCCCTATGCAGAGCGTACCAGGTTTGCAGTAAAAAAGCATCTGCTGGAAGCTGAAGGAGGCAAAGGACAGGATCTGGGCAACATTCAGACATACTTACAGCCTCGTAATTTCGCCGACAGTTGTAGCCTCTCCAATTCCGTTGAATCACGAGTGTCGCGTTCCTCACTTTCAAGAAACGAGATCTGGGAAGAAAATTCCAATATCGCTTTGAGGCATTTATCCTTGGACAGGGTCTTTATCTGCTCTGTTTCCTGCTTAACCCCTCAGCAACCAACACTTCACTCCCCCATGAACTGGTGAGGTTACCTACACTGGCAAGGAAACGTCTGCAGGAAAAAACCACCAAGCTCGGAGAAGACCCAACATCCAATAATAAGTGGATTGTCTTTTCCACAAGGAAAAAGAAAAGGTGGGGACTGACATCAGAGTTGTTGAGAAACGGAGTAAACTCCTGAATTGCAGGAATCAAAGTTTGTTTGCTTTTGGGTCAGAAGCGTTCCGAAGAAGGAGGTCAAGAAAGTAGCCAGGATTGCAGGATGAAAACTGGTGGGTTTTTTTTTTAACACCTTGTGGCACAAACAGCTTAAAGCTCACAGTTGTGGCTTTTTTTAAAAAAGCCTTCCTTACTCGCTGCAAATATTGTGGCTAATTTTCCTTTTGCAACCATGGAGAAAAATTCACCAAAGCCGCCTTCTTCTTAATGAGTTAACCCTGTTAACGAGTTACATGTTAAGGAGGTAAAATGTCAACATTGCAAAAGTCGTTTTGGCAGGTCCTCCAATTACGTCCGTAAAGCACAGGTAGTCCTCGACTTACAACCACAACTGAGCCACCCCCCCAAAAAAAATTTCCGTTGCTAAACAAGACAGAGGTTCAGTGAATTTTACTCTGCTTTACGACCTTCCTTGCCACCGTTCTTAAGTGGATCGCTGCGGATGTTAAGTTCGTAACACGGTTGTAAAGTGAAGCTGGCTCTCCCCGGTTGTCAGAAGGTCGGAAAAAGGGGATCCCGTGACCCGGGGAGACGCTGCGTCCGTCGTAAATAGGAGTCAGTTGCCAAGCGTCCGAATTTTGATCACGTGACCGCGGGGAGTCTGCGCCGGTCGTAAGTGTGAAAATCGGTCCTTAAGTCGCTTTTTTCAGGGCCGTTTTAACTTTGAACGGTCACTAAATGGACGGTTGTAAGTCGAGGACTCCCTGCGGCTGCCCGATAGCATAGAGCCTAGTCCAGCCACCTTCCAGAAAGTGGTAATTCTTTCTTAGTGGACTCTTGTTTTTCTGCATTCAGGAAGAGTCTCTTATCAGAAACTTCAATTAGGACAAAGTTTATTTCCTTTCCGGACTCCCAAACATGCTTTAGAGCAAAGTTAAGAGTTTTTTTTTCCCACTGCTGTGCGGAAAGGACCCATAAGCCACCCCACCCTTTGCCTCAAGCAGGCAGGATACCTTTTCGGGTAGGCCTCGACTTAACAATCATTCACTTAGTGACGGTTGCAGACGGTTGAGCCGGTGAGGATCGAACCTCTGGCAGTGGGCAGAGTTAGCCTGCAATACTGCATCCTAAACACTGCCCCACCACAGCCCACCCTTCCTTCCTTCCTTCCTCTCTTCCTCCCCTCCCTCCCTCCCTTCTTTTCCTTCCTTCCTCTCTTCCTTCCTTCCCTCCCTCCCTCCCTCCTCCCCTCCCTCCCTTCTTTTCCTTCTTTCCTCCCTTCCTCCTTCCTTCCTTCCCCCCTTCTTTTCCTTCCTTCCTCCCTCCCTCCCTTCCTCCCTCCCTCCCTCCCTTCCTCCCTCCCTCCTTCCTTCTTCCCTTCTTCCCTCCCTCCTTCCTTCCTTCCTCCCTCCTTTTCCTTCCTTCCTTCTTCCCTCCCTCCCTCCCTCCTTCCTACCTTCCTTCTTTCCTCCCTTCCTCCTTCCTTCTTCCCTCCCTCCCTCCTTCCTTCCTTCTTTCCTCCCTTCCTCCTTCCTTCCTTCCTCCCTTCTTTTCCTTCCTTCCTTTTTCCCTCCTTCCCTCCCTTCTTTTCCTTCGTTCCTCCCTCCCTTCTTCCTTCTTTCTTCCCTCCCTCCCTCCCTCCTCCCTCCCTCCCTTCCTTCCTCCCTTTTTTCCTTCCTTCCTTCCTCCCTCCCTCCCTCCCTCCTCCCTCCCTCCCTCCCTCTCTCCCTCCTTCCTCCCTCCCTTCCTTCTTCCTTCCTTTCCTCCCTCCTTCCCTCTCTCCCTCCTTCCTCCCTCCCTCCCTCCCTTCCTTCTTCCCTCCCTCCCTCCCTCTCTCCCTCCTTCCTCCCTCCCTTCCCTCCCTCCCTTCCTTTGCAATAGCACTTAGACTTATATACCGCTTCACCGTGCTCTACAGCCCGCCCGTAAGCGGTTTACAGAGTCGGCATGATTGCCCCCAACCATCTGGGTCCTGATTTTACCGACCTCGGAAGGACAGAAGGCTGAGTCCACCTTGAGCCGGTCAGGATCGAACCTCCGGCAGTGGGCAGAATTATCCTGCAATTACTGCAATTTCTATCCACTGCGCCACCACGGCTCATGTTTAACTGATCCATGACCCACAGAAGAAAAGAAATCATGCAAGGTTTCCTTGGAAACAGAAAACCTTCCCGACCACGGTCACAACTAACAATTCCCAGGTTACGTTGCACACCAAGAAATATTAGCCGGCTTTCCCAGATACCTGTCTTTAAATCCGCGAACCACTTTCTGAATAAGGATAACCTTGCCGGTAATGGCTTTGTCCCGCTCAATTTCCAACAGCATGTCGTGGTGATCCTGGGGGAAAAAAAATACATATATCTAGCTGTGGATTAACGATGATGAGTTCCTAGTTGAATGGCAGGCCTATGTGTGCCACACACAAAACGTGCCTTTTTAATTTCGAAATTAGAGAAGGGTGAAAAAGAGCGATTCCAGGAAGTCCTCAATATACAACCACAATGGCCCTCAAAATTTCCCTTGCTCGGCAAGGCAGTTGCTAACTGAGTTTTGCCCCATTTTATGACCTTTTTTCGCCACCTGCCGTTGTTAAGCGAATTGAGACATCCTTAAGTATCAATCTAAGAAATTGTATTTATCATATAGTTAAATGTTTATTAGGATTTATATAATAATTTAGTTTAACTTAGTGGGTTTTCTTTTGTTTTACCCTGTATTCACTTTGGGAAGTCGGGGGGTGGGTGGGTTGGGGGGGGTTTAATAAAAAATTAATAATGTATTATAATGCACTCAACTGTAATACTTGCAATATATAAGGATGATATATTTATTGATATAAGACGAGTTGCTCGAGCAGTACCTCTGGACCACATCTGGAGGGGGGTGGAGAGTGAGGAGTGAAGGAGTGGAGGGAAGTAGGAAGGTTGTAGGAGAGGAGGGTGGAGAGTGAGGGAGGGAGAGAGCGGAGGGGAAGGGAAGTAGGAGATAGGGAGGTAGGAAGAGGGGGATGTGGTGGAGGGGGTGCTGCCGAGCAACATCTATAGCAGTGGTTCTCAACCTTTTTCAGGTTGAGACCCCAGTTGTGCCGCCCATGCGCGCCGCGACCCCGACCCGCGGTCCGCCATTTTGTTTTTTTTATTATTTTTTTTATTTTTTTTTCGTCGTGCGCGCGCCGCGCATGCACGGATCGACCCGTCGCGGTCCGCCATTTTTTATTTTATTTTATTTTATTTTTATTATTTTTTTTCGTCGCGCGCACGCTGCACGTGCGCAGATTGGCCCATTGCGCGCACGTGGGCGCGCGCGAGAGGAAAAAAAATAAAAAAAATAAAAAACAAAACAAAACAAAACAAAATGGCCGACCACGACGGCCCGAACCGCACATGCGCGGCGTGCGCTCGATGAAAAAAAATAAAAAATAAAATAAAATTAAATTAAAAAAATAAAAACAAAATGGCGGACCACGACAGGCCGATCCGCGCATGCACGGCACGCGCATGACGGCCCGAACCGTGCATGCGCGGTGCGCGCGCGATGAAAAAAAATTAAAAAATGGCGGACCGTGGTGTCCAGCGACCCCCGCAAAATGGTCGTTCGACCCCAAATGGGGTTGCGACCCATAGGTTGAGAACCGCTGATCTATAGTTATTCTATTTTATGTAAGTTTTTAAAAGTATGTATGTTTTGTTTTGGTGTGACACAAAGTCGAAAATGATTGTATTAAGTTGAGTTGTATTTAATCTGACTCTTTGTTAATAATTATAAAAAACTAATAAAATATTTAACATTAAAAAAAAAGAGACATCCTTAAGTGAATCTGGCTTCCCTCCATTGACTTCGCTGGTTGGAAGCCAGCTTGTGGGAAGGTTAGCGATGGTGATCATGTGACCTCGAGATGCTTGGAACCGTCACTGCTACGAGTCAGTTGGATCCGAATTTTGGATCCCGTGACCACCACGGGGATGCTGCAACAATGGCTGTCAGTGTGAAAAACGGTCACATTTCACCTTTTTCAGTTTCGTTGTAACTGTGGTCGCTAAGTGAATGGTTGTAAATTGAGGACCATCTGTACCCTAGAGCAGAGGTTTCCAACCTTTCTGGGCTCATGGACGGAGGGAAGGAGAGCAGCTTCCAAACTGATGTGTGTGTGCACGTCCTCGCAAATGTGGCCAGGCGCACGGGCACAGCACTAGCGGCCCCATTCATGCATGCGGCATGCTCTGGTGCCAGGTGCATGCACGAACAGCCACACACACACACACACCCGTGGCGGAGAGTGGCCCCATTCACGCATGCACAAATGACCACGCAACTTGCCCGGCACTAGTGGCCCATTCAGGCATGCACAAATGGGCCGCTCACAGCTGCCCGGGGCTAGCGGCCCCGTTTTCACCCACGCGCATGCGCCAACAGGACCCCCGGCACTAGCGACCACAACCCGGAATGCGCACCCACACGTGCACACACCGGCCAGCCATTTCCACGGACTGCTGGCCAAGAGCCTGCGGCCCAGTCCTAGACTACGGCCCTAGGTTGGGGACCCCTGCCCTAGAGGTTTCTGTTGCTCACCTGAAGCATCAGCAATTTTATTTGCATATGACAGGTAGTGCTCCAAGGTTGAGGAGCCCTATTCTAGTCCGTCCCGCTGCTCGGGCAGGGGACCCTATTCCATTTCAGACAAATAACTGTCCAGTCTCTTCTTTAAAGCCTCCAGTGATGGAGCACACCCGCAACTTCTAGTGGCAGGCAGTTCCACTGGCTAATTGTTCTCACTATCAGGACGTTTCTCCTTAGTTCTAGGTTGTTTCTCTCCTTGATGGGTTTCCCTCCGTTGATTAAATGAGCGTCCTCTCGTATCCTTCAGGCATGAAAAAACAACAACAACAACCCTGCACTTGGGTTCTGAATTTTGAACAGAAAGCTGCTCTTTTTAAAGCTGAAAACTTTTCTCCTGGCCTTTTCTTTGCGGGATTCCTTCCCAGATGGCTGAAAATAAAAACCCCTGTTTTCCAGGCTGAGCCAATGATCTGAGTAGACCTTTTGAGCTGCAGATTTCCAAGCTTCCTGCTCAACACAATTGCACAACACTGATAACACTTTCTGGAAAGGGAGATTTCAACAGCTGAACATGAGATAAAAGGAGGGATTTGAGGAGGAAGCAACAGATTGTAGCTGGAATGGATTCAGCTGACTTCTGTTTTTTCCCCTCTGGATGGGCAAAAGTCTCTCATTCTAGATATTTATTTGTCCCTGCCTCAAAAACTACCCCCATGGGAAAAAAATAGGAAGAAACAGCATAAATACAGCATTTAAAAAGAGGTTTTAAAGAAGAGACTGGACAGCCACTTATCTGAAATGGTATAGGTTCTCCTGCTTGAGCAGGGGGCTGGACTAGATGATCTCTAAGGTCCCTTCCAGTTCTATTCTATTCTATTCTATTCTATTCTATTCTATTCTATTCTATTCTATTCTATTCTATTCTATTCCCATCACCATCACCATCACCATCACCATCCCTATTCTATTCTATTCTATTCTATTCTATTCTATTCTATTCTATTCTATTCTATTCTATTCTATTCTATTCTATTCTATTCCATTCCATTCCATTCCATTCCATTCCATTCTATTCTATTCTATTCTATTCTATTCTATTCTATTCTATTCTATTCTATTCCATTCCATTCCATTCCATTCCATATTTTCTATTCTATTCTATTCTATTCTATTCTATTCTATTCTATTCTATTCTATTCTATTCTATTCTATTCTATTCTATTCTATTCTATTCTATTCTATTCTATTCCATTCCATTCCATTCCATTCCATTCCATTCCATTCTATTCTATTCTAGCCAGTGGAATGACTTGCCTCCAGAAGTTGTGAATGCTCCAACACTGGAAGTTTTTAAGCAGAGACTGGACAGCCATTTGTCTAGAATGGTAGGGCTTCCTGTTTGAGCAGGGGGTCGGACTAGAACAGGGCTTTTCAACCTTTTCACCCATTGTACCACTTTTAGGATATGGCAATATCCAAGTACCACCAGTCACCTAGCAAGATGTCAAAAACTTGATGACTAAAAAAAAAAAGGAAAAAAGTGATAAAGTACAGGTAGTCCTTGACTTTCAACAGTTTGCTTAGTGTTTGAAGTTACAATGGCACTGAAAAAAGTGCCCCCCAAGCCACAGCCGAGCAAGACACCTGCCTGCCCGCCCGGCCGTGCTCTTCCTCCTGTCCGAGGTTTTCATTGTTGTGAGGATTGGCAGCAGGGGTGGAGTGGGGGGGGTGTTTGGTTTTTATTCACCCCTGTCTGCTGGGTGGTTGCAGCAGGTTTCGGTCACTTCACATGACCCTGGGACACTGTGACCGTCATAATTATGAATCAGTGGCCAAGCATCTGAATGTAAATCACAAGACCTTGGAGATGCTGCAACATTCCAGCTGATCAGCGCTTCTTCTGGGCTCAGCAGAAGCGCCAGGATCAGTGCTGCTTTCCAGCTGATCAGCGCTTCTTCAGGGCTCATCAGAAGCGCCAGGATCAGTGCTGAGCTCCAGCTGGATCCTGGTGCTGATCCTGCCACTTCCGCTGAGCTCCAGCCGTCTCTCGCTCAGGCTTGTGCGGTGCTGCCGCCGGTTCAGCTCATTCCCCTCCCCCGCTACCACTTTTCTGGGATGGTCCCGTACGCCCTGCCAGGTGCCAATGTTCCACAGGTGGTACCCGTACCCCTGGTTGAAAAGCCCTGGACTAGATGACCTCCAAGGCCCCTTCCAACTCTGTTATTCAGTGGCCACCGCTTCTCTTTTTTCCTGCTTCCTGAAATATCTTATTTTGAAATAATCGGCCACCATACCTTTAGGAAGATTTTGGTCTTGCCAATCTGCCAGTCATCATCTCTGCCCAGGACAGCTTCAGCGATGCGCTGACAGGTTCCATGCAGATCCCCCTGGAAGAGATGAGTGAGAACAGATTTCAACGCTTGCACCAAGTGGGGGAGGGGGGTTTGACTAGATGACCACTGAGGTCTCTTTCAACAGTACAAGTCTATGAACACGTCGCTAGTCCTCAAACTTACAACCTCAGCGGGGGCTAGAATTTCTGTTGCTAAGCAAGGCAGGGGGGGTTAAGTGAATCACCCCCATTTTACGACTATTTTGCCACTGTGGTTAAGCAAATCACAGACGCCATTAAGTGAATCACATGGACGTTAAGCGAATCCGGCTTCCCCCGGTGGTCATGGAGCTGCCTTTTGAGCAATATTTTGGTCATTAAACACGGTGTTTACTTCTGGAAGAACGAAAGCCAAGTTGCTAGTCGTCTTGATTACAGAAAGCCGGGTTGAGGGCAAGAAGCCAAAACGAAAAGGAAGGCCAAGAGAGCATCTTAAAAAGGAAAATATACACAATTATGGATACGATACAGTACAGGGAGTCCTCGGCTCACGACCACAATGGACCACTTATGTCGTTAAGTGAGACGTTTCTTAAATGAGTTTAGCCCCATTTTACGACTTTTCTTTCCACCTCTGTTAAGTGAATCAATGCAGTCATTAAATTAGTCACATGGCCGTTAAGTGACTCCAGCTTTCCCCCCCCCGTTGACTTTGCTTGTCGAAAGGTCGCAAAAGGGGACCACAGTGACCCCGGGGACGCTGCGACCATCGTAAATACAAGTCAATTGCCAAGCATCCAAATTTTGATCACGTGACCCTGGGGATGCTGCAACGGTCATAAGTGTGAAAAACGGTCCTAAGTCTCTTTTTTCAGTGCCACTGTAACTTCCGAATAGTCTCTAAATCAGCAGTTCTCAACCTGTGGGTCGCGACCCCATTTGGGGTTGAACGACCCTTTCACGGGGGTCGCCAAGCACCGCAGTCCGCCATTTTTTTTTGGTCGGCCATTTTTTTTCCCTATCGCGATGCGGGCTGTCGCACCGCGCATGCGCAATGCGCCCCGTCACGCTGCGCATGCATGGTGCAGGCCCACCATTTTTTTTGTCGGCCATTTTTTCCCTATCGCGATGCGGGCCGTCGCGCCGCGCATGCACGATGTGCCCCGTTGCGCCGCGCATGCGCGATGCAGGCCGGGGTCAAGCCCCGGAAAAGGTTCAGAACCGCTGCACTAAATGAACTGTTATACTAATAATAATAATAATAATAATAATAATAATAATAATAATAATAATAATAATAATAATAATAATAATAATAATAATAATAATAATAATAATAATAATAGTAATAATAATAATAAAGTTGGAAGGGATCTTGGAGGTCATCTGGTCCAACCCCTTGCTGAGGCAGGAAACCCTATACCAGCGGTTTTCAACCTTTTCTGGGGCTCGACCCCGGCCCGCATCGTGCATGCGCAGCGCGACGGCCCGCATCGCAAAGGGGGAAAAAAATGGTGGACCCAAAAAAAAATAAAAAAAAATTGCCGACCCAAAAAAAAAATGGCCGCCCCCCCCAAAAAATGGCGGGCCCACATCGTGCATACGCGGCGTGACGGCCAGCATCGCAAAGGGGAAAAAAATGGCGGACCAAAAAAAAATGGCCGACCCCCAAAAAATAAAAAAAATGGCGGACTGCAGTGTTTGGCGACCCCCGTGAAATGGTCGTTCGACCCCAAATGGGGTTGCGACCCACAGGTTGAGAACCGCTGCCCTATCCCATTTCAGACAAACGGCTGTCCAGTCTACTTCTTAACAACTTCCAGGGTTATAAGTTGAGGACTCACTGCACTTTATACACATGCTGTGCTTCAGTGTCCTATTTATACCTATTTAACCTGCGCATTCAAATATAATTTGGAGACGCTTCTGACAGGAATACAGAAAGCCCAAAAGCTGCACCCACAGCAAATCGTGGATTTGGCTTCACGAAAGAGGCCACCTGTTTAACGACCGCCACGAGAAAAAGTCGTAAAAGCAGGCGTGGGATGTCCTACTTAACAGCCAGCCCGACTTACAATCGCTTAATTGCTATCTCAATTATAGTCGTAAGCTGAGGGCTACTTGTAATTTATCTAGGTAATTAAGAGCACTTACAGGGTGACTCTTGCAGGTACGGGAAGTCCTCAACTTACAACGGTCGCTTAGGGACCGTTGGACATTTCAGCGATACTGGAAAAAGGGACTGATGGCCGTTTTTTACACTTAACGGCTGTTGCAGCATCACGTGATCAAAATTCGGACAACTGACTCATATTTATGACGGTGGCAATGTCCCGGGGGAGTCACGTGATCCCCCTTCGGCAACCTTCTGACAAGCAAAGTCAATGGGGGAAGCCAGATTCACTTAACAACCAGGTGGCTAAGTTAACAACTGCAGGGATTTGCTTAACAGACGTGGCAAGAAAATGAAGCAAAATTCACTTGCAGGGGTTCTCAACCTTGGCAACTTTAAGACTTGTGGACTTCAACTCCCAGAATTCCTCAGCCAGCTTTGCTGGCTGAGGAATTCTGGGAGTTGAAGTCCACAAGTCTTAAAGTTGCCAAGGTTGAGAACCCCTGACTTAATGAATCTCACTTAGCAACAGAAGTGGCTGGCAAGGAATGGTGCTTTTTTTTGTGTGTGTGGTTTTAAATAGGATTATCCATCTCTACCTGCTTGTAGGCGGGTTTGACGCCCGGCATGAGAACTCGGTATCTGTCGACAAATTCCACAAAAGTATACCGGATTGGATAGCCCGCCCTGCGGATCCGGATGGTTTCCATCATCCCGGAATATCTCAGCTGGCGGACGCAAAGCTCCCGATCAAACAACTACAAAGAGAAGAAGTGGCTTTTCATTTCTCAGGAGCACATAGGACAGCGGTGGCGAGCCTAGGGCACGGGTGCCAGAGGCGGCACTCAGAGCCCTCTCGGTGGGCACGCGCACCATGCCCTGGAGATGGCAACCGTCCCTCTTCAACCAGCTGCCCACTAACTCAACGAGCTCCCATGTGGCCGGATGCATCCCAGCATGGCTGGTTTCCCTCCCCCCCCCACATCCCATCCCTCCTGGCCTCCCATGCTCTCCTTTTCCTGGGCACGACCCACTGCATCGCCTCCTCAGGTGTCGGCCAGCCGTCCAACTCAGAGGCGACTTCTCCGAACTGCTGGCGGTGGGCTGTGGAACCCCAGAATGGACCGGTTGAGGGGCCCTTGCTGGCTTCGGTGTGTGGGGGCCAATGGTGTCAGATAGCAGCCGCCCCGGCCCCTGCCTCGCCTTGCCCCGCGGCAATGGCACCCCCTCCCTGCCTTGACGAGCCTCCTGCCCACCGCCCCACTGGCCAGAGACCCCCTAGATCTACCCTAACCCTGCCCGGCCCCCATAGGCGTCCCTCCCCATGAGCAACATCAAGGTGACCATGCCCACCATGGCCACATCCACCCAGTCTGCCATGACCACAGCTATGAGCACCCAGTGGGCCATGCCCACCGGCACCCGGTGATAAATAATTGGGCTTTGGGCTGCAGTTTGGGCACTTGGGCTCTAAAAGGTTCGCCATCACTGACATAGGAAGAATCTTCTAGGGCAGGGGCCTTCAAACTTGGCATGCTGGCTGAGGAATTCTGGAGTCGAAGTCCACACCTCTTAAAATGGCCGAGGTTGAGAAACACCCATTTAGCTCTTTCTGAGTTGGCATTATTTCCCCCTCACATTATGTCAGGGGTCTTCAAACTCGGCCCTTTTAGGACTTGTGGACTTCGACTCCCAGAATTCCTCAGCCAGGCATGCTGGCTGAGGAATTCTGGGAGTTGAAGTCCACACCTCTTAAAATGGCCGAGGTTGAGAAACACCCGTTTAGCTCTTTCTGAGTTAGCATTATTTCCCCCTCACATTATGTCAGGGGTCTTCAAACACGGCCCTTTGATGACTTGTGGACTTCGACTCCCAGAATTCCTCAGCTGGGCACGCTGGCTGAGGAATTCTGGGAGTTGAAGTCCACACCTCTTAAAATGGCCGAGGTTGAGAAACACCCGTTTAGCTCTTTCTGAGTTAGCATTATTTCCCCCTCACATTATGTCAGGGGTCTTCAAACACGGCCCTTTGATGACTTGTGGACTTCGACTCCCAGAATTCCTCAGCTGGGCACGCTGGCTGAGGAATTCTGGGAGTTGAAGTCCACACCTCTTAAAATGGCCGAGGTTGAGAAACACCAGTTTAGTTCTTCCTGAGTTTGCATTATTTCCCCCTCACATAATGTCAGGGGTCTTCAAACTCGGCCCTTTTAGGACTTGTGGACTTCGACTCCCAGAATTCCTCAGCCAGGCATGCTGGCTGAGGAATTCTGGGAGTTGAAGTCCACACCTCTTAAAAGGGCCGAGGTTGAGTAACACCGGTTTAGCTCTTTCCGAGTTATTTTCCCCTCACATTATGTCAGGGGTCTTCAAACTTGGCCCTTTTAGGATTGTGGACTTCAACTCCCAGAGTTCCTCAGTCAGCGTGCCTGGCTGAGGAATTCTGGGAGTTGAAGTCCACAAGTCATAAAAGGGCCAAGTTTCAAAAACCCCTTATCTAGGGCAAGGATTCTCCATTTTTAGATACGTGGACTTCAACTCCCAGAATTCCACAGCCAGTTTGGTGAACCCCAAGTTCAACTTTCAAAATTCCCCAGCCAGCTCAGGGAGTTGAAATCCATGGAAGGTAGCTGGGGAATTCTGGGAGTTGAAGTCCACGCATGGTGGCTGGGGATTTCTGGGAGTTGAAGGCCACATATTTGAAAGTAGTTCAGCTTCCTGTGTTCAGGAAGGACAATATAGCACCAGAATTATGAAATGTATGCCCAGTTCGGCAAGCACCAAGGACTCCCCAGTTCCCCTGTGAGCTACATATATTCTCTCCAATTGAATGGAATAACAGGAAAGTTGGGAGGGACCTTTGAGGTCTTCTAGTCCAGCCCTATTCTTGAGCAGGAGATACATTCCGGACAAATAGCTGTCCAGTCTCTTCAAAAGGTCAATGGTTAAGAATATAGAATGGGTTAAGAATACAAACTTCAGTCTAATGCAGTGTTTCTCAACCTTGACCATTTTAAGGCATGTGGACTTCAACTCCCAGAATTCCACAGCCAGCAAGGCTGGCTGTGGAATTCTGGGAGTTGAAGTCCACATGCCTTAAAATGGTCAAGGTTGAGAAACACTGGTCTAATGAGTTGAAATACAGTTAGAGCAGCGGTTCTCAACCTGTGGGTCGCGACCCCATTTGGGTTCAAACGACCATTTCATGGGGGTCACCAAACACCGCAGTCTGCCATTTTTTTTTTGGTCGGCCATTTTTTTTGGTCGGCCATTTTTCCCCCTTTGTGATGCGGGCCGTCGCACCTCGCATGCGCGATGCGGGCCCGCCATTTTTTTGGGTCAGCCATTTTTTTTTTGGTCGTCCATTTTTTTTTTGTTTGCCATTTTTTTCCCCTTTGCGATGTGGGCCGTTGCGCCGCGCATGCGCAATGCGGGCCCGCCATTTTTTTTGGGTCGGCCATTTTACGACGGGTGGCTTAGGGACCACTTCAAGTTACGAACAATCCAGGAAAAAAAAAGAACTTCAGACCCGGATTTGAAGTTCTGACAGTCGCCCTTCCCGCAAGCAGTCACATGACAGCACTCCGAGCATTTTTACAGCCATGCCTCACAGTCCCATTAATTACTAAACTTACTTAACCTTAAATTTAAACGTAAACAGGTAAATCTTAACTTTAACTTAAAGTTAAACTTACAACACAGGCACCTAAATAACAATAAAAATAACAATAAGAACAACAAGAACAAGAAAAATCAACCCTCTATTTCCTTCATATCAGCACAGAGCAATCTGTCCCCTCCCTACAATGTCATTTTGTGTGTGAGAGAGAGATAACTTTCCACTCTTTATTCCAGTTTCCTGAAGTTCTGCTTCCGGCCCATCTTAGCCCTCGCTCACTGAAGTGTCATCCTTTCCAAAGAATTGTTTTTGATTTAGTTTTTACTGACCCAAGTCAATTTCTGATTTCACAGGCAAAGGCCCTCCGGAATGGGAATTATGGATGTTAGGATCCAACATAGAGGAAGGAAGGAAGGAAGGAAGGAAGGAAGGAAGGAAGGAAGGAAGGAAGGAAGGAAGGAAGGAAGGAAGGAAGGAAGGAAGGAAGGAAGGAGAGAGGGAGGAAAGGAAAGGAAAGGAAAGGAAGGGAAGGAAAGGAAAGGAAAGGAAAGGAAAGGAAAGGAAAGGAAAGGAAAGGAAAGGAAAGGAAAGGAAAGGAAAGGAAAGGAAAGGAAAGGAAAGGAAAGGAAAGGACAGGGAAGGGAAGGGAAGGGACGGGAAGGGAAGGGAAGGAAAGGAAAGGGACAGGAAGGGAAGGGAAGGGAAGGGAAGGGAAGGGAAGGGAAAGGAAAGGAAGGGAAGGAAAGGAACAGGAACAGGAACAGGAAAGGAAGGGAAGGGAAGGGAAGGGAAGGAAAGGAAAGGGACAGGAAGAGAAGGGAAGGGAAGGGACAGGAAGGGAAGGGAAGGAAAAAGAAGGAAAGGAAAGGAAAGGAAAGGAAAGGAAAGGAAAGGAAAGGAAAGGAAAGGAAAGGAAAGGAAAGGAAAGGAAAGGAAAGGAAAGGAAAGGAAAGGAAAGAGGGAGGGAGGGAGGGAGGGAGGAAGCAAAACAGGGAGGAGGTAATGAAAAGGTTGAAAGGCAGGAGAAAAAAGGAAGGAGAAGGGGGAAGAAGTGAAAAAGGTGAGAGAAGGAAAGGAAAGTGGAAAGGAAAGGAGAGGAATGGAAAGGAGAAAGGAATGGAAAGGGAAGAGGAAAGGGAAGGGAAAAGGAAAAGGAAAGGGGAAAGGGGAAAGGAAAGTGGAAAGTAAAGGAGAAAGGAAAGGAAAGGAGGGAAAGGAGAGGAATGGAAAGGAGAAAAGAATGGAAAGGAAAGGAAAGGGGAAAGGAAAGGAGAAAGGAAAGGGAAAGGAAAGAAGGAAGGAAAGGAGAGGAATGGAAAGGAGAAAGGAAAGAGGAAAGGGAAGGGGAAAGGGAAGGGGAAAGGAGAGGAAAGGAAAGGAGAAAGGAAAGGAAAGGAAAAAGAGAAAAGGAAGGGGGAAAACCGAAGCACAGAAATTCAAGCACATAACATCTGAGCACAGCAGTGAGAGGGATTCCCTGCCAAGAACACCTCCAAGATCCCCCACAAACTTCGACCCCCTCCTGCCCCACCTGGACCCCCATCCCAGAAGACCCCTCTGAGCTGGCTCAGTGCCCCCCCTCCCACTCCCCCCACTCACCATGGGCCTCTTGAACTCGTTGGGCTTGATGCAGCGCACGAAGAAGGGCTGGCAGACGCCCAGCGTCCGCATCAGGAGTTCCAGCGAGCGCTTGAACTGGCTGCTCAGCGTCGGGGACCGTTTCCTGGTCTCTGCCCCCTGGAGAAAGCGCCGGGTCGGGGACGGATCAATGTCAGGAAATGAAAAGATAACACCAGCAGCGGCAGAAAATTTCCCCCCTCGGGCGGGCCGGGACGCCAGGAGTGTCCCCAACACAGGAAATGGCTCCAGCCCTGGCCGGGCCGAGGGAGAAAAAAAACACCACCTTTTCTGTGGCTATTATTATTATTATTATTATTATTATTATTATTATTATTATTATTATTATTATTATTATTATTATTATTATTATTATTATTATTAAACCTGGAGATGCCAAAGATATTCCTGAAACCTCGACTGTTTAAGTGGGCCGGTCAGGATGTGGGGAGAAAAGGATGTGGCTTTTGGGTCCTGGGTGCGCTCTGAGCTTGGTGGTGTTCTTGCAGACGTTTCGGGAACCTACTAGGGAACATCATCAGTGCTTGGAGGGAATGCGATTTATGGGGAGGAGGAGGAGGGGGGAGGAATGTGGGGTCCTTGTGCTCTCTGACCTTGCTGGTTTTCTTGCAGACATTTCGTGACCCAACTAGGTAACAGTGCTGGAAGGGAAGAGGACTTGTGGGGGGAGGAGGAGGAGGAGGAAGAAGAATGTAGGGTCCTTGTTGCTCTCTGAGCTTTGGTGGTTTTCTTGCAGACTTTTCATAATCAAGCTAGGTAACATCATCAATCTAGAAGGAGAAAGGGAGGAGGAGGAGAAGGAGGAGGAGGAGGAGGAGGAGGAGGAGGAGGAGGAAGGAAAGCAATGGTGTAGAAAAAGTGGGCAAAGCCAAACATACCCCAGAAAAGATTTGCAGCTCTTTATTTTACCTTCAAAGTGGAGGCTGGCGACTGGGCAAATGTGGAAGATGGACAGCCACAGAGAAACTACAGGAGAAAGAGAGAGAGGGGGGGGAGAGGAGAGAGAGAGAGAGAGAGAGAGAGAGAGAGACAGAGAGAGAGAGAGAGAGAGAGAGAGAGAGAGAGAGAGAGAGAGAGAGAGAGAGAACAAAACTGAGCAGGAAGAATTGGGATGTCTCCTCTCAGTTAAAGAACAACTTAAATAGAAACAGAGGCCGAGGTCGGCAACGTCAAGCCTTGATGAATAACCTACCTGGGAAGTTGACTCTTTTGGCGATCTTTTTAATTTTAATTTAATTTGGGGGATCTGGAGTCTCCCTCCTAGGAGTTATCTGGCAAAGAGGGCTCACAAAGAGGAAGAGGCAAGGGAAGCCATTTGCAACAGTGTGAGGGACGGGGTGAGTTGCCCTTTTGTGATGGACAACAGGCAGAATCCTTGGTGTTCTCATGTATTTGTGACGGTTGCGGCGTCCCGGGATCTTGTGATCCCCTTTGGCGACCTTCTGTCAAGCAAAATCAGTCGGGGGGGGAGCCAGATTCGCTTAACAACCGTGGCAACAAATGTTGTAAAATGGGGCGAAGTCACTTAACCGCTGTCTTGCTTAGCAACAGAAATGTGGGGAAATTGTGGTCGTACGTCGAGGACTACCTGTACGGCTCTCAAAAATCATGCATGAATATTTTAAGGGGACTCTTGTCATCTATGAATAATGCATTTACTGTGAGAGTCAGAGTCAAACGTCATCATAGCCACGTTTCCCAGAAAATTATATTATATCGTATTAATTTTTGCTCCAAAAGACACAGTAGGACTTATTTTCCGGTTGGGTCTTATATTTGGGGAAATACGGTACTAGATGCGTCCGTCTGGCTGCCAATCTTAACTGGGGCTTATTTTTGGGATGGGGCTTCTATTATGAGCATCCTGAAAAAAAAACACGCTAGGGCTTATTTTTCGGTTGAGTCTTATATTTGGGGAAATACGGTACTAAATGCATCTGGCTGACGATCTTAAGGGGCTTATTTTTGGGTTGGGGCTTATATTACGAGCATCCTGAAAAAATCATGCTATTTTATTTTCTGGTTGGGTCTTATTTGGGGGGGGGAAACACGTTAGTTAGACTAGGTCAGGGGTGGGCAACCTTGGCTCTTTTATGACTCGTGGACTTCAACTCCCAGAATTCCTAAGCCAGCCATGCTGAGGGGAAAGGGAGAGGTTTCCAAGCTGAGTCATGCTGGCTCAGGAATTCTGGGAGTTGAAGTCCGCAAGTCATGAAGGGGCCATAGTTCCCCCATGCTGGCTGAGGAATTCTGGGAGTTGAAGTCCCCGAGTCATGAAGGGGCCATAGTTCCCCTATGCTGGATCAGGAATTCTGGGAGTTGAAGTCCACGAGTCATGAAGGGGCCATAGTTTCCCCATGCTGGCTGAGGAATTCTGGGAGTTGAAGTCCACCAGTCATCAAGGGGCCATAGTTCCCCCATGCTGGCTGAGGAATTCTGGGAGTTGGTCCACAAATCATGAAGGAGCCATAGTTCCCCCCATTCTAGCTGAGGAATTCTGGGAGTTGAAGTCCATGAGGCATGAGGGGGCCATAGTTCCCCCATGCTGGCTGAGGAATTCTGGGAATTGAAGTCCACGAGTCATAAAAGAGCCAAGGTTACCTACCCTGGACAAGCCCCAACAAGGCTTAAATTAGCAGTGAGTAAATTCCAGGAATTACAAGGGATCTCTTTGAAGAGATGTTCTCCATTTAAACACCCATTCCACCCGCCATCAACTGCATCAGAGAAACTTTACCATGGCTACATCAGCCTGGAAAATCTGCTTGATGAATTTGTTTCGTGAGGAATGGACCAGCTGGATAATATCTCCGTGAAGGGTGTCTCTGTTTTTCTCCAGAAATCCTGAGGAGAGAAAACAGCAGCAGCTGGAAAAGAGATCATTTCTATACAGGTGGTCCTCGACTTATGACAACTGAGCCCAAATTTTCTATTGCTAAGCAAGAACAGTTGTTTTGCCCCATTTTACCACCCCCTCGTGCATCCGTTGTTAAGCGAATCGCTGCGATTGTTCAATGAAGCTGGCTCCCCCATTTGACTTTGCTTGTCAGAAGCTCGCAAAAGGGGATCACGTGACCCTGTCACAAATACAGGACAGTTGCCAAGCATCCAAATTTTGATTGTGTCATCACAGGGATGCTGCAAAGGTCGTAACTCTGAAAAGTGGTCATAAGTCACTTTTTCCCGTGCCGTTCTAAGTTCAAGCAGTCACTAAATGAATGCTTGTAAGTTGAGAACTCCTTGTACAGAGTTAGTCCTTGACTTATGACCATTTGCTTAGTAACCGTCTAAAGCGGGGGTCTTCAAACTTGGCCCTTTTATGACTTGTGGACTTCGACGCCCAGAATTCTTCAGCCAGTGTGCCTGGCTGAGGAATTCTGGGAGTTGAAGTCCACAAGTCATGAAGGGGCCATAGTTCCCCCATGCTGGCTCAGGAATTCTGGGAGTTGAAGTCCACAAGTCATGAAGGGCCATAGTTCCCCCATGCTGGCTCAAGAATTCTGGGACTTGAAGTCCAGGAATCAGGAAGGGGCCCTAGTTCCCCCATGCTGGCTCAGGAATTCTGGGAGTTGAAGTCCACAAGTCATGAAGGGGCCATAGTTTATTTATTTATTTATTTATTTATTTATTTTATTAAATTTCTATACCGCCCCTCTCCCGAAGGACTCGGGGCGGTGTACAGCCTAAAATTTAAAAAACATATAAATATACAAAAAGTATAGTTCCCCCATACTGGCTCAAGAATTCTGGGACTTGAAGTCCAGGAATCAGGAAGGGGCCCTAGTTCCCCCATGCTGGCTCAGGAATTCTGGGAGTTGAAGTCCAGGAATCAGGAAGGGGCCATAGTTCCCCCATGCTGGCTGAGGAATTCTGGGAGTTGAAGTCCACCAGTCATGAAGGGGCCATAGTTCCCCCCTGCTGGCTGAGGAATTCTGGGAGTTGAAGTCCACCAGTCATGAAGAGGCCACAGTTCCCCCATGCTGGCTGAGGAATTCTGGGAGTTGAAGTCCACCAGTCATGAAGGGGCCATAGTTCCCCTATACTGGCTCAGGAATTCTGGGAGTTGAAGTCCACCAGTCATGAAGGGGCCATAGTTCCCCCCTGCTGGCTGAGGAATTCTGGGAGTTGAAGTCCACCAGTCATGAAGGGGTCATAGTTCCCCTATGCTGGCTCAGGAATTCTGGGAGTTGAAGTCCACCAGTCATGAAGGGGTCATAGTTCCCCTATGCTGGCTCAGGAATTCTGGGAGTTGAAGTCCACCAGTCATGAAGGGGCTATAGTTCCCCCCTGCTGGCTCAGGAATTCTGGGAGTTGAAGTCTGCAAGTCATAAAAGGGCCACGTTTGAAGACCCCTGCTCTAAAGTTACAGCAGTGCTGAAAAAAAAGGATTCAGAAGCTCTGTTTGGTCTTAACTGTTGCATAACTCAGAAGTAATTTGGGCACTTGACAATTGACTCACATTTATGACGGTGTCCCAGGGTCACGTGATAACCATTTTCAACCTTCCCAGCAGGCTTCTAACAAGCAAAGTCAATCAGTAAGGATTCGCTTAATGACCGTGATGATGTGCTTAACGACCACAGCGGAAAAAAAAGTTGCAAAGTCAGGCATGGTCATGCGATGACTCACTTAACGACCATTGCTTAGGGTCAGAAGTTCCAGCCCAGCTTATGGTCATAAACCGAGGACTATCAGAATTAGGCCATTTCCAATGGAAACCCTGCCCCAAACCCACAAAACTACCTTTTGTTTCATAGTAGACAACGCCGGCAAAGTGGCTGATGCCAAAGTGGGTGTCGTGGTTGTTTTTCGGTGGGATGTAATTGGTGTTCAGCTTGTGCTGAGAATTCAGCTTGTTGAGCATGGTGGCATCCGTTCCCTGCATCACAAAAAAAAAAAAAAAAACCCACAGGACAGCCCCAAATTAGGGTTTCTACAGTTAAAAAAAACCACTTGCAACTCTGACATAACTGATCTGTAGCGTAAACATATAACAGAATAACAGAATAACAACAGAATAATAGAATAACAACAGAATAATAGAATAACAACAGAATAATAGAACAACAGAGCTGAAAGGGACCTTGGAGGTCATCTAGTCCAACCCCCTGCTCAGGCAGGAAACCCTATATCATTTCAGACAAATGGCTGTCCAGTCTCTTCTTAAAAACCTCCAGTGATGGAGCACCCACAACTTCTGGTGTTCCACTGATTAATTGTTCTCACTGTCAGGAAGTTTCTCCTTAGTTCCAGGTTGCTTCTCTCCTTGATTAGTTTCCGTAGCTTCTTGTCCTGCCTTCAGGGGCTTTGGAGAAGAGTTTGACTCCCTCTTCTTTGGGGCAGCCCCTGAGATACTGGAAGACTGCTATCATGTCCCCCCTGGTCCTTCTTTTCATTAAACTAGACATACTCAATTACTGCAACCGTTCCTTTGTATGTTTTAGCCTCCAGTCCTCTAATCATCTTTTGTTGTTCTTCTCACATGAAGACTATAGTATCCAAGAATTAAACCCAGGTCAAAGGAAACGTTACTTTTGAGGAACTTACAAATGCGGCTTAAAGCATGCGGTATTGTTTACTAATTGTAGCACCACTTTAAAACTGTGTCCAGTTGGGGAAACATTTGTCACAGGAAGAGATGCATGTCAAAATGTTTGCTTTGAGCCTTTGCAAGTTTTAACCAACTCATAAATGTTTCAGCCTTCCCTTTAGGGGAAAAAAGGGGCCATTTCTGTCCATTCTTTTGCATTTACAACACCAGTCCCAGCCCTGCAAAAGGAAATGGGATCTGCAGATGGAGGAAAGCTGGACCGCCCTTGGGCTGGATCACCCGTAAAAAGGATTCCTCCAATGCAGCTTGGATCAGGTCCAGACAAGTCAAGTCCTGCTTGAGCAGAGGGCTGGACTAGAAGACCTCCAAGGTCCCTTGCAGCTCTATTCTATTCTATTCTATTCTATTCTATTCTATTCTATTCTATTCTATTCTATTCTATTCTATTCTATTCTATTCTATTCTATTCTATTCTATTCTATTCTATTCTATTCTATTCTACAGCATACAGTTTTGGTCACCACGATGTAAAAAAGATGTTGAGATTCTAGAAAGAGTGCAGAGAAGAGCAACAAAGATGATCAGGGGACTGGAGGCTAAAACATGCAAGGAACAGTTGCTGGAACTGGGTCTGTCTAGTTTAATGAAGAGAAGGACGAGGGGGGACAGGATAGCAGTCTTCCAGTATCTCAGGGGCTGCCCCAAAGAAGAGGCAGTCAAGCTCTTCTCCAAAGCACCAGAAGGCAGGACAAGAAGCAACGGATGGAAAGTAATCAAGGAGAGAAGCAACCTAGAACTAAGGAGAAACTTCCTGACAGTGAGGACAATTAACCAGTGGAACCACCTGCCTCCAGAAGCGGTGAATGCTCCAACCCTGAAAGTTTTTAAGAAGAGATTGGACAGCCATTTGTCTGAAATGGTATAGGGTTTCCTGCCTGAGCAGGGGGTTGACTAGATAACATCCAAGGTCCCTTCCAACTTTACTATTATTATTATTATTATTATTATTATTATTATCATCTTGTCTTAACTGCAATGATTCACTTAATAACTCTGGCAAGACAGATCATCATCATCATCATCATCATCATCATCATCAACCTGGAACTAAGGAGACACTTCCTAACAGTGAGGACAATAAACCAGACAATTAATGGAATTGCTTGCCTCTGGAAGTTGTGGGTGCTCCATCACTGGAGGTTTTTAAGAAGAGATTGAACAACCATTTGTCTAAAATGGTATAGGGTCTCCTGCTTGAGCAGGGGGCTGGACTAGACTAGAGGATCTCCATGGTCCCTTCCATGTCTGTTATTCTGTTAAGCGGGATGTTTTCTGATTTTCCCATCCAGCTTACAGCGCTGAGATTTCTCAGTACAATTTCATAACTGGAACCGGACGTTGCATTGCTAAACAATGTTCATGTTAAGAGAATCACGCTTGATTTTATGGCCTCCCCTGACTTTGCCTGTGTTCACAAAGGACGATCAAATGAGGCTCCATCACTTGAGGTTTATAAGAAGAGACTGGACAGTCACTTGATGGAAATGGGGTAGGGCAGGGGTCTTCAAACGTGGCCCTTTTAGGACTTGTGGACTTCGACTCCCAGAATTCTTCAGCCAGGCATGCTGGCTGAGGAATTCTGGGAGTTGAAGTCCACAGGTCCTAAAAGGGCCATGTTTGAAGACCCCCTGCCATAAATGGAGCATTGGAGGGGGGGAGGATGTCTTAAAAAGCATCCTTGCAACTTGGCGAAAGGCCCACCTTGGGGAATTTGCTCTCCTCGTCGATGAGGGAAATGAGGTTCATGGGTTTGATGGCGATCATGTCCAAAGCGTCCTGATTGTCCGTGAATTCAATGTGCTGCCAGTTGATATTTTCCAGGTTGTATTCCTCCTGCTCCAGTTTGAAGACGTGACGCACAAAGAACTGTTGCAGGTTCTCGTTGGCAAAATTAATGCAGAGCTGCTCGAAGCTGGAGGGCGAGAAGCAGAGGTTGATTTGCGACGGTGGCGACTACCGTACCACCGGCCCACGAACCCAACAGAATCCAAATCAACAGCGCCAACCGGCACCACCCTTCAACCATCCCGCGCAATCCCCCACTCCCACCAGCACTTCGCCCCCCCGTGATCCTCATCTGATGTGACCTCCCCATCATAAGACCCTCACTTGACCCACACACCCCTGACCCATCACAACATCCACTGACCACACGACACCTTTATAAGCAGAAAAACACAGACATAGGCACTCCCTCCACTCCGCTGAAGCGGTTAGCTAGCCTGGCAACGAAACGTTCAGAAACCAACCCACAAGCTCGGAGAACGAATCTCCACACTCACTGATTGATTTATTGATTTATTCAACGTTTATACGGCCTGTCTTATTGTTATAAATAACTCAGGGCAGCAGATATGCCTAATACTCCTTCCTCTTTTTATTTTTCACATAACAACAACTCTTTTCAGGTGAATTCGGTGGGAGAGAGAGGGAGGCGTAAAGTCGCCCAGCTGTCTTTCAGGCCTAAGGTGGAACTAGAACTCACCGTCTCCTGGTGATTGGTCCAAATTCAGCCAGCCGGCTTTCATGCCTAAGGCGAGACTAGAACTCACCGTCTCCTGGTGATTGGCCCAATGCCACTCATCTGGGTTTCATACCTAAGCCAAGACTAGAACTCACCATCTCCTGGTGATTGGCCCAAAGTCACTCAGATGGCTTTCATGCCTAAGGCGGGACTAGAGCTTACCGTCTCCTGGTGATTGGACCAAAGTCACCCAGCTGGCTTTCATGCCTAAGGTGGGACTAGAACTCACAGTCTCCTGGTGATTGGCCCAAAGTCATCCAGACGGCTTTCATGCCTAAGGTGGGACTAGAACTCAGAGTCTCCTGGTGATTGGCCCCAAACTCACTTAACTACTGTCCCACTTAGCCACGGACATTTTGGGCTCAATCGTGGTTGTAAGTTGAAGATTACCTGTCCATCAATGCGCACGTGCACTAGCCAAACACTCATGCGGCCCAGTGGCCTATAGGCCACGGCCCGGAAGTGGGCTGTGGCCCACAGGCTGGGGACCCTTATGTTACATCCTAAGGATTTCAGCCTTCAGGCAAATTGACTTGATACTGAAATCTCCACTGTATTATTACCATCCTGTTGGAAAGGAGAAATAGATTCCCACCCATCCCACCTGCCTCTGAATAAACGTCTTATGCCTTTTTTATTTTTTTATTTTTTTATTTTTTATTTTATTTATTTATTCCAGTTTCTATGCCGCCCTTCTCCTGGGACCCAGGGCGGCTTACAACAATACTACAATAAAAAATTAAATTACAATAACAATCAGCCCTCCTATCCAAAAGACATTCATTCAGTCCAAAACACATTCATACAACATACAATCACAGTCAACACACAGTCACTGATGGAGGGACATTCCTAGGCCCAGGGGCAGAGTATAGTTCATACGCCCCAAGCCTGTCGGCATAAATGAGTCTTCAATAATTTCCGGAAAACTAGGAGGGAGGAAGCAGTGCGAACCTCTGTGGGAAGCTGGTTCCAGAGGGCTGGGGCAGCAAGCGAGAAGGCCCTTGCCCTAGGCCCCGCCAGATGACATTGGCTAATAGACAGGACTCGTAGGAGGCCAACCCTATGTGCCCTAACCGGTTGCTGAGATTCATAAGGCAGAAGACGGTCCCGCAAGTATCCTGGCCCATTGCCATGAAGGGCTTTATAGGTCATAACCAACACTTTGAATTGTGTTCGGAGACCAATTGGTAGCCAGTGCAGCTCGCGGAGAGCTGGAGTGATATGAGCATGTCTTGGGAGACCCAAGACGGCTCGTGCGGCCGCATTCTGGACTACCTGCAGTCTCCGGACATTCTTCAAAGGTTGCCCCATGTAGAGAGCATTACAGTAGTCAAATCTCTTAGATGCTACACCTGTTTACTCTGAAATTCTCAAATCCGAAAATATCCAATAATCCAATGGACCTCCGGATGTTTTTGCTTTCATGGGAAGGTGGTCGGTAAATGGCCGCGTTGATCTTCTCCACAATCCACACGAAAAGCCTGCCATAGATGCCCTGGCAATTCAAAAAGAGGGAAACGCAGTCGTTAAAATTTATTTCAGCATCCCTTGGGAACTGTTCCTCTTTATCCTGATTCTTATTTTCTAGTTCGGTATTTCTCACACTCGGCTACTTTAAGATGGGTGGACTTCAACTCCCAGAATTCCTGAGCTTCTCGGCTACTTTAAGATGGGTGGACTTCAACTCCCAGAATTCCCCAGCGAGCATGAATTCTGGGTGTTGAAGTCCACCCATCTTAACGTTGTCAAGTTTGAGTAACACTAAAACCAGTGGCTTTTTTTTTTTTTAGGGTTGTGTGGAACTGAACTGTGAGATGGAAAAATATTTTTTCTTCCCTTTTTTATTTCTTTTTTTTCCCCCTCATCCCCTTCTTTGGGGGGGGGATTATTATTATCTCACTCTCTTCTACCTCATTAATAGCACAGCAATGGCAATTATAAACATTTCTCATATGGTTTCTTAAGGGGCCTTAAATGCTTAAAAAGGCAAATTGTTTGAAGGGTAAGGAAGGGGAACGTGAAAATTGGAAGGGAATGGAAAGGAAAGGAAAGGAAAAGAAAGGAGGGAATGAGAGAGAAAGGGAAAGAAAGAGGAAGAGAGGGAGAAAGAGAAGAGAGATGAGGGAGGGAAAATAAAAAGAAAGACAAAGTGCAGGAAAAGTATAAAGAAATAACTTCTGGTTTTCTTTCGCAGCATTTACAAGTATAAACGTTAGCTGATCCCTTGCTTTATGGTTACAACATTATTTTCATTTTTTTCCTATAAACTATGGCCCCTTCATGACTCGTGGACTTCAACTCCCAGAATTCCTCAGCCAGCATGGGGGAATTATGGCCCCTTCATGGCTTGTGGATTTCAACTCCCAGAATTCCTGAGCCAGCATGGGGGAACTATGGCCCCTTCATGACTCGTGGACTTCAACTCCCAGAATTCCTGAGCCAGCATGGGGGAACGAAGGCCCCTTCATGACTCGTGGACTTCAACTCCCAGAATTCCTGAGCCAGCATGGGGGAATTATGGCCTCTTCATGACTCGTGGACTTCAACTCCCAGAATTCCTGAGCCAGCATGGGGGAACTATGGCTCCTTCATGACTCCTGGACTTCAACTCCCAGAATTCCTCAGCCAGTATGGGGGAATTATGGCCCCTTCATGGCTTGTGGATTTCAACTCCCAGAATTCCTCAGCCGGCAGGGGGGGAACTATGGCCCCTTCATGACTCGTGGACTTCAACTCCCAGAATTCCTCAGCCAGCAGGGGGGGAACTATGGCCCCTTCATGACTCGTGGACTTCAACTCCCAGAATTCCTCAGCCAGCAGGGGGGAACTATGGCCCCTTCATGACTCGTGGACTTCAACTCCCAGAATTCCTCAGCCGGCAGGGGGGGAACTATGGCCCCTTCATGACTCGTGGACTTCAACTCCCAGAATTCCTCAGCCAGCAGGGGGGAACTATGGCCCCTTCATGACTCGGGGACTTCAACTTCCAGTCATAACAACCACGTATCATAAATTCACTTTTTTCTATTTCATGCAAAAAAAACCCAGAAAGGGTTGCTAATCATTAAAAATGGAATGGTATAAGGAGGTTTCCTGCCTGAGCAGGGGGTTGGACTAGAAGACCTCTGAGGTCCCTTCCAATTCTATTGTTATTATTATTGTTAGATGAGGTCGTCTCTCTAAGAATCTTGGGACATGTAGTTTTTTCTGAAGAGGGCACCAAGAAATGGCGGGAAAGGCCTGAGGGCGATTCAGAATTCACCTTCACAAATGCGTCTCTGACATCTATGGCCTGTTCCATGCTGAGCGGGGTGGAAACGGTTTCCCCCCTGGTAATAATAGTCCGGCTGGTCAGACAGTTCATCAGATCCTGAGGCTCAACCTGAAAAGCATTAAGCAGAAAAGCTTGCAAGAGGTTCTCGACTTACGACGATCCACTTAGCGACTGTTCAAAGTTACAACAGCACTGGAAAACGTGAACATTGTTCACCCTTATGACCATTGCAGCATCCCCAGGGTCATGTGATTTACGATCAGCTGCTTGACCAATTTGACTCACATTTACGACGGTCGCAGAGTCCCGGGGGGTGTGTGTGTCACGCAATCTCCCTTTCACGTGCAAAGTCCACAGGGTGGGGAGGAATGCCAGACTCATTTAACAACCGTGCGATTAATGTCACAACTTCGGTGATTCACTTACAAACCGGGGCGAGGAAGGTCGTAAAACGGGGCAAAGTGTCTCACTGAGCAGCATAAATGTGGGGCTGGTTTGCGGTCGTAAGTCGAGGGCTGCCTGTACACGGACTAGTTCTTGTTCCCTTCCGTAGTGGAGTGAGGCGCCAGTCACGGCTGCACAAATTTGCAGAACTAGCCAATATTTTGCACACACACCCCAAAAACAAACATCAAGGGAAGTTTCCTTAAAACAGTTTGGGGGGGGGGTTTGAGACCGATCCTGCAGCCCAGTGTTTCTCAACCTTGACAATTTTAAGAGGGGGTGGACTTCAACTCCCAGAATTCCTCAGCCAGTTGTGTTAGTACGCACCGTGACCAACCTGAATTTATGCATATATTTTTTTGCAGCGGTTGTGAAGCGAATGCCACCGTCTTAACGTACTTCTACTACTACTACTACTACTAATAATAATAATGATGATGATGATGATGATGGTTGACTGTTGAATTTGAGTGGGTGTTTTATTGTATTTTTAGATATTTCTTGTTTGGGATTTTTATTGTAATTTGTTGTTTATATATATGTTGTTAGCCGCTCCGAGTCTCCGGAGAGGAGCGGCATACAAGCCCAAATAAATAAATAAATAAATAAATAAATAAATAAATAAATAAATAAATAAATAAATAAATAAATAAATAGATGATGATGACGATGGAAGGGACCTTGGAGGTCATCTAGTCCAACCCCCTGCTCAGGCAGGAAAGCCTATACAACTTCAGACAAAGTGAACCAATGGTTCTCTATGGGTGCATTTTGCTGAAAATCAAAGTCCTCGACTTATCGCCACAACGGAGCCCAAAATTGGCAACTCCACGCAGCCATTAAGTGAAGCACAGAGTCATTAACTGAATCTGGCTTTCCCCCATTGACAGGACAGGACTGTCCTGTCCAAAGGTTGCACATTGTGATCGCGAGAGTCCGGGACGTAAATCAATCAATAAATACGTGCCAGTTGCCCAAGCGTCTGAATTTTGATCACGCAACCGCGGAGATGCTGCAACGGTCGTAAGTGTGAAAAACGGTCATAAGTCCCTTTTTTCAGTGCTGTTGTAATTTTGAGCAGTTATTAAATAAACGGTTGTAAGTCCAGGACTACTTGTATATAGGCAGTTCCGAGTAGAGTGGTTTTTTTTTTGCAAAGTCAGAATATTCAGGTCACATAAATTCAGGATGTATTATTATTGTTGTTGTTGTTGTCATTTTGGTTTGCATGTACATGTGTGCTTCTGTTCTGGAGACAAATTCTTTATGTGTTTAATCACTTGGCCAAATAAATAAAGCATTTAATTCAATTTTTCGAACCTTCTATTGCTAAACAAAAGGGAATTGCGCTTGATTTTATGACTTCTTAATCCTAAACAAGGACTACCTGTAAGCACAGGGGTGGGAAACTATAGCACTTATGACTTGTGGACTTCAACTCCCAGAATTCCTGAATCAGCATGGAGGATCTATGGTCCCTTTATGACTGGTGGACTTCAACTCCCAGAATTCCTGAGCCAGCCATGCTGAGGGGAAAGGGAGAGGTTTCCAAGCTGAGCCATGCTGTGAGAACATAGAGCAGAGATCTCCAACCTTGGCAACTTTAAGACTGGTGGACTTCAACTCCCAGAACTCCTCAGCCAGCATGGGGGAACTACGGCCCCTTCATGACTGGTGGACTTCAACTCCCAGAATTCCTGAGCCAGCATAGGGGAAGTATGGCCCCTTCATGACTTGTTGACTTCAACTCCCAGAATTCCTGAGCCAGCATGGGGGAACTATGGCCCCTTCATGACTCATGGACTTCAACTCCCAGAATTCCTGAGCCAGCATGGGGGAACTACGGCCCCTTCGTGACTCGTGGACTTCAACTCCCAGAATTCCTGAGCCAGCATGGGGGAACTACGGCCCCTTTATTACTCGTGGACTTCAACTCCCAGAATTCCTCAGCCAACATGGGGGAACTATGGCTCCTTCATGATTTGTGGACTTCAACTCCCAGAATTCCTGAGCCAGCATGGAGGATCATGGTCCCTTTATAACTGGTGGACTTCAACTCCCAGAATTCCTGAGCCAGCATGAGGGAACTATGGCCCCTTCATGACTGGTGGACTTCAACTCCCAGAATTCCTGAGCCAGCATGGGGGAACTATGGCCCCTTTGTGACTTGTGGACTTCAACTCCCAGAATTCCTGAGCCAGCCATGCATGGCTTGGCTCAGGAATTCTGGGAGTTGAAGTCCCCAAGTCATGCAGAGGCCGTAGTTCCTCACCTCTGCTGTAAGGGGAGCTTCCTACAGCTTCCACCTAACAAGACAGGAGAGAATCCAGCTCACCTCCAGCAACAACGCAGCGGTTATCAAGGACGCAGAGTGGAGAACCTCACAAGCGTCGAGATTGTCGTAGTTCCGGGCTGCAGAAAGAGAAGCAGAAACAAAGTGGTGGCAGCAGTGGGACTGTGGTTTGCGCTCTGTTTATATACAAGAGGATTGTTTGCACAGAGCAAACCCCACTCGCGTCTAGCACTGATGATGTTACCTAGTTGGATAATGAAATGTCTGCAAGAAAGCAGACAGGATCAGAAAGCATCAAGTAATCCACAGCCTTTTCTCTCCTCCTCCTCCTCCTCCACACACCCCACTCCCTTCTAGCACTGATGATACCTAGCACCCCACCTTGTTTCTCCTCCTCCTCCTCCTCCTCCTCCTCCTCCTCCTCCACCACCACCACACCCCCCACTCCCTTCTAGCACTGATGATATTACCTAGGACCTCACAGTCTTTTCCTCTTCCTCCTCCTCTCTCTCCACACACCCTACTCCCTTCTAGCACTGATGCTATTACCTAGTTGGATAATGAAACGTCTGCAAAGAAAACCACCAAATTCAGAGGCCACCAAGCTCCCCTCATGTCAACCCTGAGCTGCAAAGCTTCTCCTCGATTGATAATGATGAACTGAAAAGGGAGAACGTGACAAACCACACTAGAGTTTCTACTCCATCGCTTCACAGCAATGGGACTGCTACCTTCGTATCGCAGGTTTCCCATGTGCAGGATGGAGGCCAAAAGTTTGCAGATCTCCCAGTTCTCCGTGTCGGTGAACATGAGGACTTTCATGGCTGCTCGGATGTTGGCGTATTCTTTGCTATCGTCTCTTCCGTCACAAGTAATGCAGTTGCCCTGGTGCAAGGAGAAGAGTGTGCAAAGCATTAGAGAGGCTGGCCTAACTGACATTTTGGTTCCACAAGCAGGTTATGGCTTAGTTTGAATAGAATAGGGCTGGAAGGGACCTTGGAGGTCTTCTAGTACAGCTCCCTGCTCAAGCAGGAGAACCTATACTATCTCACACAGGTGATTGTCCAGCCTCTTCTTAAAAATCTCCACTGATGGAGCACCCATAACTTCTGGAGGCAAGTCGTTCCACAGAATAGAATAGAATAGAATAGAATAGAATAGAATAGAATAGAATAGAATAGAATAGAATAGAATAGAATAGAATAGAATAGAATAGAATAGAATAGAATAGAATAGAGATGGTGATGGGAATAGAATAGAATAGAATAGAATAGAATAGAATAGAATAGAATAGAATAGAATAGAATAGAATAGAATAGAATAGAATAGAATAGAATAGAATAGAATAGAATAGAATAGAGATGCTGATGGGAATAGAATAGAATAGAATAGAATAGAATAGAATAGAATAGAATAGAATAGAATAGAATAGAATAGAATAGAATAGAATAGAATAGAATAGAATAGGATAGGATGGGATAGGATAGGATAGGATAGAATAGAATAGAAAAGAAAAGAATAGAGATGGTGATGGGAATAGAATAGAATAGAATAGAATAGAATAGAATAGAATAGAACAGAATAAGAATAGAATAGAATAATAAAATAATAGAATAGAATAAGAATAGAATAGAACAGAACAGAACAGAACAGAATAAGAATAAGAATAAGAATAAGAATAAGAATAAGAATAAGAATAAGAATAAGAATAAAATAGAATAGAATAGAATAGAATAAGAATAGAATAGAATAAGAATAGAATAGAACAGAACAGAATAAGAATAAAATAGAATAGAATAGAATAAGAATAATAGAATAGAATAGAATAGAATAGAATAGAATAGAATAGAATAGAATAGAATAGAATAGAATAGAATAGAATAGAATAGAATAGAATAGAATAGAATAGAAGCTGGAAGGGACCTTGGAGGTCTTCTAGTCCAGCCCCCGGTCAAGCAGGAGAGCCTATACCATCTCAGTGAAGTAACTGTCTAGCCTCTTTTTAAAAATCTCCAGTGATGGAGTACCCACAGTTTTTGAAGGCAAGGAGTTCCACTGGTTAATTGTTCTCACTATCAGGAAGTTTCTCCTTAGTTCTAGGTTGCTTTTCTCCTTGATGTGTTTCCGTCCATTGCTTCTTGTCCTGCCTTCAGGCACTTTGGAGAATAGCTTGACCCCCTCTTCTTTGGGGCAGCCCCTGAGATACTGGAACACTGCTATCATGTCTCCCCTATTTCTTCTTTTCTTTCTTCTCCAGGCTTTGCCGTTTAGCTTTTGAACCTTCACAGGGGTAGGCAACATCCTCAGTGGGACCTCCATTGCAGCGTATTGCTTCAGTTCTTCTCCGCTTTTATTGATTTCATGTGGTCAGTGGCTCATGTGACCGACTGGTCATATCGTGTGACGTGCCACGTGACCAGCTGGTGATGCCGTACGAAGGTCACTAAGCGAAGCGGTGGTTGGTGCCATCATTGCTCGCTCGATTGATACGATTGATTATTATGGGTTCTTAGGCTGCTTCCAAACTGATCGATCCGTTGGCAGAATATCAGGCTTCTACATTGGCCGTGTGGTGATATGTCCTGTCATGACCAGCTGGTCACATGATCCATCAACCACAGGAGAGTAATAAAAGCGGAGAAGAACTGAAACAAGATGCTGCAAATGAAGTATCCCTGAGGATGTCACCTAGCCCAGTGACAAAACGTTCGGAAGCTCAACAGCCCGGAGAACAAACCACCATCAACATCAGGGGTCTTCAAACTTGGCCCCTTCATGACTTGGGGACTTCAACTCCCAGAATTCCTGAGCCAGCATAGGGGAATTATGGCCCCATCGTGACTTGTGGATTTCAACTCCCAGAATCCCTCAGCCAGCATGGGGGAACTATGGCCCCTTCATGACTGGTGGACTTCAACTCCCAGAATTCCTGAGCCAGCATGGGGGAACTATGGCCCCATCATAACTTGCGGACTTCAACTCCCAGAATTCCTCAGCCAGCATAGGGGAACTATGGCCCCTTCATGACTTGAGGACTTCAACTCCCAGAATTCCTGAGCCAGCATGGGGGAAGTACGGCCCCTTCATGACTCGTGGACTTCAACTCCCAGAATCCCTCAGCCAGCATGGGGGAACTATGGCCCCATTGTGACTTGAGGACTTCAACTCCTAGAATTCCTGAGCTAGCATGGGGGGAACTATGGCCCCTTCATGACTTGTGGACTTCAATTCCCAGAATCCCTCACCCAGGCATGCTAGCTGAGGAATTCTGGGAGTTGAAGTCCACAAGCGATAAAAGGGCCAAGTTTGAAGACCCCTGATCAACATCTGTCATACAAGCTACAAATTTTTTTTTATCACAGCTTCGTTTATAACAAGGATCAGCCGTTGCAGCCATGCAGAAAAAGGAGATTGGAAAAATTATTTGTTTTAACCTCTTACCATGAAAAGATAATTATAATCGGCTGCTTTTTTAAGTCCCAGCATTTTTTTCTGCTCCGAGCTCATTCCCTTCAGCATGCAATAAAATATGTGATAGTTCCTCTCATCCTGAGCCTGAGGAAAAAGAGAACAGGAGAGGTGAAAGGTTACAATAGAGCAGAAAGGGACCTTGGAGGTCTTCTAGTCCAACCCCCTGCTCAGGCAGGAAACCCTATCCCATTTCGGACAAATGGCTGTCCAGTCTCTACTTAAAAACTTCCAGTGTTGGAGCATTCACAGCTTCTGGAGGCAGGCAGTTCCACTGGTTCATTGTTCTCACTGTCAGGAAATTCCACCTTAATTCCTGCTTGCTTCTCTCCTTGATCAGTTTCCATCCGTTGCTTCTTGTCTGTCTTGTTTGAATAACCAGATCTGAATTCTCTTCTTTCCCAACTATCTTGCGAGGTAGGACATTGCCCCAACAGCAGAGCCCCCATTGTCTTGCTGAGAAGGTGGGTGAGGTGGATACAGGTAATTCTCAATTTGCAACCACAATTGAGCTGAAATTTCCCATGGCTAAGCCAGAAAGCTGTTAAGTGAGGTTTCCCCCTTTTACGACCACGGTTGTTAAGTGAATCACTGCAGTGGTGCAGTTAGCAACACAGTGGTTAAGTGAATCTGGCTCCCCCCCCCACTATCTTTGTTTGTCAGAAGATCAGAAAAGGAGATTATATGACTCCGGGACATGGCAACCGTCATAAATACATGGCCATGTTCAAATTTTGATCACGTGACCGCGGGGATGCCGCCCGCCGTAAGTGTGAAAAACGGTCATAAGTCACTTTTTTCACTGTTGTTGTAACTTGAAATAGTCACTAAAGGAATGGTTGTAAGTGAGGGACTACCTGTGCATCTAAGGGGGTGTCTGTAAGGCAGGGGTTCTCAACCTTGGCAACTTTAAGACTTGTGGACTTCAACTCCCAGAATTCCTCAGCCAGCAAAGCTGGCTGAGGAATTCTGGGAGTTGAAGTCCACAAGTCTTAAAGTTGCCAAGGTTGAGAACCCCTGCTGTAAGGGATGGCTTACCTGTCGGCAGACGCGGGATTTCTCCAACAGGTACTGCTCAATTTTTGCTCCCTCGATCGCCCCTCGCTTGTTGAAATGGATGTCAATGTATTTGCCAAACCGGCTTGAATTGTCGTTGCGAATGGTCTTCGCATTCCCGAAAGCTAACAGAGCACAGACAGACAAAGGTGTAACCAAGATTGCACTAAGCCATTTCTTCCAAACGAGGTTTAAATGGGGCACTGGATCCAATAAAGAAGCACTTAGGTCAGGGGTGGGGAACTGTGGCCCCTTCATGACTCGTGGACTTCAACTCCCAGAATTCCTCAGCCAGCATGGGGGAACTATGGCCCCTTCATGACTAGTGGACTTCAACTCCCAGAATTCCTCAGCCAGCATGGGGGAACTATGGCCCCTTCATGACTTGGGGACTTCAACTCCCAGAATTCCTGAGCCAGCATGGGGGAACTATGGCCCCTTCATGACTGGTGGACTTCAACTCCCAGAATTCCTCAGCCAGCATGGGGGAATTATGGCCCCCTCATGACTGGTGGACTTCAACTCCCAGAATTCCTCAGCCAGCATGGGGAACTATGGCCCCTTCATGACTCGGGGACTTCAACTCCCAGAATTCCTCAGCCAGCATGGGGGAATTATGGCCCCTTCATGACTCGTGGACTTCAACTCCCAGAATTCCTGAGCCAGCATTGGGGAACTATGGCCCCTTCATGACTGGTGGACTTCAACTCCCAGAATTCCTGAGCCAGCATGGGGGAATTATGGCCCCTTCATGACTGGTGGACTTCAACTCCCAGAATTCCTGAGCCAGCATGGGGGAACTATGGCCCCTTCATGACTTGTGGACTTCAACTCCCAGAATTCCTGAGCCAGCATGGGGGAATTATGGCCCCTTCATGACTGGTGGACTTCAACTCCCAGAATTCCTCAGCCAGCATGGGGGAACTATGGCCCCTTCATGACTCGGGGACTTCAACTCCCAGAATTCCTCAGCCAGCATGGGGGAACTATGGCCCCTTCATGACTCGTGGACTTCAACTCCCAGAATTCCTCAGCCAGCATGGGGGAACTATGGCCCCTTCATGACTCGGGGACTTCAACTCCCAGAATTCCTCAGCCAGCATGGGGGAACTATGGCCCCTTCATGACTCGGGGACTTCAACTCCCAGAATTCCTCAGCCAGCATGGGGGAACTATGGCCCCTTCATGACTCGGGGACTTCAACTCCCAGAATTCCTCAGCCAGCATGGGGGAACTATGGCTTTCTTCATGATGTGGGGACTTTCCCCCATTGACTTGGCTTGTTGGAAGCTGGATGGGAAGGGTGCAAATGGAGATCACATGACCCCAGGATGCTGCAACTATCATAAATACATGCCAGTTTCCAAGCATCCAAAGTTTGATCATGTGACCATGGGGATGCTGCAACAGTTGTAACTGTGAGGACCAATGTCAGTGCTGTGGTAACTTCAAATTTATGCTTCCTCCCTCCCTCCCTCCCTCCTTCCTTTCTTCCTCCCTCCCTTCCTTTCCTTCTTCCTCTGTACCTCCCTTCCCCCTCTCTTCCTCCCTCCTTCCTTCCTCCCTCCCTCCCTTCCTCTCTCCTTCCTTTCTTTCTTCCTTCTTTCCTTCCTTCCTTCCTTTCCTTCTTCCTCCCTCGCTCCCTCCCTTTCCTTCTTCCTCCCTCCCTTCCTTTCCTTCTTCCTCTGTACCTCCCTTCCCCCTCTCTTCCTCCTTCCTTCCTCCCTCCCTCCCTTCCTCTCTCCTTCCTTTCTTTCTTCCTTCTTTCCTTCCTTCCTTCCTTTCCTTCTTCCTCCCTCCCTCCCTCTCCCTTCCTTCCTTCCTCCCTCCCTCCCTTCCTCTCTCCTTCCTTTCTTTCTTCCTTCTTTCCTTCCTTCCTTCCTTTCCTTCTTCCTCCCTCCCTCCCTTTCCTTCTTCCTCCCTCCCTTCCTTTCCTTCTTCCTCTGTACCTCCCATCCTCCCTCTCTTCCTCCCTCTCTTCCTCCCTCCTTCCTTCCTCCCTCCCTCTCCCTTCCTTCCTTCCTTCCTTCCTCCCTCCCTCTCTTCCTCCCTCCTTCCTTCCTCCCTCCCTCTCCCTTCCTTCCTTCCTTCCTCCCTCCCTCCCTCCCTCTCTTCCTCTCTCCTTCCTTCCTTCCTTCCTTCCTTCCTTCCTTCCTTCCTTCCTTCCTTCCTTCCTTCCTTCCTTCCTTCCTCAGAAGTGTGGGAAACGCTCATAGGTCCCTTTTTCAGGGCTGTTCCTAACTTCCAAGTCTCCCTGAGCAAACAAACGGCCGTAAGCCGAGGACTCCCTGCAGCCGAGACTGCCCCTGGTCTCCTGCAGGGTCTGGTGTGGGGCAGAAGCCCCCCCGCCCCTCTTTTCCCCAGGCGCCCCCCCCCCCGCCAGGCCCAGCCTCTCACCTTCCAGGATGGGGTTGGCTTCCAGGACCTGCTGCTCGATCCAGGAATGCTGCCGCTGATGGCTGCCAGGAACTGGAGGATCAGCTTCGTGCTTTCCGTTTTCCCCGCGCCCGACTCCCCCACTGCAGCATTCGTTTTGAAAGAGGTAATACAGGTAACACCTCGACTTACGGCCCACAATGGAGCCCAACAGGTTTGTTGTTAAGTGAGACATTTGTTAAGCGAGTTCGCCCCATTTTAGGACCTTTCTCGCAACAATTGTTAAGGAATCACTACAGTTAACAAAATAACAGAAGGAACCTTGGAGGTCTTCTAGTCCAACCCCCCTGCTCAAAGAAGAGACCCTCTCCCATTTTTCTTTCTTTCTTTCTTTTCTTTCTTTCTTTCTTTCTTTCTTTCTTTCTTTCTTTCTTTCTTTCTTTCTTTCTTTCTTTCTTTCTTTCTTTCTTTCTTTCTTTCTCTTTTTTCCTTCCTTCCTTCCTTTCCTTTTTCTTTTTTCTTCTTCCCCTTTCTTTCTTTCTTTCTTTCTTTCTTTCTTTCTTTTCTTTCTTTCTTTCTTTCTTTCTTTCTTTCTCTTTCCTTCCTTCCCTCCTTTTTCTTTCTTTTTTCTTTCTTTCTTTCTTTCTTTCTTTCTTTCTTTCTTTCTTTCTTTCTTTCTTTCTTTCTTTCTTTCTTTTTCTTTCTTTCTTTTTTCTTTCTTCCCCTCTCTTTCTTTCTTTCTTTCTTTCTTCCCCTTTCTTTCTTTCTTTCTTTCTCTTTTTTCCTTCCTTCCTTCCTTCCTTTCCTCTTTCTTTCTTTCTTTCTTTCTTTCTTCCTTCCTTCCTTTTTCTCTCTTTCTTTTTCTTTCTTCCCCTCTCTTTCTTTCTTTCTTTCTTTTTCTTTCTTTCTTTCTTTCTCTTTCCTTCCTTCCTTTCCTTTTTCTTTTTTTCTTTCTTCCCCTTTCTTTCTTTCTTTCTTTCTCTTTTTTCCTTCCTTCCTTCCTTTCCTCTTTCTTTCTTTCTTTCTTTCTCTTTCCTTCCTTCCTTCCTTTTTCTTTCTTTCTTTTTCTTTCTTCCCTCTCTTTCTTTCTTTCTTTCTTTCTTTCTTTCTTTCTTTCTTTCTTTCTTTCTTTCCTTTCTTTCTTTCTTTCTTTCTTCTTTCTCTTCTCTCCCTTCCTTCTTTTTTCTTCTTTCTTCCTATCTCTTTTCTATGCCTCTCTCTCTCTCTCTTTCCTTTCTTTCTTTGATGGAGAGAAACTAATCAAGGAACAATCCAGAAATTTCCTGACAGCGGGAACAATTAATCAGCGGGACAGCTTGCCTCCAGAAGTTGTGGATGCTCCATTACTGGAGGCTTTTCAGAAGAGATTGAAACAACTATCTGCCTGAAATGGTATACTTTTTCCCTGCCTGAGCAGAGGGGGTTGGACTAGATCAGGGCTTTTCAACCTTTTCACCCACTGTGCCACTTTTAGGATAGGGCAACATCCGAGGACCACCAGTCGCCTAGCAAGGAGTCAAAAACTTGATGACCAAAAAAAAAAGAGAGAGAGAGAGAGAGAAAAGTGATAAAGTACAGGTAGTCCTCGACTTACAACAGTTTGCTTAGTGACTGTTCGAAGTTACAATGGCACTGAAAAAAGTGCCCCCCAAGCCACAGCCGAGCAAGACCCCTGCCTGCCCGCCCGGCCGTGCTCTTCCTCCTGTCCGAGGTTTTCATTGTTGTGAGCATTTCTGTTGAGGATTGGCAGCGGGGATGGGGTGGGGGGAGTTTGGTTTTATTCCCCCCCCCATCTGCTGGGTGGTTGCAGCAGGTTTTGGTCACTTCACATGACCCTGGGACACTCTGACCGTCATAAATATGAATCAGTTGCCAAGCATCTGAATATAAATCACAAGACCCTGGAGAGGCTGCAACATTCCAGCTGATCGGCCCTTCTTCTGGGCTCAGCAGAAGCGCCAGGATCAGCGCTGATCTCCAGCTGGATCCTGGCGCTGATCCTGGTGCTTCCGCTGAGCCCTGACAGCCCTGCAGCTCCAGCCGTCTCTCGCTCAGGCTTGTGCGGTGCTGCCACTGGTTCAGCTCATTCCCCTCCCCCGCTACCCTTTTCTAGGATGTTCGCATACCACCTGCCAGGTGCCAATGGACCACAGGTGGTATCCGTACCCCTGGTTGAAAAGCCCTGGACTAGTCCAACCCCCTGCTCAGGCAGGAAACCCTATATACTATTTCGGACAAATGGCTGTCCAGTCTCTTCTTAAAAACCTCCAGTGTTGGAGCATCCACAGCTTCGGGAGGCAGGTAGTTCCACTGGTTAATTGTTCTAACTGTCAGGACGTTTCTCCTAAGTTCCAGGTTGCTTCTCTCCTTGCTTGGTTTCCACCCGTTGCTTCTTGTCTTTGCCCTCAGGCGCTTTGGAGAATAGCTTGACTCCCTCTTCTTTGGGGCAGCCCCTGAGATACTGGAACACTGCCATCATGTCCCCCTCATCCTTCTCTTCATTAAACTAGATACCAGGCTCCATCAAGGTCTTGGCATTGTCTCCACAGGAGTAATGCCCAAAGAACCAAAAAGACGCCTGGAGCCCTTCTGAGTAATTTCTTTATCACTCGTTACTGCCAGACTAAAACAATTATCTACATATCTATTAAATCAGGGCTTTTCAATCAGTGGTACGGGTACCACCTGTGGTCCATTGGCACCTGGCAGGGGGTATGCGACCATTCTAGAAAAGTGGTAGCTGGGGAGGGGAATGAGCTGAACCGGGGGCAGCATCGCACAAGCCCGAGCGAGGAGATGGCTGGAGCTGCAGGGCTGTCAGGGCTCAGCGGAAGCACCAGGATCAGTGCCAGGCTCCAGCTGGAGATCGGCGCTGATCCTGGCGCTTCTGCTGAGCCCTGAAGAAGGCATCAATCAGCTGGAAAGCAGCGCTGATCCTGACGCTTCTGCTGAGCCCAGAAGAAGCGCCGATTAGCTGGAATGTTGCAGCCTCTCCAGGGTCTTTTGATTTACATTCAGATGCTTGGCAACTGATTCGTATTTATGATGGTCACAGTGTCCCAGGGTCATGTGAAGGGACCAAAACCTGCTGCAACCACCCAGTAGACGGGGGGGGGAGAATAAAGACCAACCCCCCCCCACCATCCCCGCTGCCAATCCTCAACAGAAATGCTCACAACAATGAAAACCTCGGATAGGAGGAAGGGCGCCACCGGGTGGGCAGGCAGGTGTCTTGCTCGGCTGTGACTTGGGGGGCACTTTTTTCAGTGCCACTGTAACTTCAAGCAGTCACTAAGCAAACTGTTGTAAGTCGAGGACTACCTGTACTTCATCACTTTTTTTCCTTTTTTGGGGGGGGGGTCATCACTAGGCGGTTAATGGTACTCAGATATTGCCATATCCTAAAAGTGGTACAATGGGTGAAAAGGTTGAAAAGCCCTGAGCTACGGTAGATGACCTCCAAGGTCCCTTCCAACTTTATTATTGTTGTTCTTGTTGTTGTTGTTGTTTGTTTGTTTATTTATTTATTTTATTTTTCGGATTTGTATGCCGCTCCTCTCCGTAGACTCGGAGCGGCTCACAACATACAAATAAAACAATTCAATATGTTGTTGTTGTTGTTGTTATTATTATTATTATTATTATTATTATTATTATTATTATCTCCCCACTTGCCTTATAATACAGCACTGGTCCCTGTTGTTCCTTTGCATGTTGAAGTAGCAATTGTCTGCGATGGCAAAAATGTGGGGAGGCATCTCTCCGATCTTTTTGTTGGTGTAGAGACGGATCTGCTCCGGGGAGTAAATGGGAAGTAGCTGGTAGGGATTTACAGCCACCAGGATTGAGCCTGTGTACGTCTGGAGAGCGAAGAGAAATAAATACACATACACACATGCACAGACACTGAGGACAGAGAGTAGGAAAAAAATGGGCGAGGTCAGACCGTGGATCAGGCTACAAGATCAGCCACTTCGCGAAAAGGGTTAAACGATGATTATTATTATTATTGCTGCTGCTGTTATTATAGTTATAACTGCTGTTATACCAGATGGTTCTGACTGCACAGGATTTTTGACGAGTTAATCCTTCCAAGGTAGTAGTAGCAATTGTAGTAGTAGTAATAGTAAGTAGGGGTAATAGAAAGTAGCAAGGTCTACTAGATTTGGTATTTTTGACTGTTGGATATTGTTATGCTTATTATGTTGGCAGTTTAATAAGGAATACTTTATCAATTGTTTCCTTTATGAAAGTAAACAAATATTTCAGTGTTAGGATAGCAACAGCTGAAATGATTAATTGTCGTCTTTGTTATTATGCTGACAATTTAATTAAAAAAATACTTTAACCTGGAGTCATAGCAAAAAAGCAACCTAACCTTTTATCTAGTCCTCATCCAGCATGGACTTCAACTCCCAGAATTCCCGCAGCCAGAACAGGTAACCTTCAACTCCCAGAATTCCCTGTCAGAATGGGTGGACTTCAATTCCCAGAATTCCTCCAGCCAGAATGGGTGGACTTCAACTCCAGAATTCCCACAGTCAGAATGGGTGGACTTCAACTCCCAGAATTCCCACAGCCAGAATGGGTGGACTTCAACTCCCAGAATTCCCACAGCCAGCCATACAAGCTGGGGAATACTGGGAGTTGTAATCTCCCCCCTATCTTAAAGTCACCCTCTTAGGGAAACGTGGCTGTACATTCGTAAGCAGAAAATGCTACTTCACTGTGGCCAAAGTTGAGCTTCCATTTTCCCCAAGAATCTGTGGGAAAAGAAAGTTACAAACCGTCCCCGTTCAACCCCACAACTTGTCACGGACACAAGACTGAATTGTGTGCTGCTTTTTCAGCCCAGAGCCATGTCAGTAACAGAGACGAAGCGGGTTCCATCCAAAGGAAAGCGTGAACCCAAAACAAAGCAATCTCAAGTGCTGCCCCCCCCCGTCCCCCCCAGACCAAGCTAAGCATTCTCCAGGGGTCCTTGCTCTCTTTCTCTCTCTTTTTGCAAAGCTGCAAAACCATGCAGCGAGCAACCAGGTGAGGGGGTGGACATAAATGCTCCCCCTCCCAAGCAAAGCAAGCAGATGGAAGCGATCCGCAAAACGTAGCATCAAATACAGAGCAGAGCGTAAGGCAGTAAGACAACAAGGCACTTGGTTATACTTACCCTTCCTCCACAGTTAGTCTGGGTTTTTAAGCAGAGGGAGCAGGAAAATATTAGTTTATATTCAGATAAACTTTTCTCTAAGGAGGAGGGGAGAGGAGAGGAGAGGAGAGAGGAGAGACAACAGTAGAGAGGAGAGGAGAGAGAAGACAACAGTAGAGAGGAAAGGAGAGAGAGACAACAGTAGAGAGGAGAGGAGAGGAGAGACAACAGAGGAGAGGAGAGGAGAGGAGAGGAGAGGAGAGGAGAGGAGAGACAACAGGAGAGAGGAAAGACAACAGAAGAGAGGAGAGGAGAAACAACAACAGAGAGGAGAGGAGAGACAACAGTAGAGAGGAGAGGAGAGGAGAGGAGAGGAGAGGAGAGGAGAGGAGAGACAACAGGAGAGAGGAAAGACAACAGAAAAGAGGAGAGGAGAGACAACAACAGAGAGGAGAGGAGAGACAACAGTAGAGAGGAGAGGAGAGGAGAGGAGAGGAGAGGAGAGGAGAGGAGAGGAGAGGAGAGGAGAGGAGAGGAGGGGAGAGACAACAGGAGAGAGGACAGGAGAGGAGAGGAGAGCAACAGGAGAGGAGAGGAGAGAACAGTATAGAGGAGAGGAGAGGCAACAGTAGAGAGGAGAGGAGAGAACAGTATAGAGGAGAGGAGAGGCAACAGTAGAGAGGAGAGGAGAGAGTTATCATCAATATGCTGATGATACTCAGCTCTATATCTCTACCCCGCGTCAGTACAGCGAAGCAGTGGAAGTGATGAACCGGTGCCTGGAGGCTGTTGAGGTCTGGATGGGTGCCAACAGGCTCAGACTCAATCCCGACAAGACAGAGTGGCTATGGGCTCTGCCTCCCAAGGACAATTCCAACTGTCCGTCCATTACCCTGGGCGGAGAAGTTTTGTCCCCCTTGGAGAGGGTTCGCAACTTCGGTGTCCTCCTCGATCCACAGCTAAGTCTAGAACAGCGGTTCTCAACCTGTGGGTCGCGACCCCATTTGGGGTCGAACGACCGTTTCATGGGGGTCACCAAACACCACAGTCCGCCATTTTTTCCCCATTTCCGCTCGGCCATTGCGCGTGCGCTGCACATGTGCGATTCGGCCCATCGCACCACGCATGCGCGGTTTGGCCCATCACGCCGCGCATGCGCGGTTCGGCCCGTCGCGCTGCGCATGCACGGTTCGGCCATCGTGCCGTGCATGCGCGGCGCAGGTCGGGGTTGCGCCGCGCATGGGCGGCACAGGTGGGGTCTCGGCCTGAAAAAGGTTGAGAACCGCTGGTCTAGAACATCATTTTTTGGCTGTGGCGAGGGGGGGCTTTCGCTCAGGTTCGCCTGGTGTGCCAGTTGCGGCCCTATTTGGACCGGGAGTCACTCCTCACAGTCACCCATGCCCTTGTCACCTCGAGATTCGACTACTGTAATGCTCTCTACATGGGGCAACCTTTGAAGAATGTCCGGAGACTGCAAGTAGTCCAGAATGCGGCCGCGCGAGCCGTCTTGGGTCTCCCAAGACATGCTCATATCACTCCAGCTCTCCGTGAGCTGCACTGGCTACCAATTGGTCTCCGAACACAATTCAAAGTGTTGGTTATGACCTATAAAGCCCTTTATGGCAATGGACCAAGATACTTGCAGGACCGTCTCCTGCCTCATGAATCCCAGCAACCGGTTAGGGCGCATAGGGTTGGCCTCCTACGGGTCCCGTCTGTTAGACAATGCCATCTGGTGGGGCCTAGGGCAAGGGCCTTCTCCGTTGCTGCCCCAGCCCTCTGGAACCAGCTTCCCTCAGAGGTTCGTACTGCTTCCTCCCTCCTAGCTTTCCGGAAATTGTTAAAGACACATTTATGCCGACAGGCTTGGGGTGTATGAGCTGTGCTCTGCCCCTGGGCCTAGGAATGTCCCTCCATCAGTGACTGTGAACTGACTGTGCTTGTTTGCTGTATGAATGTGATTAATTTTATTGTATAATTTTATTGTATTTTTGTAAGCCGCCCTGGGTCGTAGGAGAAGGGTGGCATATAAGTTTAAGTAATAAATAATAAATAAATAAATAAACAGAGGAGAGGAGAGACAACATTAGAGAGGAGAGGAGAGACAACAGAGGAGGAGAGGAGAGGAGAGAGATCAGTAGAGAGGAGAGGAGAGACAAGAGTAGAGAGGACAGGAGAGACACCAGAGGAGAGGAGAGACAAGAGTAGAGAGGAGAGACAACAGAGGAGAGGAGAGACAACAGAGGAGAGGAAAGGAGAGACAAGAGTAGAGAGGAGAGGAGAGACAACAGTAGAGAGGAAAGGAGAGACAAAAGAGTAGAGGAGAGGAGAGACAACAGAGGAGGAGAGGAGAGACAACAGAGGAGAGGAGAGGAGAGAGACAAGAGGAGAGAGAAGAGACAACAGAGGAGAGGAGAGACAACAGAGGAGAGGAAAGGAGAGACAAGAGTAGAGAGGAGAGGACAACAGAGGAGAGGAGAGGAGAGACAACAGAGGAGAGGAAAGGAGAGACATCAGTAGAGAGGAGAGGAGAGACAAGACGAGAGAGGAGAGACAACAGAGGGGAGGAGAGACAACAGAGGAGAGGAAAGGAGAGACAAGAGTAGAGAGGAGAGGAGAGACAACAGTAGAGAGGAAAAGAGAGACAACAGAGGAGAGGAGAGACACCAGAGGAGAGGAGAGGAGAGACAACAGAGGAGAGGAAAGGAGAGACAAGAGTAGAGAGGAGAGACAACAGAGGGGAGGAGAGACAACAGAGGAGAGGAAAGGAGAGACAACAGTAGAGAGGAAAGGAGAGACACCAGAGGAGAGGAGAGGAGAGACAACAGAGGAGAGGAGAGAGAGACAAGAGTAGAGAGGAGAGACAACAGAGGAGAGGAGAGACAACAGAGGAGAGTAGAGGAGAGACAAGAGGAGAGAGGAGAGACAACAGAGGGGAGGAGAGACAACAAGGAGAGGAAAGGAGAGACAACAGTAGAGAGGAGAGGGGCGAGGAGAATAGAATATAAAATTTAGAATAGAGTAAGTAGAGTAGAGCAAAGTAGAATAGAAGGTCTATTATATATTTCCACATGATCACATGGACACTGCAATTGTCATAGAAATGAATGATGTGCCAAGCATCGTTTTGATGACCACAGAGATGCTGCAACAGCAAAACCCTCCTCACTCACTTTTTTTCAGTGCTGCTGTAACTTTTGTCTACGGAGATGCTTTTTCAAGAGATGTTTCGCTTCTCATCCAAGAAGCGTCTTCAGTCTGGAGAAGCCTCTTGGATGAGGAGCGAAACGTCTTCAAGGAAAGGACAAAGAAAGTCCCGTGTCCTTTTGGGGACACTGTAACTTTGTCCGGTTGTAATTCGAGGACCAGAGCTGTATTATAAAATGAATAAGACATTAATATCATCATCATCATCATCATCATTCTTAAACGAAGGAAAACTTTTCAATCGCTCTTCCATCAGGAGAAATACTTACATAAATCAGGCACTCCCAATAGCGGATGAGGAGATTTCTCAGAATTCCCGCCTCGTTCAGATCCCCCAGACGTATCATGTCTTCCACCCCATGGATAGAAGTGGGGTGCATCGGTTTGATGTGACTGGCGTTTTGAGGGGAGACCCAATGCTCCTGAAATAAATAAACAAATAAATAAAATCAAGCAAGCCCCATCCACGGAGATCCAGAGGGAAAGGAAAGGACGCACAAGGCCAGCAGCTCAAGCCGAGCATCCAACGGCGCATGGTTAAAGCACCAGCGCAAATGCTTCACCCCCGTGCGTTGCTTTGCAGGGCACCTGAAGGAACTGAGCTTTGGGGAAGGAAGCTCCCCGTTTCTACAGGAAAGCTGTGTTAATCTAGGGAGGCAACAAATCAAAGGGACTAGCCCCTTTCCCAGCCAAGAAATGTGATTAAGGCAGAATGTGATTAAGGACTCTTTTGTGAGAGTCCATGGAGATTCTCCGTCCTCCAGGTCAGGGCTGTCCCAAAGGAGCTGTTCCAAAAGGCAACTGGACTTTCTTGTTTTGCTTTGAAGACGTTTCGCTTCTCATTCAAGAAGCTTCTTCAATTCAGAACTAGAATAAAATAGAATAGAGTAGAGTAGAGATTAGAATAGAGTAGAGTAGAAATAAGAATAGAATAGAATAGAATAGAATAGAATAGAATAGAATAGAATAGAATAGAATAGAATAGAATAGAATAGAATAGAATAGAATAAGGAAGGGTGGAGAAGAGAAGAAGGAAGAGAATAAAGCAGAACAAAACAGAAAATAGAATAGAATAGAATAGAAATAAGAGTAGAGTAGAAATAAGAATAGAATAGAGTATAGAGTAGAGTAGAAATAAGAATAGTAGAAATAAGAATAGAATAGAGTAGAAATAAGAGTAGAGTAGAGTAGAAATAAGAATAGAATAGAGTAGAAATAAGAATAGAGTAGAAATAAGAATAGAATAGAGTAGAAATAAGAATAGAATAGAATAGAGTAGAAATAAGAATAGAATAGAGTAGCAATAAGAATAGAGTAGAAATAAGAATAGAATAGAGTAGAAATAAGAGTAAAGTAGAAATAAGAATAGAGCAGAAATAAGAACAGAATAGAGTAGAAATAAGAGTAGCGTAGAAATAAGAATAGAATAGAATAGAATAGAAGAATAGAAATAAGAGTAGAGTAGAAATAAGAATAGTAGAAATAAGAATAGAATAGAGTAGAAATAAGAGTAGAGTAGAGTAGAAATAAGAATAGAATAGAGTAGAAATAAGAATAGAGTAGAAATAAGAATAGAATAGAGTAGAAATAAGAATAGAATAGAGTAGAATAGAGTAGAAATAAGAATAGAATAGAGGAGAAATAAGAATAGAATAGAGGAGAAATAAGAGTAAAGTAGAAATAAGAACAGAATAGAATAGAGCAGAAATAAGAACAGAATAGAGTAGAAATAAGAGTAGCGTAGAAATAAGAATAGAATAGAATAGAATAGAATTACAGAATAGAACAGAACAAAACAGAACAGAATAGAATAGAATTCTTTATTGGCCCAGTGTGGTTGGACACACAAAGAATTTATCCTCCAAGAAACTTCCTGGGTGAGAAACAAAACGTCATCAAAAGGCAAAGGATGTCCAGCTGCCTTTTGGGAAAGCACCTTTGGGACTTCATCAGACAGACACAGCGTCTGCCTCTGAGGCCTGTGTGTTGCATTTGATTCACCTGGTCACCTGAAGCAGCTCACCAAAGCTTCTGCTTTCTAATAAAAGGGGGGTGTGGAAAATGGCCCCCCTGATTCCTTCTGAGCCTGTTGAATACCATGCATGTCCCAAACAGCTCTGAGGAAGTGTGGTACAATGTAGTCTGGATTCCCCAGAGGGAGGGGCTGCATGGCAGAGGAGCAAGAAACAGTATCAGGTTGGTGTGAGAGAAAGAGGGTGAAGACAGCTCCTTCCTAACAGTTTCCGGATTACAGGTAAGTAGTCCCTCAACTTACAACAGTTCATTTAGTGACCATTCAAAGTTACAACAGCACCGATTAAAAGTGACTTAGGACGATTTTTCACGGTCCCCAAATGAACCCGTTGTTAAGTTGAGGGCTACCTGGAGAGAGCCCAAGATTGTCGATACCCAGAACATCAGGGAAAGGAGGGTTTCAAGTCGCGTTTCCATTTTACGTACGTTTCCTTCATCGTCGATCACCTGGATTTGTCCCGAATCGCACAGCTTGACCACCGCTCCGATGGGAACATCAAATTCCCGCCTGGTCCTGAGGTCCATCCATACATAATCCCCCTGGGAGGAGAGGCAACACAGAAATATTAGAGTATGATTCACGTACTCTATGTAGGGAGGAGGAGGAGGAGGAGGAGTCCTTGGTGCTCTCTGAACTTGGTGGTTTTCTTGCAGACGTTTCATGACCCAACTAGGGAACATCATCAGGGCTAGAAGGGAGGAGGAAGAGGAGGAGGAGGAGGAGGAGGAGGAGGAGGAGGAGGAGGAAAGCTGTGGAGTCCTTGGTGCTCTCTGAACTTGGTGGTTTTCTTGCAGACGTTTCATGACCCAGCTAGGGAACATCATCAGGGCTAGAAGGGAGGAGGAGGAGGAGGTGGAGGAGGAGGAGGAGGAGGAAAGCTGTGAAGTCCTTGGTGTTCTCTGAAAATTCTGGGCAGTCTTTATTCTACATTCTGGGAAAGGGTTGAACTGATGGTCTCAAGGGACTCTTCCAACACCCCCCTCCTCTCTCTCTTTCTCTCTCTTGCTTCTTTCCTTATCTTTTCTCTCTTTCTCCTTTTCTCTCTTTCTCCCTTCCTTTCTCTCTGCTCTTTTTCTTTCTTTCTCGCTTTCCTTCTGTTTCTTTCTCTCTTTCGCCTTCTATTTTCTCCTTCTCCTCTTTACTTTCTCTCTTTTTCCTTTTCTTTTTCTCTCCTCTTGTCTCTTTCTCTCTTCTTTTCTCTCTGTCCCTTTCTTTCTCTCTGCTCTTTTCTCTTTCTTTCTCTTTCTCTCTCTTTCTTTCTGTATCTCTTTCTCCTATTTTTCTTTCTCTCTTTTTTCTTTTTCTCTCTCCTCTTTACTTCCTCTCTTTTTCTTTTTCTCTCTCCTTGTCTCTTTCTCTCTCCTTCTCTTTTCTCTCTCTCTCCCTCTTTTTCTCTTTTGCTCTCTCTTTCCTTCTCTTTCTCTCTCCTATTTTCTCTTTCTCCTCTTTTCTCTCTCTCTCTTTCTCCTTTTCTCTCTTTCTGTCTTTTTCCTTTCTCTCTCTCTCCTGTTTCTCTCTCTCCACTTTTCTCTTTTCTCTTTTCTCTCTCTTTCTCTCCTGTTTCTTTCCTTGTCTTTTCTCTCTTTCTCCTTTTCTCTGTTTCTCCTTTCCTTTCTCTCTGCTCTTTTTCTTTCTTTCTCTTTCCTTCTGCTTCTCTTTCGCCTTCCATTTTCTCCTTCTCTTCTTTCTCGTTTTCCTTTTCTTTTTCTCTCCTCTTGTTTCTTTCTCTTTTCTTTGTCCCTTTCTTTCTCTCTCTCTGTTCTTTTCTCTCTCTCTCTCTCTCTCTTTCTTTCTCTTTCTCTCTCTTTCTTTCTGTATCTCTTTCTCCTTCTATTTTTCTCTTTCTCTCTCCTCTTTACTTTCTCTTTTTCTCTCTCCTCGTCTCTTTCTCTCTCCTTCTCTTTTCTCTCTCTCCCTCTTTTTCTCTTTTGCTCTCTCTTTCCTTCTCTTTCTCTCTCCTATTTTCTCTTTCTCCTCTTTTCTCTCTCTTTCTTTCTCCTTTTCTCTCTTTCTGTCTTTTTCCTTTCTCTCTCTCTCCTGTTTCTCTCTCTCCACTTTTCTCTTTCTCTCTCTCTTTCTCTCTCTCTTTCTCTCTCTCTCTCTCTCTCTCTCTCTGAGACATTCTGTTTCAAGGACACAGAGATCATCCTTAATACATCCACTAATACTTTCACATGTTATAAAAAAAAAAAAACTTCAGACTTCTGACATTTTTCCAACCGGTTCAGAAGCCAAGGAGATGCCACCAGGCCTCGCTTAAAAAGCCCTCCATTGGAAAAACTCCGCCACTAGCAGAAGACCTTAAACGCACACTTTGTTTTCCCAAGTCTTGTGCAGGCTTACTCAGGCGTAAGTAGCACGTCCTTCGCTCCATCTTCCTTCCAGATAAAGCACGCCCAGGATGGGCAACTTCCTACTTGTTCCCAAATAACAAAGACTCTTAACTTTCTCTTACCGGCAAGAGCGGGTGAACTTTCAAGGCTTGGTTGACGTTCCGGATCAGCGCCCATTTTTTCTGATCTCTCTCGCGGACCCCCATCTCACTCTGGTACTGGAACATGGCCGCATTTCAGCTTCCCTTATCGTGCTCCAACCCTCTCCCAAGATCTGTGGTCTTTGCACCCTGAACCTGGCTCTTCCGTTTAATTTTCTGGCTTGCAAATAAACTCTTCTTCTTCTTCTTCTTCTTCTTCTTCTTCTTCTTCTTCTTCTTCTTCTTCTTCTTCTTCTTCTTCTTCTTCTTCTTCTTCTTCTTCTTCTTCTTCTTCTTCTTCTTCTTCTTCTTCTTCTTCTTCTTCTTCTTCTTCTTCTTCTTCTTCTTCTTCTTCTTCTTCTTCTTCTTCTTCTTCTTCTTCTTCTTCTTCTTCTTCTTCTTCTCCTTCTCCTTCTCCTTCTCCTTCTCCTTCTCCTTCTCCTTCTCCTTCTCCTTCTCCTTCTCCTTCTCCTTCTCCTTCTCCTTCTCCTTCTCCTTCTTCTAGATGTCTTCTAAGTATCTCCTGTCAGAGGTCTCCTCTCCTGACCTCTTTGCTTCTTCGGACAGGGAACAATTTACGGTGTTCCACCCCCCATTCCTAAAACCATCCTGGCAGTTTTCCTCTGCCGAAAACCAGATTTCAGCTCTGCAAGATGTTTTGCACCACCCTGGGCTTTTCCTTCCTTCCTTCTTTCCTTCGTTGTTTTTTTTTTTTTTCCTTTTCAAAAGGAGCTCTGCTTTCAGCTTACATCTTTCAGCTTAGTGAGTCCCCTGGACTTTTTTTGGGGGGGGGAGGCAATTATTAAGCCAGATCAGCAAATCCCTCTTTCAACACTTGGCTTTTAATTAACTGAATACCTTTCAGCACCCAGTTAACCAATGCACCGGAGGGAATCGAACACCCATCGCAGGGCTGGGAAGCCATAGCAACCCATTTTTTTAAATAATTAAGACCGTGGTATCGTGCCCAGCTAGCAGCATCTTAAATTCCCAAAGGATAGACGTGAGGTTAAGATATCTAGCTGGCCTGGTCTCCAGGAACTGAAAATAGAGTTGGAAGGGGCCCTGGAGGTCTTCTAGTCCAGCCCCCTGCTCAAACAGGAGACACTATAACATTTCAGACAGGTGGCTGTCTGCTCTCTTCTTGAAAACTTCCAGGGACGGAGCGCCCTCAACTTCTGGTGGCCAGCTGTTCCACTGGTTAATTGTCCTCATTGTTAGGAAGTTTCTCCTTGATTCCAGATGGCTTCTCTCCTTAATTAGTTTCTCAATCAATCAGAATGGAGCTGGAAGGGACCTGGGGAGGTCTTCTAATCCAGCCCCCTGCTCAAGCAGGATACAGTATAAAATTTGAGACAAGTGGCTGTCCAGTCTTTTCTTAAAAGCCTCCAGTGATGGAGCATCCACAACTGTTCCACTGGTTAATTGTCCTCATTGTTAGGAAGTTTCTCCTTAATTCCAGGTTGCTTCTCTCCCTGATTAATTTCCATCCGTTGTTTCTTGTCTTGCACTCTGGTGCTTGGGAAAATAAGTTGACCCCACTCCTCTTTGTGGCAGCCCCTCAAATACTGGAATTCTGCTATCATGTCCCCCGTAGTCCTTCTCTTCTCTAGCCATAGTCAAGTCCTGCAATATGTTTTAATCTCCAGGCCTTTAATCATCTTGGTTGCTCTTCTCTGCACTTTTTTTTCCAGAGTCCCAACATCTTTGTTGTAATGTGCTGACCAAAACTGGATGCAGTATTCCAAGTAAGGGGTGGCCTTACTAAGGCTTTGTCAAGCGGTACTAAGACCTCACGTGATTTTGATTCTATGCGTCTGTTAATACAACCAAGGATTGTTATTAGCTTTTTTGGGTGCTACTGCTGCCCACGGCTGGCTCCTAAGAACATAAGAAGAGCCCTGCTGAATCAGGCCAAAGCCCATCGAGTCCAGCATTCTGTGTCACACAGTGGCCCACCAATTGTACATGGGGATCTTGAGCAGAAAGAGAAGGCCAAACCCTCCCTTTCCCTTGACCCCCAACAAGTGGTACTCAAGGGAATCCTGCATGCCTCAACCAACATAGAGGCGGCACATGGACATCCGTTTTAATAACCACCGATACACGTGGCCTCCATGAATCTATCTAGCCCTGCCTTGAAGCTATCAAGGCTGACAGCTGTCACAACCTCTTCTGGAAGTGAATTCCATAAACCAAGGACCCTCTGGGTGAAGAAATATTTCCCTTTATTTGTCCTCACTTTCTTACCTATGAGCTTTAGGGAGTGCCCCCTTGTCCTGGTATTGTGTGATAGAGAAAAGAATTTTTCTCTATCCACCTTTTCTATCCCATGCATGATTTTATACACTTCGATCAAGTCACCCCTTAAACGCCGTCTTTCAAGGCTGAAGAGACCAAGGCGTTGCAATCTGGTTTCATAAGGGAGGCGCTCCATTTCCTTGATCATTCTTGTTGCCCTTTTTTGCACCTTTTCCAGTTCCATTATATCCTTCTTGAGGTGCGGTGACCAGAACTGTACACAGTACTCCAAGTGTGGTCTCACCATCGATTTGTACAGAGGCAATACAACACTTGCTGACTTATTTTCAATTCCCTTCCTAATCATGCCATTCCCTTCCTATTTTCCAATGTCCATTTTCAAACTCAATTTTCCGCCCTTGGAGGCGGGACAGATCAGGAAACAGAATCCTGAAAAAGGACTGGAATTCTAAATGCCTGTGGAGATTCTCAGCCATCCAGGTCCAGGTTGTTCCCAAAGTGCTTTTTCAAAATGCAATGGGACTTTGACGATACATCCCAGACGCTTCTTCAGTTCTGACTGAAGCTCTGACATGTGGACTTCAACTCCCAGAATTCCCCAGTCAGCATGGCTGACTGGGGAATTCTGGGAGTTGAAGTCCACGCGTTTTAAAGTTGTCAGGAGCTGAGAAACACTCCAATGGTCGCCCAAAGTTGAGCTCCATTTCACGGTTACCCCAGCCTAAGGCACCCTGTGATCCTTCCAACCTTAAAAACGCCTCTGGTGTAGTTACACATTTCCCAGATGTTTCTAACCTTCCGCTCCATGTGCAACCCTCGGAAAGGGTTCGCAATTTGGGAGTCCTCCTGGATTCACGGCTGTCCTTAGAGGACCATCTGACGGCCGTGGCCGGGAGGATGTTCTATCAGGTTCGCCTGGTGCGCCAGTTGCGTCCCTTCCTAGACTGGGACTCGCTACGCACAGTCACTCATGCCTTCGTCACTTCCAGGCTGGACTACTGTAATGCTCTCTACATGGGGCTCCCCTTGAGGTGCACCCGGAGGCTCCAGCTGGCCCAGAATGCGGCCGCGCAGGTAGTGACGGGAACGTCATGGCGCTCCCATGTAACACCGCTCCTGCGCTAGCTGCATTGGTTGCCGGTGGCCTTCCGGGTGCGTTTTAAGGTGTTAGTGACCACCTTTAAAGTGCTCCATGGCATCGGACCCGGATACTTACAGGACTGCCTGCTGCTTGCAAATACCTCCTGCCGTCCGGTACGCTCCCACAGAGAGGGCCTCCTCAGGGTGCCGTCGGCCAGACAATGTCGGCTGGTGACCCCCAGGGGGAGGGCCTTCTCTGTGGGAGCTCCTACGCTTTGGAACGAGCTCCCCCCCCCCGAACTCCGTACGATGACGGATTTACGTACCTTCCGTCGGGAATTGAAAACATTCCTTTTTCGACAGGCCGGCCTGGCATAGAAGCTCCGGTTCCAGCAAGGTTAAAATTGTTTTAGGGGATTGAGTTATTTTTAAGATCTATAATGTATTGGGTTTTAAATGGGTATTTATGGCCAAATTGTTTAATTTATTCTTAATTATTTTAATTTTTGTATATTGATATGTTTTTAATTTTGGGCTGTACACCGCCCCGAGTCCTTCAGGAGAGGGGTGGTATAGAAATCGGAAAATAAATAAAATAAATAAACCTCGTTGGTTCCTCATGCTCCAATCCCAACCTCTGGGAAGGCACGCACGACTTAATTCCCTAATTTGAAGGCAGGGATTTTGACAGCGGGAGCCATTAAGATGCTAAATGGGTCCATCCAGAGCAGGCCAATGGACCATATTTTAATCTATATGCAAATAGGTTGTCAGCTGATGGTGGAAAGGGGAAGAGCGGTTGTTACATCTGTTGCTACAGCTGCAAAGAGTTTGGCAACGGCACATAAATCCCACATGAGACCGTCAGCATCAACAGCTTACTGAAAAAATTGGTTTGTGAGGCTATGTGATTTAGGGTCCTGAATGAGAAGTCTCACAGGAATAACAGAATAACAAAGTTGGAAGGGACCTGGGGAGGTCATCTAGTCCAACCCCCTGATCCAGCAGGAGATCGTATACCCCATTCTGGACACCTGGCTGTCCAGTCTCTTCTTGAAATCCTCCAGTGATGGAGCACCCACATCTTCTGGAGGGAAGTCATTCCACCAGCTTGCCTCCAGAAATGATAGATTCAAATCCAAATTCAGTTCTGACTGAATGATCGATGTTTTTGCTTGAAGACTTTTCCCTTCTCAGCCAAGAACGATCTGATTCAAACGTGGATGCTTTCACTGGAAACATTGTCTGCCTAATCCAAAGTTGGCACCTTTGACAACCAGGATCTGTTTTAACCTGGTTGCTGAATTGCTCCATAAATTAATCCGGTGAGGTGGAATCCCACCACACGTTCACCCACAAAGGAACAAGCCACAAATGATATGGAAAAAGTTTTGCAGGGCCACCACATGTGGGCTGCAAACATCCAGACCAGGGGGTCTTCAAACTTGGCCCTTTTAGGACTTTGTGGACTTCAACTCCCAGAATTCCTCAGCCAGCGTGAATTCTGGGAGTTGAAGTCCATACAGTTTAAAACCGGTAAGGTTGAGAAACATTGCCCCAGGGCAGGGGTCTGAGAAATTCTGGGAGTTGAAGTCCACAAGTCATCAAAGGGCCAAGTTTGAAGACCTCTGATCTAGATAACTCCTCCCATCTAGTGTACAACCAAATACAGTAGTGGCCAAAATTGTGGGAACCTTTTGGGAGAAGTGTATTTTTGAGGTTTACAAGACCTTGGTAATTTAGTTTTGGAGTAGTACCATAAAATTATATATCAATGGAAAGATAATTTAATCAAGAATGTAATGCAACAAATTTACTTCAATGATCTGTATTGCATTCTATGAAAAGTTATAGCCAAATAGCCAGAAAAAGGAAGCACAACTTGCTTCGGTTGATATCAGGGAGTTTTCCTTCACCCGATTGTAGCCAATGAGCAGGAGTGTTTAGAGAGCCAATCGGGCGTCATCTTTTTTTGGCAATGAGCCAATCAGATCACAGGAGGATCCAGTTATTGATGTCCTGTATTGAAGCTGAGAGGAGGACATTAGTCAGTGTGTTATGTGATGGCTATCAAGCCGGTTGGGGTTTTTTTTTGTGTGTGTTCTTTCATTTAGTTATAAAGAAATTAGAAGGAAAATGGGTGGAAACTTAACCAAAGGTGGCATTTCTACTGTACACTTTTCCCAAAAGGTTTCCACAATTTTGGCCACTACTGTAAGACCTCAGATAAGCGTATTTTACGAATGCAACCACGAGTTTCTTGAACTCATTAACACACACACACACACACACACACACACACCACTAAACAAGCTAGCAACTGCTGGCAGGCAGAGAACCATGTAGATTTTCCTGGCTCTCAAAATACATGGCGAACCCTCTCCACACACACACACACACACACACACACACACACACACACACACACAGGCCTGCTGATTTCAAACTAATCCTTAATCTGTTTTGGAATTAAAATCTTGCTTAAAGAAACACGGAGAGGTTTGTCTGCCTCTAAACGTATTTTTCCAATTCCCCGTTTGTGGAATCTAGGCTCTCTTCGTTTCTTTCTTCCTTCAGTCAACCCAGGATCAAAAAGGTATCGCAAAATTCAACCACAAGCCAAATACATTTTAAAAATTCTAAATTTCACTTCTTTTCAGTTCAATCCCCTGGACATCAAACAACCCAGCCATCCTATCAACAAGTACACTCTTAGTCAAATCAATATATATCTTCCATTAATCACCCTCTCATGTCTCTCGCTCATATACCCAGTCCTTAAGTCAGTCCATAATTCTTTGCCTTTATTTCCTTGCATAAAATATTAAGTTTCACTTATTTTCAGTCGAATTCTGGGCTTCTTCTTCTGCCAGGTGGATTTCCATAACAAAGCTTCCCTTCCAAGTAATAAGTCTCTCTTTATTGCTTGCAGTGTCACTTGATTCCATATGAGCCATACTCTGTGGATTCTGTCAGTTTGCCAAGATACATTTTTAGCCTCCTCTCCTAGATATTTTTCCAATGCTTTTACAAAAATTCTTTTCAAATCTTCTTGTTTCTCATTTGGGGATTCTTCCAGTCCCCTGACCTTGATTGCTGCCATCACCTGGCGATAGTACATCATAGTTGAGTGGTTTTGCACCTCACTTTTCGTGTCAGCAAGTTGTCTCTCTTCTTCTCTCTCCACCTCTTCCATCTTTTCTTCATCCCCCTCCCAGACCCTCTTAAAAGTTCTCCCAGTATCTTCTCTCATTTTCTTATTGTGCATTTGTATTGTTTCTTTGGTTTGGTCTAAGTCTTCAATATCTGCTGTGCTTTGATCCTCCCCCTTCTTCTCCACTTCTCTGCTTTGTTCCACTGCCTCCATCGTCCTCTCCGTTTTTTCCATCCTTTTCTCAGAATTGTCTATTATTATGTCCAGCTTTCTCATTCTTTCAAACGTTATTAACATTGTATTAAGTTGAATGGCTTTAGCATGAAATTTTTTCTTTGTATACATGTGCAAATGGATATCTAATAATAAAAAATTTAAATTTTAAAAAAAAAAGGTATCACAAACAACTTTGCCAGACGAAGTCTCAACATCTTTCTGCTTTTTTTTTTTGGAAGCCGAAAGCCAAAAGGAGAAACGGTCTCTATTGATTTTTCTGAGCTCTTTAAAGTTTGGTCCGTGGCGTCTTTGAAAAAGCTACAGGGAGAAAAATCGGTGGGATGCAACGGTGCGGCGCTCACGTATATTTACGTGTACATTTAATAATAAATACAAAAATTAAAATTAAACTGGGACAGAGAATTAGACTGCAGTCCTGATTCTCTTTAGTCTCCCCAAAAGTTTAGCCTCCCAAAAAGTTTATATCAGGGATTAGGCCTTTGCTTCCTTAGAGAAATGGCCCATTTACCTGGAAATGAACTTTGGATAGAATAGAATAGAATAGAATAGAATAGAATAGAATAGAATAGAATAGAATAGAATAGAATAGAATAGAATAGAATAGAATAGAATTAGAATTAGAGTAGGGTAGGGTAGGGTAGGATAGGAATAGGAATAGGAATAGGAATAGGAATAGGAATAGGAATAGGAATAGGAATAGGAATAGGAATAGGAATAGGAATAGGAATAGGAATAGGAATAGGAATTAGAATAGAATAGAATAGAATAGAATAGAATAGAATAGAATAGAATAGAATAGAATAGAATAGAATAGAATAGGAAATAGAGAATAGAATAGAATAGAATAGAATAGAATAGAATAGAATAGAATAGAATAGAATAGAATAGAATAGAATAGAATAGAATAGAATAGAATAGAATAGAATAGAATTAGAATTAGAGTAGGGTAGGGTAGGGTAGGATAGGAATAGGAATAGGAATAGGAATAGGAATAGGAATAGGAATAGGAATAGGAATAGGAATAGGAATAGGAATAGGAATTAGAATAGAATAGAATAGAATAGAATAGAATAGAATAGAATAGAATAGAATAGAATAGAATAGAATAGAATAGAATAGAATAGGAAATAGAGAATAGAATAGAATAGAATAGAATAGAATAGAATAGAATAGAATAGGAAATAGAGAATAGAATAGAATAGAATAGAATAGAATAGGAATAAGAATAGAATATAATAGGAATAAGAATAGAATAGAATAGAATAGAATAGAATAGAATAGAATAGAATAGAATAGAATAGAATAGAATAGAATAGAATAGAATAGAATAGAATTAGAATTAGAGTAGGGTAGGGTAGGGTAGGATAGGATAGGGATAGGAATAGGAATAGGAATAGGAATAGGAATAGGAATAGGAATAGGAATAGGAATAGGAATAGGAATTAGAATAGAATAGAATAGAATAGAATAGAATAGAATAGAATAGAATAGAATAGAATAGAATAGAATAGAATAGAATAGAATAGAATAGGAAATAGAGAATAGAATAGAATAGAATAGAATAGGAAATAGAGAATAGAATAGAATAGAATAGAATAGAATAGAATAGAATAGAATAGAATAGAATAGAATAGAATAGAATAGAATAGGAATAAGAATAGAATAGAATAGAATAGGAATAAGAATAGAATAGAATAGAATAGAATAGAATAGAATAGAATAGAATAGAATAGGAGCTGGAAGGGACCTTAGAGGTCTTCTAGTCCAGCCCCCTGCCCTAGCAGAAGAACCTATAGTTGGATCAGATCTGTTAGACTCTGAATTAAGCAACGAGACTTAGATTCAAAGTTTCCTTCTCTGTCTCCTACCTCCCTACGTTCCTTTTCCCCTCTTTTTTTCCTTCTCCAGCCAGCCTTTCTCCTTCTTTCTTTCATTTCCCTTCCTTCCTCCGCTTTCTTCTTCACCCTCCCTTCCTCCTTTCTCTTTCTTTTCTTCTTCTGATTCCTCCCTTCTTCTCTTCCATTCTTCCTTCCATTTCCTTCCTCCTTCCCCCTTCTCTTCCTCCTTCCTCTCCTCCCCTTCTTCCTTCTTCCCGTTCTCCTCCTCCTTTTCCTTCCTCTCTTCCCTTTCTTCTTTCCCCTACTCCTTCCTCTTCCCTTTCCTCTCCTCCTCCTCCTCCTCCTTCTCCTCCTCCTCCTCCTCCTCCTCCTCCTCCTCCTCCTCCTCCTCCTCCTCCTCCTCCTCCTCCTCCTCCAGGTCTCCGTTTTTTTTTGCATTTTCTCCTTTCTGCAAACAATATTTAAAAGCCATATTGCTGTGGGCAGAACTCTATTTAACCCTGAATGTGTGAAGGGGTGTCAAGCTTCATTCCTCCGGCAGGAACCCTTAATGATTTTTGGGGGTGGGTGGGACAGGGATCCAAAACATCTGGAAGTCATGGAATTCTCTACCTCCCCCCCCCCAATCACATACACCATCTCTATAAACAAAATGCTTTACCCGTTGCTCCTTTTACAATGATTTATAAACATAGCCTGGGATTTAGATCTGTTTGAACAGGCCGATCAATTTAGAGGTGGTGTCACAAACTCAGAATTTATGGGACTATTTCTGAGCAGTTCATGCTCTCTGTTACATTTCCAGCAAACTGGAAAATTAAATTATCAAGGATAAATCTTCTCCAAGGCATAGCTGGCACTGGATACAACACAGGCCTCTTTTCACAGTAGTAGAGAAGGGGATTTTCAAACTGCCCACGTCAAATATTCTAGAATTAATTTCTTTACACAGCTCCCGTCCTCCTCCATGTGGTTCCCGCCCTCTCCAGGTTTAATTCTCAAAACGACACAATTTGTGTTAATTTTATAATTTCGTGGTTTGCTAATATTTTGAATGGCGTCCCAAGCTCTATTTGATCGGTGTCTTTTTTTGGCGGTGGGGTGGGGGGGACCATTAAAAAAAATATCAAACTCTGTTCTGGATCCTGCACAAACTCCTGAATTATTTTTTTTGCTCTTTTTTTTTAATTAATATTTTTTATTGATAGATATATATTTGTACATGTAAACCAGGAAAAAATTCAAGTTAACTGCTATTCAAAAAAAAAAAAGCAGTGCATTCTATTCCCACAATTTCACATGAGCCCCTTTGCAGTTTTTCTCTCCAATGCACAACTGACCGGCAAAGAAAGCAAGTCACAGCGGCCTCTTTGCTCCGCTAAATCTGTTTAATCTGTGACAACCTGTTCCGATTGTACCTTTTAAGCTGCGCAGGGAACAAAATGTCAACTTTTTCGTCCCCCTTTTCCCACAAACAGGAGCCCTGTCCAAATGGCTTGACCTCAGCCGGCCCCCCCAAGCTGTAGACTGTTCACACACACACACGCATACGCAACACCCATTCAACTGGCGACATTTCTCACATGAACCCAGAGAACAAACCGCGGTTTAAACCACTCACCTGCTGTAGGATGACCATTGTTCCAGAAAGGCATAGGCTGGCTGTCAGAGGCAGGAAACCTGTGCGATGAAAGAAGGCAGAGGAGAGAGAGAGAAGAATAAACCAATTTGTAGATGTCAAAAGGCAGCGATTTCAAGAGGAAGATAGAAGCACGAAGCCGAAAGCACCAGCCTGAAGATGACGAATGGGACTTCGTCGAAACGTCGCCATAACACTTCAAATTTTACGCGGGAGAAAACCCGAATTACCAGAGACCTACATATATATATGTATATATATAATATTATTTGGTAAAATTGCACGCTTCCATTCTGGTGGTAGGTGGTTATAAATGGCACAGACCTTCAGTTAGAGACAGGGAAAAGATAATCCGTACAATTCAGGCTTATGCTTGCAGGGGAAGACTTTAGTTGACAGAATCCTTTAGAGGATAAGCCTTGTCTGCTGGGAACAACAACAACAACAACAACAAAAAAAGAATAAGAAAGACCAGAAAGGGGAAATTGGCATCCCGGGAAGCTCAGCTTTTTAAATTAAAAACAAAAACAAAAACCCCAAGTATGCTTCTAGCCCTCATGAATTCAGGCTGGGAAGGCACCAGGAATGCTAAAATAATAATAAGAATAATCTCAGAAGCCAGAAGGGTTGTTATATAGAATAAACGACCTAATCTGCAGTTCTCCAGGGCTACATGTGCCTTCTAACAATTTGTATGTGGTAACACGTCAAAGGGGGGAAATCATTAAGGCAGGCAAGGAATCAACTTGTTAGTTACACGGAAGGAGTTGAATTTGGGTTTTTTTGAACAAAGAAAGGGGAAAAAAAGAAAAAGCAGACTGGGAAATTGGCACCCTGGGAACCTCAGCTTTTTTAAATTAAAAAATTAGCATGCTTCTAGAATAATATATAGAATAGAATAATAATATTCTATTATTCTATTATTCTATTATTCTGTTGTTAAGTCAAGCTATTCTCCAAAGCGCCTGAAGGCAGGACAATTTCTACCTCAGGCTTTTCTGTTAGGGATCACAAAGGACTTCACTACCTCAGAGACAAATTTATTTTTGAACTTAATTACAGCAGCAAGATTGTTGGTGGGACAATACTGGAAGAATCCGGAAATACCGCCTATTGAAGAATGGACTGTGAAAGTGACAAAGTGACAAATTTGGCGGAAATGGCGAAAATATCAGCGTACTTGCAAAATCGCTCCAATGAACAATTTTTGACGGACTGGAAACAGTGGATAGACTATATCCAAGAGAGACACCAATCAAACAGAATGCAGCTGGCGTTTAGCTGAGGCTCGATGGGAGGAGGGAAGAAGGGCTAACAAATCAAATGTTTACAAAAACTAACACCCGATGTTGAATGTATATGTTCTATAACTAATGCCTCTTAACATAAACTTATGACTAATGTTGTTTGCTTTAAAACTGTTAAAGCGGACTGAATCTATACCTCAGGATATGAAACTTTTACCTCAGGATCTCCGGTTAGGGACTATAAAAGTTTGCACTAGTAATGGGATGAAATCAATTCAGAAGCGCAAACGAACAATATGCAATAAACTAGATACAGCAGATAGACCATATATAAGAGAGACACCAAACAAACAAAAGGTACTCGGAGTATACTTGAAGAGGGAAGGGAGGAGGGAAGAACGTTTACTAAAACAGATGTTTACAAAGATTAATACCTAATGTTGTATGCTATGTTCTGGGATGATTGTTTAGCAATAGGATCTTTGGTTTAATGTTGACCACATTAATGTGGAACCAGATAAGAGAAACACCAATCAAACAAAGTGTAACAGGAGTATAGTTGAGGCTAGACGCGAGGGGTGGGAAAAAGGCTTACTAATTCAGATGTTTTCAGTGACTAATACCTAGTATTGTATATCAGGTGCCATGATGATTGCTGCACAAGATGTTTTTTTTATGTTCAATGTTGATTGTTTTAATAAAAGAATTTTATATTAAAAAAAAAGGCAAAAAAAAAAAACCAAGGATGCCTTTTAAAATGAAAAAAAAAAAAAGAAGCGACGGATGGAAACTCATCAAGGAGAGAAGCAACCTGGAACTAAGGAGAAACTTCCTGACAGTGAGGACAATTAACCAGTGGAACCACCTGCCTCCAGAAGCGGTGAAGGCTCCAACACTGGAGGCTTTCAAGAAGAGACTGGACAGCCATTTGTCTGAAATGGTATAGGGCACAGGTCCGCAACCGGCAGCTCTGGAGCCGCATGCGGCTCTTTGAGCCTTCCCCTGTGGCTCCCAGCCTCCTCTGCCATTTGCAGAGAGAGAGACAGAGAGAGGCATTTGCGCTTCTCTCTCTCTCTCTCTCTCTCTCTCTCTCTCTCTCTCTCTCTCTCTCTCTCTCTCTGTTTGTGTGTGTTTGTTTGTGTTTGTTTGTTTGTTTGTGTGTGTGTGTGTAAAAGAGAGTGCACTCACAGTGTTCTCTGACAAGCTGGCAAGCTTTTGGGGCGGGGCTCCTCCCTTTGCTGCGTCTCTGCAGGAAGCAGGAAGGGCAGGAGAGAGCTAGCTAGCCCAGTTATGCTGGCTCAGGAATTCTGGGAGTTGAAGTCCATGAGTCATAAAAGAGCCGAGGTTGCCTACCCCTGAGCTTGTTGGAGAACAGCTTGAAGCCAGCTTGCCAGGTGAGCAGAAGATCGGAGAAAGGGAAAGGAGGGGAGAGAGGGGGGGACTGGCAGACTAAGGGCAGAAAGAGAGAGAGGGAGGGAGAGAGAGAGAGAGAGAGAGAGAGAGAGAGAGAGAGAGAGAGAGAGAGACCCTTTTGACATCTAAAATGAAGATAACACTGCATACATCCCTTTTTACCTGTGTGTGTGTGTATGTATATATATATATACATACACACACACACACATACATACACACACACAAACACAGACACACACACACACACACTTATAATAAAGGTAAAAAAGGATATATGCAGTATTATCTTCATTTTAGATATCAAAAGGGTTTTGCGGCTCCCGGTGTTTTGTTTTTGGTGGGAAACAGGTCCAAGTGGCTCTTTGAGTGTTTTGGGTTGCCTACCCCTGGTATAGGGTCTCCTGCCTGAGCAGGGGGTTGGACTAGATGACCTCCAAGGTCCCTTCCAACTCTGTTATTCTGTTATTCCAAGAAGTCCTCTCTCTTCTTTTGGTGGCCAAAGGATTTGAGTTTCAGCTTCAGGATCTGTCCTTCCAAAGAAGAGTCAAGGTTGGTTTCTTTTAGGATCGACTGACTGGATCTCCTTGCAGTTTGAGGGATTCTGAAGAGTCTTCTCCAGCACCACAATTCGAAAGCATCCATTCTTTGGTGCTCAGCCTTTCTTATGGTCCAACTCTATTCTATTCTATTCTATTCTATTCTATTCTATTCTATTCTATTCTATTCTATTCTATTCTATTCTATTCTATTCTATTCTATTCTATTCTATTCTATTCTATTCTATTCCAATATTCCATATTTTCTATTCTATTCTATTCTATTCTATTCTATTCTATTCTATTTTCCCTTCTCTATTCTATTCTACTCTACTCTACTCTACTCTACTCTACTCTACTCTACTCTACTCTACTCTATTCCAATATTCCAATATTCCAATATTCCATATTTTCTATTCTATTCTATTCTATTCTATTCTATTCTATTCTATTCTATTCTATTCTATTCTATTCTATTCTATTCTATTCTATTCTATTCTATTCTATTCTATTCTATTCTATTCTATTCTATTCTATTCTTCCAATATTCCAATATTCCATATTTTCTATTCCTATTCTATTCCTATTCCTATTCCTATTCCTATTCCTATTGCTATTCCTATTCCTATTCCTATTCCTATTCTACTCTACTCTACTCTACTCTACTCTACTCTACTCTACTCTACTCTACTCTACTCCATTCCATTCCATTCCATTCTCTGTTGTAAGTCCAGGATTACCTGTATATATGTGTATGGGTATATATGTGTATGTGTATGTACCGATAGGTATGTGTGTGTATACACAGAGAGAGAGAGAGAGAGTTGGCGTATATCACCATTACCACCCAACTGCAGTCGTGGTGAGGCCACCCAGCAAGATTTCAGGGGAAATCGATCTCAAAAAGCACAGCAGGGCTGAATTTAATTAGACTTTGGATGGGAGACCACACAGAAACCACAAGAAAAAACCCCAGACTAGGAAAGATGCTACATCCTAGAAAGAAGCACTTTTTTTTTTTTTTAGCAAGGAACATTGCCAAAAGAAAATAATAAAATAAAACCCTCAGGGACCTGCCTGTGCAGCCACCACGAGCAGAAGTCAGCTCAAAGCGCATTTTATTTATTCATTCATTCATTCATCTGTATTTCTTCGATTCCCTTTTCGTTTATCCTCCTTCGGGCTTACAGCCTCTTCTGCTTTCAGGGCAGCTGCCGCGTCGCCTTGCACAAGCCCAGAATGAATGTTTAATAGGCCTGCTGATCAGGCTGCTCTCTCAAACCGAGGTAGCAGAAACCTTCCTCCCAAATGCATGCCTCCAAACAATAGGCCGGAGATAATTGCCCAGCTTTTGAAATCTGATAAAGGTTTTGCAAAGGTCTCCCTGGCTACAGGGACTGTCTGCATGCGAAGAAAGGAAGGATAATTCTGCACTTTGCACAGGTATAATTTCACTAGGGGAGGCCTCTGGGGCAAGACAGGTATGGGCCTAGAACTAACCTCGAACTAAGGAGAAACTTCCTGACAGAACAATTAACCAGTGGAACTACTTGCCTCCACAAGCGGTGAATGCTCCAACACTGGAAGTTTTTAAGAAGAGACGGGACAGCCATTTGTCTGAAATGGTGTAGGGTTTCCTACCTGAGCAGGGGGTTGGACTAGATGACCCCCAAGGTCCCTTCCATCTTCTTCTTCTTCTTCTTCTTCTTCTTCTTCTTCTTCTTCTTCTTCTTCTTCTTCTTCTTCTTCTTCTTCTTCTTCTTCTTCTTCTTCTTCTTCTCATTACTACTACTACTACTACTACTACTACTATTATTATTATTATTATTATTATTATTATTATTATTATTATTATTATGGATCATCGCACAGTCAGCCAGATATTCAGACTGGATTTGGCATTTTTTTCTACCTATCGAGTCCTTACCAAGGACCTGGGATAGGCAGATGTGGATGTTTGATGGTATCATAGATATCGTCGCAGGATGGAAGCGGTTCCTAGCAAGGCCGCCTTTTGCAATTGACTAATGGAGAATTTGTCAATGCCAATGATGGTGTTCAAGTGGTGCTCCAGTTGTTTTGGGATTGCACCCAAGGCGCCTATGACTATTGGTACTACCCTTGCTTGCCTTTGCCACAGTCTTTCTATTTCTATTTGTAGGTCTTTGTATTTTGTGATCTTCTCCAGTTCTTTCTCGTCTATTCTGCTGTCTCCAGGCACTGCCACGTCCACTCTCCAGACTTTTTTGTTTTTCTTATCAACAATTGTTAAGTCCAGGGTGTTATGTTGCAGGTGCTTGTCTGTTTGAATTCTGAAGTCCCAGAGCAGTTTAATTTTATCATTTTCTATGACTTTATTTTATTATCCCACCAATTCTTGCTTACAGGCAAATGATATTTCTTGAAGATCTTGCAATGCACCATTGTTGCTGCTTTGTCATGCCGCTGCTTGTAGTCAATCTGTGCGATCTGACTACAAGCAATGGCATGACAAAGTATTATTACTATTATTATTATGAATCATCGCACAGTCAGCCAGATGTTCAGACTGGATTTGGCATTTTGTCTACCTATCGAGTCCTTTCCAAGGACCTGGCATAGGCAGAGGTGGATGTTTGATGTTATTACAGATATCGTCACATTATTATTATTAATTATAATTATTATTATATGACTATGAAGAGCAGGCTCCATTACTTCCATAAGTCAAGGACTACTACCGGTAGCTGTACTTAGTTGCTTTAATGGACGGCTGTATTTCTGCAAAAGCTTTGCTATGCCAGGGTGGTGCCGTCTCAGAAAGAGCCAGTCTGATCTAGTGGTGGTGGCATCAGATTAAAAAGTGGGAGATCTTGAATTCGAGTCCTACCTTAGGCACGAAAGATGGCTGGGTGACTTTGGGCCAATCACTAGGAGACTGGGAGTTCTATCCTTCCTTAGGCATGATAATCAGCTGGGCATCTTTGGGCCAATCACCAAGAGCCGGTGAGTTCTAGTCCCACCTTAGGCATGAAAGCCAGATGGGTGACTGTGGACCAATCACCAGGAGACCGTGAGTTCTAGTCCCGCCTTAGGCATGAAAAACGTCTGGGTGACTTTGGGCCAATCACCAGGAGCTGGTGAGTTCTAGTCCCGCCTTAGGCATGAAAGCCAGATGGGTGACTGTGGACCAATCACCAGGAGACCGTGAGTTCTAGTCCCGCCTTAGGCATGAAAAACGTCTGGGTGACTTTGGGCCAATCACCAGGAGCTGGTGAGTTCTAGTCCCGCCTTAGGCATGAAAGCCAGATGGGTGACTGTGGACCAATCACCAGGAGACCGTGAGTTCTAGTCCCGCCTTAGGCATGAAAGCCAGATGGGTGACTGTGGACCAATCACCAGGAGACCGTGAGTTCTAGTCCCGCCTTAGGCATGAAAAACGTCTGGGTGACTTTGGGCCAATCACCAGGAGCTGGTGAGTTCTAGTCCCGCCTTAGGCATGAAAGCCAGATGGGTGACTGTGGACCAATCACCAGGAGACGGTGAGTTCTAGTCCCGTCTTAGGCATGAAAGCCAGCTGGGTGACTGTGGACCAATCACCAAGAGACCGTGAGTTCTAGTCCCGCCTTAGGCATGAAAGCCAGCTGGGTGACTTTGGACCAATCACCAGGAGACGGTGAAGCTCTAATCCCAAATTAGGCACAAAAGGCATCTGGGAGATTTTGGGCCAAATCCCTAAAATCTGTGGCTTTAAGCAGGAAAGCTGGCTGAATGATTCTGGAACAATGACCAGGAGACAGGGAGTTCTAGTCCCACCTTGGACAGGAAAGCCCGCTGGGTGATTTAGGCCTAAATTTATGTTTTTCTTTTTCTGCAAAGGAGGCTTCCGTTTTTCTACCTTATTCAGGGAGCTTAACAATTCCCTTCCGGATTTCTCGGCGTCTTCTCTGAACCTGTGAATTCGCTCTGAGGGTGGCCTCGGTTTGCGTTCACATTGTTTGCTTGTTCTGAAGCTTTCCCTCTTCTTCGCCGTCCTCTGAATCCACTCCCGGCTGCTGAGAGGACTTAATAAATGGGCGCGTTCATTCATGCCAGACTAATCCTTTCCATGGCAACGTGGCCACTGCGAGATCACAAGCTGTAAAATAGAAAAGGGGAAAAGGCCAGAAGGGCAGCCAGTGCAGTCAAAAACGGCGTGTCCTCCTCCTCCTCCTCCTCCTCCTCCTCCTCCTCCTCCTCCTCCTCCTCACACTGAGCCGGTGGACTTTGGAACTCCTTGTCACAAGCTTGTTTGTTGGGAGGAATTAAAGAATTGACAGGCGACCCAATTATGTCCCTTGCTGATTCTCACGAGATGTCGCTCATTCAAAGGTCATTTCAAAAGCATTCCTCACAAAAGGGATACAGGCGGTCCTCAACTTACGACTACCATTGAGCTGTTGCTAAGCGAGACATAGAAATAGAACTGTTATTGTCGTTGTTATTTATTAAGTGAATTTTGCCACATTTTACGGCCTCTCTTGCCACAATTAAGGGAACTACTACAGTTAAGTTAGTAACACGGTCGTTAAGTGAATCCCGCTTCCCCCATTGACTTTGCTTGTCCGAAGATCACAAAAGGGGATCATGTGAGCCCCGGGACGCTGCAACCGTCGTAAATGTGAGTCAGTTGCCCAAGCGTTTGAATTTTGATCACGTGACCACGAGGATGCTGCAACGTTCATAAGGGTGAAAAACGGTCATAAGTCCCTTTTTTCAGGGTGGTTGTAAGTTTGAATGGTCACTAAATGAGTGATCGTTAAGTCTTATAAGTACTTGTATATTAAGATTACTAAATTTCAGTAAAATATAGACAGCAAGTTGGAGGAATAAAGGGAAGGTTGAAGCTAGGGACAATGACAACCTTGTACAGGATTGCTGCATCTCTGGTTTACAATTAGTCCTCGTTTAGCGACTGCCTCGTGCAGCGACCCATCACAGTTACAAAGGTGATGGACAATGGACTTTGTGACTTGTGTTTATGACCTTTGCAGGTCTGTAAAGCAAAGTAAAGGTAAATAAGCATGCCGTGGTTTCACTTAGCCCAGGGGTCTTCAAACTTGGCCCCTTCATGACTCGGGGACTTCAACTCCCAGAATTCCTGAGCCAGCATGGGGGAACTATGGCCCCTTTGTGACTCGTGGACTTCAACTCCCAGAATTCCAGAGCCAGCATGGGGGAACTATGGCCCCTTCGTGACTCGTGGACTTCAACTCCCAGAATTCCTGAGCCAGCATGGGGGAACTATGGCCCCTTCGTGACTCGTGGACTTCAACTCCCAGAATTCCTGAGCCAGCATGGGGGAACTATGGCCCCTTCGTGACTCGTGGACTTCAACTCCCAGAATTCCTGAGCCAGCATGGGGGAACTATGGCCCCTTCGTGACTCGGGGACTTCAACTCCCAGAATTCCTGAGCCAGCATGGGGGAACTATGGCCCCTTCGTGACTCGTGGACTTCAACTCCCAGAATTCCTGAGCCAGCATGGGGGAACTATGGCCCCTTCGTGACTCGTGGACTTCAACTCCCAGAATTCCAGAGCCAGCATGGGGGAACTATGGCCCCTTCGTGACTCGGGGACTTCAACTCCCAGAATTCCTGAGCCAGCATGGGGGAACTATGGCCCCTTCGTGACTCGTGGACTTCAACTCCCAGAATTCCTGAGCCAGCATGGGGGAACTATGGCCCCTTCGTGACTCGTGGACTTCAACTCCCAGAATTCCTGAGCCAGCATGGGGGAACTATGGCCCCTTCATGACTTGCGGACTTCAACTCCCAGAATTCCTCAGCCAGGCACACTGGCTGAGGAATTCTGGGAGTTGAAGTCCACATTTCTTAAAATATGCTGGCTGAAGAATTCTGGGAATTGAAGTCCACATATCTTAAAATATGCTGGGAATTGAAGTTTACACATTTTAAAGTTGTCAAGACTGAGAAATCCTGCTCTGTAGAATGCGACTTTGCACTATAACTCACATTTTCTCAAAACACAGCTGATTTCAGTTTACAAAACCCCCAACTTATACCTTTACACAAGATGACACACAACAGAGGACACAATATTCAGACCATCGGTTTCTCAACCTGATCTAACTTCTGCCAGCCAGGTCAAATCACGAATCTAGTTGGGTTCAGACAAAACAGCTATCACACCATATTATAGCTTGTCAAGATGGCCTATTCCACAGCAGAGAAACAATAGCTGAGTTATTGCTTCTCAATGGTGTTACTGTGTTAGCAAGAAAGGTCGTAAAATGGGGCAGAACTCATCAAAACACATCAAAACAATTATCCAGCTACCCTGTACATAGTCTAACACAGGGGAAGGCAATCTTGGCTCTTTTATGACTGGTGGACTTCAACTCCCAGAATTCCTGAGCCAGCATGGGGGAACTATGGCCCCTTCGTGACTGGTGGACTTCAACTCCCAGAATTCCTCAGCCAGCATGGGGGAACTATGGCCCCTTCATGACTCATGGACTTCAATTCCCAGAATTCCTCAGCCAGCATGGGGGAACTGTGGCCCCTTCATGACTCATGGACTTCAATTCCCAGAATTCCTCAGCCAGCATAGGGGAAACTTTGGCCCCTTCGTGACTCGTGAACTTCAACTCCCAGAATTCCTGAACCAGCATGGGGGAACTTTGGCCCCTTCATGACTTGTGGACTTCAACTCCCAGAATTCCTCAGCCAGCATGGGGGAACTATGGCCCCCTCATGACTCGGGGACTTCAACTCCCAGAATTCCTGAGCCAGCATGGGGGAACTATGGCCCCTTCATGACTCTTGGACTTCAACTCCCAGAATTCCTCAGCCAGCATGGGGGAACTGTGGCCCCTTCATGACTTGTGGACTTCAACTCCCAGAATTCCTCAGCCAGCATGGGGGAACTATGGCCCCCTCATGACTCGGGGACTTCAACTCCCAGAATTCCTGAGCCAGCATGGGGGAACTATGGCCCCCTCATGACTTGTGGACTTCAACTCCCAGAATTCCTCAGCCAGCATGGGGGAACTATGGCCCCTTCATGACTCTTGGACTTCAACTCCCAGAATTCCTGAGACAGCATGGGGGAACTATGGCCCCTTCATGACTCGGGGAGTTCAACTCCCAGAATTCCTGAGCCAGCATGGGGGAACTATGGCCCCTTCATGACTTGTGGACTTCAACTCCCAGAATTCCTCAGCCAGCATGGGGGAACTATGGCCCCCTCATGACTCGGGGACTTCAACTCCCAGAATTCCTGAGCCAGCATGGGGGAACTTTGGCCCCTTCATGACTGGTGGACTTCAACTCCCAGAATTCCTCAGCCAGCATGGCTCAGCATGGAAACCTCTCCCTTTCCCCTCAGCATGGCTGGCTCAGGAATTCTGGGAGTTGAAGTCCAGGAGTCATAAAAGAGCCAAGGTGGCCTACCCCTGGTCTAACATCATGTGAGGCTGGACTGCATAGCCTCAATGTTCATTCCTAATCTAAGAAAAATAATTGTGAGTGCACAACAACAGAATGTTTACTTATTACAAGTAGTCCTTGACTTACAACAGTTCATTTAATGACTGTTCCACAATTACAACGGCATTGAAAAAAGTGACTTAGGATCGTTTTTCACACTTATGACCGTTATAGCATCCCCATGGTCATGTGATCAAAATTCAGATGCTGGGCAACTGACTGGTGCTTATGACAGTTTGCCGTGTCCCAGGGTCACGTGATCCCCCTTGGTGACCTTCTGACAAGCAAGGTCAATGGGGAAGGCAGATCCACTTATCAACTGTGTTACCCTGTTAGCAAGAAAGGTCGTAAAATGGGCCAAAACTCACTTAACAACTGCCTTACTTAACAACCGAAATTTTGGGCTCCGCTGTGGTCGTGAGGACTACCTGTAAACATGTCTTTAGCTTCTTGTGGAAATCTACCAGAATGTTTTCTCTGTGGTTCAATGTAGACCACAAAATTGAGCACTAACCATTGTCCAATCATGCGATACACCCAAATCCGAATATCTGCTTTAACATGTATTCATTGGTTAGATTTCCACAAGCCATAATCTATTTGAAGTTTGGGCTTAACGTTTTAGGCAAACTCAGACATTGTGATTTAGAAGCCAGGTTCTTGGGCTTAGCATATTATAAGTTAGCAGTGGATTCTGGCTTATTATCAGCAAATGATGGCTTAGTTAGTATGACAGCAGTCAAATCATTGCAAATGGACACTGAGTTTTCAGCGGCCTGAAAGCATCACTTAGTCCATTAACTAGTTAAGTAGTTTTTATATAATAAATACTCGGCTAGAGTTATTTACTGAGATGGCTGGAGAAAGAAGAAAGAAGAAAGAAAGAAAGAAAGAAAGAAAGAAAGAAAGAAAGAAAGAAAGAAAGAAAGAAAGAAAGAAAGAAAGAAAGAAAGAAAGAAAGAAGGAGGAAGGAAGGAAGAAGAAAGAAAGAAAGAAAGAAAGAAAGAAAGAAAGAAAGAAAGAAAGAAAGAAAGAAAGAAAGAAAGAAAGAAAGAAGAAAGAAAGAAGAAAGGAGGAAGGAAGAAAGAAAGAAAGAAGGAGGAAGGAAGAAAGAAAGAAAGAAAGAAAGAAAGGAGGAAGGAAGAAAGAAAGAAAGAAAGAAAGAAGGAAGGAAGGAAGGAAGGAAGGAAGGAAGGAAGGAAGGAAGGAAGGAAGGAAGGAAGGAAGGAAGGAAGGAAGGAAAGGAAGGAAGAAAATCTGCACATCACAGATCCTCACTCAAAAAAACGGGGAAGAAAGAAAGGAAGGAAGGAAGGAAGAAAGGAAAGAAGGCAGGAAGAAAGGAAGGAGGGAAGGAAGGAAGGAAGAAGACAAAAGGAAGGAACAGAAGGACAGGGAGAAAGGAAGGAAGGAAGGAAGGAAGGAAGGAAGGAAGGAAGGAAGGAAGGAAGGAAGGAAGGAAGAGAAGACAAACGGAAGGAAGGAACAGAAGGACGGGGAGAAAGAAAGAAAGGAAGGAAGGAAGGGAAGGAAGGAAGAAAATTCTGCACATCACAGATCCTCACTCAAAAAAGCGGGGAAGAAAGGAAGGAAGAAGGAAGGAAGGAAGGAAGGAAGGAAGGAAGGAAGAAAGAAGGCAGGCAGGCAGGAAGGAAGGAAGGAAATTCTGCACATCACAGATCCTCACTCAAAAAAATGGGTTCACCTTTATTCCATCTAAGAGGCTAGACCTGGTTGATGCCTGCCACAAAAGATGCTGGTATCCTTGATAACAAAGCACATGTCTTAACTCTGCGCATTCCTAAAAGCTTGCAAGTTCAAGAAAGAAAGAAAGAAAAGCTGCAAATTCAGGGGGCTGGCAACTCGTAAGAAAAAAACTCACCAGATTCATCTATTTGGATGCCATTAATTTGAGATTAATCGTTAACAGGTGATCGTGGGAAGGCACCTTTACTTTCAGACCTCCGAATAGGTCGTGTGCAAGGAAGCATCCCGGGGTTTAAAATAAAAGTTATTTTTCTTTTGAAAATTATCTTTTTCACTGGAGCCCCACTCCCCTCCCCTCCACCCCCCAGCTAAGTATGTCAAAAATAACTTCAATATCCAGCCGGGCTCAAGAAATCAGCCAAAGCTGTTAGGAAGTGACAAAATCCAAAGGCTTTTGAGCAAATGCACGTGAATTAAAATGGAATCTCCCAGCAACTGGAACGGCCCACCTTACCTTAATGACCGATGTAATTTGCCTTTTTTTAACTCAGTTTTTTAACTCAGATTTGGGGTTCTTTTGGGGAATTCTTTCAAAGCAGGCTCAGGAATCCGCCAGGGCAGGACCCAAGCAAAAGGCAGCAGCCGTGGCCCAGAGGGGAAACAGAGGCATCGCTCCCGTCTGTCTCCTTTCCTCCGTCCTGCCCAGGTCCCTTCCGCTCCCCATTGGCATTCCGCACCTGTTTCGCTTCAATAGCCTCCCATTCAGACCCTGCTCCGAGGGGAGGAGTTCAGGGCGCCCTTGGAGAACAACCCAGAAAGGAAGCAGATGCCAGCTTTGCAGAAGGAGCCACCGAGATAGAAAACGGGAGACCGGGAGTTCAAGTCTCACACACACACACAAACACACACCAGCCGTGAAAGCCAGCTGGGTGACTTTGCGCCAATCACCAGGAGACCGTGAGTTCTAGTCCTGCCTTAGCTATGAAAGCCGGCTGGGTGACTTTGAGCCAATCACCAGGAGACGGTGAGTTCTAGTCCCGCCTTAGGGATGAAAGCCGGCTGGGGTGACTTTGGGCCGATCACCAGGAGACGGTGAGTTCTAGTCCCCGCCTTAGGGATGAAAGCCAGCTGGGTGACTTTGGGCCAATCACCAGGAGATGGTGAGTTCTAGTCCTGCCTTAGCCATGAAAGCCGGCTGGGTGACTTTGTGCCAATCACCAGGAGACGGTGAGTTCTAGTCCTGCCTTAGGCATGAAAGCCAGCTGGGTGACTTTGGGCGAAACACTAGGAGACTGGGAATTCTAGTGCTGCCTTAGATATGAAAGCCAGCTGGATGACTTTGGGCGAAACACCAGGAGACTGGGAATTCTAGTGCTGCCTTAGCCATGAAAGCCAGCTGGGTGACTTTGCGCCCATCAGCAGACCGTGAATTCTAGTTCTGCCTTAGCCATGATATCCAGCTGGGTGACTTTGAGCCAATCACCAGGAGATAGTGAGTTCTAGTCCTGCCTTAGCCATGAAAGCCAGCTGGGTGACTTTGGGCGAAACACCAGGAGACTGGGAATTCTGGTGCTGCCTTAGCCATGAAATCCAACTGGGTGACTTTGGGCCGATCGCCAGGAGACGCTGAGTTCTAGTCCTGCCTTAGGCATGGAAGCCAGCTGGTTGACCTTTGGCCAGTTCCTCTCTCTCGGCCCAACCTACCTCACAGGGTTGTTATTGCGGGGAAAATACAAGGAAGGGGTGTTAGAACATAGAATCATAGAACAAAGAATGGTAGGGCTGGGAGGGACCTCAAGAGGTCCTCTAGTCCAACCCACTGCTCAAAGTAGGAGACTTTACGTATCATCCTGGTCAAATGATCATCCAGTATTTTTGAAAACCTCCAGCAATGGAGCATCCATCGCATCACAGGTATGGGGCAAAACTCACTGAACAAACTGTCTCGCTTAGCTACAGAAATTTTGGGATCAGTTGCGGACGTAAGTTCAGGATTGGCTGCACGAGGTCACGATAGGCAAAGTTACATGTAGTCCTTGCTTAACGACGATTCAAAGTTACGATGAATTTGCCCAAGGCTACTTAGGACCCCGTTTTCGTAGTTCTGATGGCCGCCTATCAAAAATGGGTCCTAAGTAGCCCTGGGCAGGGTCCGTCGTAACTTTGAATGTTTGTTAAGCAGGGGCTACATGTAACTTTGCTATCTTGTCCTCCTGCGGGTAGTCCTCAACTTATTATAATCAAATAGATAAGATGTATAACCAGACTTTAGTATGAAAAGGGGAAAAAGGGAGAAGTCGAGATGTGGGAAATGTCTGGTCACCTAAACATAAAATACTTGGTAATCATAAATAATTGCGTTACTTTGAATATTGATGGGAAATTAAAGGCTGAAAACAACACAACAGGATATTGTTTGTATACAAGGATTAAGTGCAAACACAATTAAGATATGTAAAAGCTAAAAATTATTGATAACTATAACAAAGGTGGTTTTATTTAGTTGATAACAATAAGGACTGTACTGGCCCGATTTGAAATAACAGATATTAATGGAAAAGGAGAGGAAATATTTGATGTTATGAGGTTGATTCTAAAGACTTATGTACACTATTGAACTATGGATTGACCCAGTCATCACGTTGCTTCTTAAATATCCAATTGTAAAATGAGAAAATTAATATTATAAAACAACAACATGACTACCCCTGGGGTCACAGGATTATATCTTGGGCACTTGGCAATCAACTTTACAGCGGTTTGCAGTATCCCGCAGTTATATGATGATTTTCAGCAGTTTTTGCTGATTTCTGGTGTGGATTTCCACTTTCTGGGGGGAAAATGCCCATTGGTGAAAATCAGTTCACCAGCTGCAATTAAGGTTGAAAAATCGGGCACAGCCATGCAGTGACTCGTTTAACAACCGTCATTCCAGGCTCAATTATGTTGTAAGTCAAGGACCATCTAGGCAAGAATAGAACTGGAATAAGAATTTTTCAAATTCAAAGCCAGAAGTGGTGTCAGCGCCATCTGGTGGTTGCAAGCAGGAAGTTATTATTAATTGGGAATTAATATGAAAGAGTGCAGAATACATCTCCACTGCTTCATTGTTAAGAGGTTCCCAACCTTCCTGAGGGTTTTTGACTTGAGGAATGTTGTGCCAATGCAGCTGTTTCAAAACCAGCTTTCTGCTTTTTGTAGTATACCCTTCTTCTCCCTGGGGCTCTCCAGATGTGCTTCGACACACTTGCTGATTTCAATATCCCCGATTTTTAGGGCGAGGAGGGAAGAATGAAGGTATGGCTGTCGGAAATACCGATCTTATTCTTAGCAATAAAAAGAAGCACAATTGTAGCATCGCACAAAGGCTCAAATAATTCCTATTTGAAATATTTTGAATTCATTAATCACGTGAAGTGCCTTGGTAAGTCCACAGCTGGATTACTGCATCCAGTTTTGGTCACCATGATATAAAAAAGATGTTGAGACTCTAGAAAGAGTGCAAAGAAGAACAACCATGATGATTGTGGGGTTGGAAGGTAAAACATATGAAGAACGGTTGCTGGAATTGGGTATGTCTAGTTTAATGAAGAAAAGGACGACAGGGGACATGATAGCAGTCTTCCAGTATCTCAGGGGCTGCCCCAAAGAAGAGGGAGTCAAACTATTCTCCAAAGCACCTGAAGGCAGGACAAGCAACAGATGTAAACTAACCATAGAGAAGCAACCTAGAACTAAGGAGAAACTTCCTGGCAGAACAACTAATCAGTGGAACAACCTGCCTCCAGAAGCTGTGAATGCTCTAATGCTTAAAACTGGACGTTTTCCAGAAGAGATTGGACAACCATTTGTCTGAAAGGTTAGTGTTTCCTGCTTGAGCAAATGGTTGGACTAGAACACAGGTCAGCAACCCGCTGCTCCGGAGCTGCATGCGGCTTTCAGCCTTCTCCTGCGGCTCCCAGCCTCCTCTGCCATTTGCAGAGAGAGAGAGACAGAGACAGAGAGAGGCACTTGCACTCCCCCCCGTGTGTGTGTGTGTGTGTGTGTGTATAAAAGAGAGTGGCCTCACGCTGTTCTTCCAGGAGCTGACAAGCTTGTTGGGCGGGGTTCCTCCCTTTGCTGCATCTCTGCAGGAAGCAGGAAGGGCAGGAGAGAGCCAGCCCAATAAGAATGTGTGTCAGCTTGTTGGAGAACAGCCTGAAGCCAGCTTGCCAGGTGAGCAGAAGATTGGAGAGAGGGAGAGAGAGGGGGGAGACAGAAAGAGAAAGAGAAAGAGAGGGAGAGAAAGAGAGGGAAAGAGAAAGGGAGAGAAAAAGAGGGAGAGAGAAAAAGAGAGGGGAGAGAGGGGGGGAGAGGAGAAAGAAAGAGGGAGAGGAAAAAGAGAAAGAGAGAGGAAAGAGGGAGAGAGGAAAGAGAGAGGGAGAGGGAGAGAGGGAGGAAAAAAAAAAAAAGAGAGAGAGAGAGAGAGAGAGAGAGAGAGAGAGAGAGAGAGAGAGAGAGAGAGGGGTCTGGGAAACAGGTCCAAGTAGCTCTTTGAATATTTAAGGTTGCAGACCCCTGGACTAGAAGACCTCCAAGGTCTTTTCCAACTGTTATTCTGCTATAGTCTGTTAAAATAATCATACATTATTTTGAAAATTTTAATTCAAAATAATTATAATTCAATCACCAAGAAGGCTCCAAAACTGCTGTGTGTCTATGGTTTTGTTTGGCCGAGGCCTGCTCTTTCATTTTTTAATTTTTTTTTACAATTTCTACCCAATCTTTCATACAAACATATTTATTTTCTTATTCCCACTCTTCGCAGCGACTTTCAATATAGGTTAAAAAAACAACAACGAGGCACAGATTCCTGAAAAGGAGGTAATATATAAATGGCAGTCAAAACTAAACAATTATTAACAGTCCAAGAGTTGGTTCTGTTTTGGCTTTTAATTACAAATCTCGTACAGCCAGCTTATTTCAATGCTTTTAAAATCCCACATAATCAAGAGATTCTCCCCCAAATCTGCATTCATATATTTCACGAAGCATCCATTGAATAAAGTGCAAGTGACAAAAAGACTTTATACCTTATAACAGAGGCTTTCAAACTCGGCCTCTTTTATGACTTGTGGACTTCAACTCCCAGAATTCCTCAGCCGGGCGTGCCTGGCTGAAGAATTCTGGGAGTTGAAGTCCACAAGTCATAAAATGGCCGAGGTTGATGACCCGACGTATAAAATGGCTGACAGAACCAGCGAAATCAGAAATCAAAGCTCTTCAGTTTTACCTGACGACGTAATTTCAAGGGCAATCAATTCCCAAGTCATCTTTCCTTCAAAGTATTAGAAATGCAAGGAAGGAAAATGCAGGCTGCGCATTCAAAAAAGACACATGACAAACCACACACACAAAAAAGATACAAAAACAGATGTATTGAAAAGCAGAGTTTCTCAGTTTTAGCACTTTTAGGTTGTGTGGTCTTTTAACTCCCGTAATTCCGCAGCTGACACCTACGGACTTCAACTCCCAGCATTCTCTGGCAGGTTGCTAATAGGAACACTATTACAAAGAATTCAACGAATGTTGTAAAATGATGCGTTAACATTAACGCACAGTAAAAGGGACGCAACATTCCCATTGAGGGTGCCAGTGGTTGGATCCACAATTTGGAATTTTAAAAGGGGATGGGTGGGTTTACGCGAAGATTTGAGAAGACTGAAATAAACAGAAGATTAAATAACTATCTGATTTTGGGGAAAAAGAAACACCAGAGCAGAAAAAAACAGTGAGAAGAATTTCCTTGTGGATAAATTGTGGTTCTCGACTTACAACCGTTCGTTTAGAGACCGTTCAACCTTACAACAGCGTGGAAAATAGTGACATGATTGTTTTTCACACTTACGACTGTTGCAGCATCCCCAGGGTCACGTGATCAACATTCAGAGGCTTGGAAACTGACATGTACTTGTGACGGTTGCAGTGTCCTGGGGTCGCGTTATCCGCTTTTGCCACCTTCTGACAAGCAAAGTCAATGGGAAGGAAGCCAGATTCACTTAACAACCGTGTTACCAACTTAACAATTGCAGTGATTCGCTTAACGACTGCTGCAAAGAAGGTCGTCAAACGGGGCAAAACTCCCTCAACCAGGATCTTGCTTAGCAATGAAAGTGTCGGCCTCAATTGTGGTTGTAAGTTGAGAACCACCTGCATGGTTTCACGGGTAGATTTATTTGTGAAGATGTGATACACAAAAGGAATAAGGAGTGTGGTACCATACTTGAAACAAGCCCAGGATCACAGGAGGGTGGTGAGTTTCTTAGGATGGTAGAAAACAAATGAATCGTTGCGGTTTTACGAACAGCACAACTGCCCTAGTCCGAATCCTTGTTATTGATCCTTAATTGCTGCGATTTTAATTTTACTGCAATATTAAGCATTCACTGGTCTTTTAAAGGAGGATTAAAACAAAACAACTGGAAACACTTTTGATTTTTGGCAAAACACAGGACTTTGAACGTTGGGGTATCTTGTAAAAGCTTATTTCTCTACAGCAGGGGGGTCTTCAAACATGGCCATTTTAAGACTTGTGGACTTCAACTCCCAGAATTCCTCAGCCAGCGTGCCTGGCTGAGGAATTCTGGGAGTTGAAGTCCACAAGTCATAAAAGGAACAAGTTTGAAGACCCCTGGTCAATAGCGAGATCAAATGAGGCCTGTGGGCACTCGTGGCCTTGTTTTTGTGTGTGTGTGTGTGTGTGTGTGTGTAACGGTGCCTACCCCTCCCTTTCCCTCTGCTTCACCAACCCAGAAAGATTGGGGACCTCTATTGTAGGTCGCTTCAGCTTGCAATAAATCTTTATACTCCTTTGAACTGCCCAAATTTCCTGATTTCCCAGGCACCTGACAGTTATACAGCATTGAATTGTCTTGTGTTAAGTTGTCAGTGAAGAGTCAGCTGCAGCAAGATAACTGGGGCGAGTCAGCCAGGATGAATTGTCCCATTCCATCTCGAACACTGCTACGGATAAAGCCTGTTCCCTGACAGACATTCAGCTAACTTTTTAAAATTCTTCTGTTCTTTTACATGGGAAATTTCTACAGGAAGAATAAAAAAAACAAACCAACAAACCAGGAAGCCAATGGCACTTCCATGGCACTCAAAAATGTTCTGTGGCCCCTGTGGAAAATACTCTTAAAAATATGGCACGAAGTCAAATCGTTTCACTTTCCCATTCTGCAACCACAGACTTACAAATGGGGGTGGGAATTTAGCAGTAACCCCCCATAATGTTTGGGGAAGACATCTGATTTGGAAAAATGGTTCCTTATGGCAATACGGTTATTTAGATATGTTTTTCCCTGCTCTGTTTCAAGGACTTATGGCGAGTTGGAAAGATCTACTGCAGGGGTCTTCAAACTTGGCAAACTTTAAGACTTGTGGACTTCAATTCCCAGAATTCCTGAGCCAGCATGGGGGGGAACTATGGCTCCCTCATGACTTGTGGACTTCAACTCCCAGAATTCCTGAGGCAGCATGGGGGAAACTTTGGCCCCTTCATGACTTGAGGACTTCAACTCCCAGAATTCCTGAGCCAGCATGGGGGAAACTTTGGCCCCTTCATGACTTGAGGACTTCAACTCCCAGAATTCCTGAGCCAGCATGGGGGAAACTTTGGCCCCTTCATGACTGGTGGACTTCAACTCCCAGAATTCCTGAGCCAGCATGGGGGAAACTTTGGCCCCTTCATGACTTGAGGACTTCAACTCCCAGAATTCCTGAGCCAGCATGGGGGAAACTTTGGCCCCTTCATGACTGGTGGACTTCAACTCCCAGAATTCCTGAGCCAGCATGGGGGAAACTTTGGCCCCTTCATGACTTGAGGACTTCAACTCCCAGAATTCCTCAGGCAGCATGGGGAACTATGGCCCCTTCATGACTCGTGGACTTCAACTCCCAGAATTCCTGAGCCAGCATGGGGGAAACTACGGCCCCTTCATGACTTGTGGACTTCAACTCCCAGAATTCCTGAGCCAGCATGGGGGAACTGTGGCCCCTTCATGACTCGTGGACTTCGACTCCCAGAATTCCTCACCCAGCATGCCTGGCTGAGGAATTCTGGGAGTTGAAGTCCACAAGTCTTAAAAGTTGCCAAGTTTGAAGACCCCTGATCTACTGGTTGTGGGTGAATCATAAATCTATGGCATCTCAGTCGTACAATCCATGTTGACTTCAATTCCCAGAATTGGCTGGCTGGGGAATTCTGGGAGTTGAAGTCCACACGGCTTAAAAGTTGCTGAGGTTGAGAAACACTGTTCTATCGGATTCTGGAGATGAGATTCAGCTTCTGAAACACTCAACCTCATGATTTATTTTATAAAAATGTCTTATAAAAACCTAGGAACACGAAAGCAATCCCTGTTAAAATCAAACTCTTGTTGAAACCCTGTGGAAATCAAAGGGATGACAGAAGAGATTTTAAGGACTGGAATGGTTCATGAAAGGCAAGCTAAGCTGTAGAGACTTCCAGGCCTAACTTTAGATATTACGTAATCCCTGCAGAGGTGCGACAGCGCAACACAAATATCACACATGATGTTCCGATGCGGCAGTCCCATCTCGCGTTCCCAATCTTCGTTCTCAAGATGTCGGCAGCACCCACGGAGCCATCGGTTTAAGAAGGTGCCGTTTGGCAAAACACCCAGAGGAGACTCACAGGCCGGCCACACGCCTGTGCGCGGAGAAGAGTTGTGTCTTTCTGTGTAAACAACCGGTCTCACCCTGTTTGCCCAGAGTGTCGGCTTGGAAGTGTCTCTGGAGGAACTGACCTTTTGACCGATGATGTCCCAGTCTGAAGCAAAACGCTGCATTTTGGCTTCTTTGAAAAAAAAGGCACCTTTTGTGTCGAATTGTGAAAAAACAACAACACCAGGCTGAACTTAGAAGGGCTGGTCCCGTTTCCAAAGTGAAGGCATGCACAGTGTGGAGACACAGACGGGCACACAAAGAGAGACACACATAGAGGAATAATGGAAGATGGGGCACAGGAGGAAAGGCCACCACCACGTGTGTCTCAGATGCTAGTGAGAACGTTGCTACTCAGCAGCTGCACCTTAAGGACGCCGGGCAGTTCCGAAACCCGTTTGTTCCCTCTGTCTTGGAGGTGGAGAATGTGCAAAGGGTGAAGCTCGTTGGGGTCTCCGGCCATGGCGACTTGACCCAGAAACTCATCTGTGATCAGGTTGTGGTTCCAGATCTGGATGGAGAAAGAGAGAGAGAGGAAGGACGTTCAGGCAAGAAATAACAGAATAACAGTGTTGGAAAGCACCTTGCCTCCAGAAGCGGTGAATGCTCCAACACTGGAGATGAAGTCGTAAGTCATCAAAGGGCCATAGTTCCCCACCCCTGAGGTAGAGTAAGAGAAAAGTGCACCAAAGGAGAGGCAGTCAAGCTATTCTCCAAAGCGCCTGAAGGTAGGAGGAGAAGCAACGGATGGAAACTCATCAAGGAGAGAAGCAACCTGGAACTAAGGAGAAACTTCCTGACAGTGAGAACAATTAACCAGTGGAACCATCTGCCTCCAGAAGCTGTGGATGCTCCAACACTGGAAGTTTTTAAGAAGAGACTGGACAGCCATTTGTCTGAAACGGTATAGGGTTTCCTGCCTGAGCAGAGGGTTGGACTAGACTAGATGACCTCCAAGATCCCTTCCAACTTTATTATTATTAAGTGCAATTAAATAGGAAAGACAAGTGGCTGCTTAGTCTCTTCTTAAAAACCTCCAGTGATGGAGCATTCACCACTTCTGGAGGTAAGTCGTTCCACTGGTTAATTGTTCTCACTGTCAGGAAGTTTCTCCTTAGTTCTAGGTTGCTTCTCTCCTTGATTTGTTTCCATCTGTTGTTTCTTGTCCTGCCTTCAGGCGCTTTGGAGAAGAGCTTGACCCCCCTCTTGTTTTTGGCGGTTCCCACACTGCAATCCTGTCACTCTTCATTAAACTAGACATACTCAATTCCTGCAACCATTCTTTATATGTTTTAGCCTCTGGTCCCTTAATCATCTTTACTGCTCTCATCTGCACTCTTTCTAGAGTCTCAACATCTTTTTTACAATATGGTGACCAAAATTGGATGCAATATTCCAAGTGTGGCCTTACTAAGGCTTTATAAAGCAGTACTAACGCTTCACATGATCTTGATTCTATCTGTCTGTTGATGCAGCCTAGGACTATTATTTCATTTCCTTTCATTATTTCTATTCTATTCTATTCTCTTCTCTATTCTCTTCTCTATTCTCTTCTCTATTCTATTCTATTCCATTCCATATTTTCTATTCTATTCTATTCTATTCTATTCTATTCTATTCTATTCTGTTCTATTCTCTTCTGTTCTGTTGTTCTGTTCTGTTCTGTTCTATTCTATTCTTTCCTGTTGTTCTGTTCTATTCTATTCTATTCTATTCTATTCTATTCTATTCTCTATTCTATTCTATTCTATTCCATTCCATATTTTCTATTCTATTCTATTCTATTCTGTTCTATTCTATTCTGTTCTGTTGTTCTGTTCTGTTCTATTCTATTCTTTCCTGTTGTTCTGTTCTATTCTATTCTATTCTATTCTATTCTATTCTATTCTATTCTATTCTATTCTATTCTATTCCATTCCATATTTTCTATTCTATTCTATTCTGTTCTATTCTATTCTGTTCTGTTGTTCTGTTCTGTTCTATTCTATTCTTTCCTGTTGTTCTGTTCTATTCTATTCTATTCTATTCTATTCTATTCTATTCTATTCTATTCTATTCTATTCTATTCTATTCTATTCTATTCTATTCTATTCTATTCTATTCTATTCTCTATTCTAATCTATTCTATTCCATTCCATATTTTCTATTCTATTCTATTCTATTCTATTCTATTCTATTCTATTCTATTCTATTCTATTCTATTCTGTTCTGTTCTATTCTGTTCTGTTGTTCTGTTCTGTTCTATTCTATTCTATTCTATTCTATTCTATTCTATTCTATTCTATTCTATTCTATTCTATTCTATTCTATTCTATTCTATTCTATTCTATTTTCTAATGTCGCTCCTCTCGCTGGCCAAAGTGACTCTTTCAACTTTACCTGAATTATGACCGGCTGCCCCGGTTTCTTGCGGTAGAAAAGTCCTTTTACATCAAATTCTGGCGTCAGAGTGTTCTTCAGGACGGGTGATTGGACTTTCTCCCCTTCACACTTTATGATCACATAGGGATCCACTCCTGAGGCACGAGGGAAACAAAAGGAACTGTCACCTCTTGTTTCCTGTTCCCCTTAAGTAAGTCTTCTTGATTCTTACAATTCCTTCCTTAAAATTCGATTGTTTCCCAAATCCTCCAAATATCTCTGTCTGACCTTGGACCAAGCTTCTTCTACTACCTACTAGAAGGAACATAGAGGTGAAGGAGAAATTCCACCAACAGAAAAGAATATTTGTAGCTCGGGGTTGACAACTTAAAAGATGGGAGGACTTCAACTCCCAGAATTCTCAACCTTTCTCAACATTGACCACTTGAAGATGGGAGGACTTCAACTCCCAGAATTCTCAACCTTTCTCAACATTGACCACTTGAAGATGGGAGGACTTCAACTCCCAGAATTCTCAACCTTTCTCAACATTGACCACTTGAAGATGGGAGGACTTCAACTCACAGAATTCTCAAACTTCTTCAACCTTGGTGACCTGAAGATGGGAGGACTTCAACTCCCAGAATTCTCGACCTTTCTCAACATTGACCACTTGAAGATGGGAGGACTTCAACTCCCAGGATTCTCAACCTTTCTCAACCTTCGCAACTTGAAAATGGGAGGACTTCAACTCACAGAATTCTCAACCTTCTTCAACCTTGGTGACCTGAAGATGGGAGGACTTCAACTCCCAGAATTCTCGACCTTTCTCAACATTGACCACTTGAAGATGGGAGGACTTCAACTCCCAGGATTCTCAACCTTTCTCAACCTTCGCAACTTGAAAATGGGAGGACTTCAACTCCCAGAATTGCCTCAGTCAGCACAGCTGTGCTGGCTGAGGAATTCTGGGAGTTGAAGTCCGTCCATCTTCAAGTCACCAAGATTGAGAAACACTGACTTAGAAGAAGACACTGGTTTCCTGATTTCCCTTCTCTTTGACCGTGATTGGATTGTAACTAGTATTGGCACCTTCTTCGGAGCCTTGGTTCTTGAGGCCGGAAGCCGAGATGATGTGGACCTGGGACACCAATTGGGGATAGCCACATATTCCACTCCAGCAGGTGTGAGGGGGCTCGTCCAAGGTCAGTTCTCTGGGGAAAGAAGATGAAAAACCCAAGAGACATCAGATATTTTGAAGATCAGGAAAAGGACCTTCTTTCAAACAAGGAGCCACACTGGTCAACCTTCACACACACAATCAAAAAGAAAAACTGCTCTGAAGTATAGCTAAACAAGACAAGAAACTGTAAAATGCAAAGGGGGTTACACGGTGGGCTTCACACAACATGCGCAACCAGATCAAGGGAAGACCTAGTGACTGCATTCGTACAACCGGCAGAGTTTATACCTTGGTTAGTTTTTTGCAGCTGATCCAAACTCTAACCAAACTTACGTTTGCACGTTGACAGTTTAAATCAGGGGGAGGAAATCTTGGCACTTTTATGACTCGTGGACTTCAACTCCCAGAATTCCTGAGCCAGCATGAGGGAAACCTTGGCCCCTTCATGACTCGTTGACTTCAACTCCCAGAATTCCTCAGCCAGCATGAGGGAAACCTTGGCCCCTTCATGACTTGTGGACTTCAACTCCCAGAATTCCTGAACCATCATGGGGGAACTATGGTCCCTTCATGACTCGAGGACTTCAACTCCCAGAATTCCTAAGCCAGCATGGCTCAGCTTGGAAACCTCTCCCTTTCCCCTCAGCATGGCTGGCTCAGGAATTCTGGGAGTTGAAGTTCACGAGTCATAAAAGAGCCAAGGTTGCCTACCCCTGGTTTAGGTGAATTTGGAGAAGCAGTTGATTCAGTTGTGTGAATGTTGTGAAGGTCCTTGACCCATATTGAGCATGCGTTAATCATACCTTGATTGCTATTGATAAATTATATTTATACATTTCAGCTGCTGCAAACTTGTGGGAATGCATGAAACTGTATTCTGATGTCCTCCCAACATATTGATCTTTGAAAATCCGGATATTCTAAAACCCGATTATTATTTTCAAACTTTGTGGTATCATCTCAGGGATATGTACAGGAAGGTAAAAAAAAAAAGTTGAGATGATGGGGCACAACCTGTGCCTATCATCTTGATTTTTTTTTACCACCATGCATCCCCCCACCCATTCCCCAGTTTCTACAGTCTGAGCTACTTCTGGCAAGGTTTCATTGTATAATTTAGCAGTACAGTAGGTTAATATATTCATACATTGGTATAAAGTTGTCTTGCATGAAATAGGAAGGAAGGGAAGGAAGGAAGGAGGTAGGTAATGAAAGAAAGAAAGAAAAAGAAAGAAAGAAAGCGGAAGGAAGAAAGAGAAAGAAAGAAAGAAAGAAAGAAAGAAAGAAAGAAAGAAAGAAAGAAAGAAAGAAAGAAAGAAAGAAAGAAAGAAAGAAAGAAAGAAAAAGAGAAAGAAAGAAAGAAAAAGGAAGGAAGAAAGAGAAAGAAAGAAAGAAAGAAAAAGAAAAAAAAGAAAGAAAGAAAGAAAGAAAGAAAGAAAAAAGAGAAAGAAAGAAAGAAAGAAAGAAAGAAAGAAAGAAAGAAAGAAAGAAAGAAAGAAAGAAAGAAAGAAAAAAGAGAAAGAAAGAAAGAAAGAAAGAAAGAAAGAAAGAAAGAAAGAAAGAAAGAAAGAGGAAGGAAGAAAGAGAAAGAAAGAAAGAAAGAAAAAGAAAAAAGAAAGGAAGGAAGAGAAAGAGAAAGAAAAAGAAAGAAAGAAAAAGAAAGGAAGGAAGAAAGAAAAAGAAAAAAGAAAGAAAGAAAGAAAAAAGAAAGAAAGAAAGAGGAAGGAAGGAAGGAAGGAAGAAAGAGAAAGAAAGAAAGAAAGAAAAAGAAAAAAGAAAGAAAGAAAGAGGAAGGAAGGAAGGAAGAAAGAGAAAGAAAGAAAGAAAAAGAAAAAAGAAAGGAAGGAAGAAAGAGAAAGAAAGAAAACGAAAGAAAGGAAGGAAGAAAGAGAAAGAAAGAAAGAAAAAGAAAAAAGAAAGAAAAAAGAAAGAAAGAGGAAGGAAGAAAGAAAGAAAGAAAGAAAAAGAAAGAAAGAAAGAAAAAGAAAGAAAGAAAGAAAGAAAGAAAAAGAAAGGAAGGAAGAAAAAGAAAAAAGAGAAAGAAAGAAAGAAAGAAAGAAAGAAAGAAAGAAAGAAAGAAAGAAAGAAAGAAAGAAAGAAAGAGAGGGGGGAAGGAGGGAGCGAGGGAGGGAATAGCGAATGAAGGAAGGAAATAAATAGAAGGGGGAAGGAGGGAGCAAGGGAGGGAAGGAAGGAAGCTAAGAAAAGGGAAGAAGGAGAAGAGGGAAGGAAGGAAGGAAAAAAGGAAGAGAATAGGAAGGGAAGGGAAGCAAAGAGAAGATCAAATGCCTCCCAGATGGTAGCAAAGCATCATGAGGCAGTGAATTCCAAAGGTGATTTCTACCGTTTTCCCTGATCTGCTCCCCCACCCCAGCCTCTTTCAAAGGGAAGACAGAGGGAAGCCCCCCCCCCCCGGTCCTTACTGGCACTCAGAAGGCACGTCTGTGAACTGCCTGAGCAGGAACTCGGCCACGTGGCCAGCATCGAAAGTGGTCGGTATGATGACATAACGACCTTCTTGCAGGTCTGTCCTCAGGAAGACACTACGAGAATTGATGTAGATGGAGGTGGCAACTTTGGTCTGTAAAGTGTGCATTCGGTACGTCCGGTTGAGTTCCACCTGGGTGTAATAAAAAAAAATCAGAGAAGGAATTAGGAGAAGGACTACAACAGTGTTTCTCAACCTTGACGACTTGACGACGGGAGGTCTTCAACAACCAGGATTCTCAACCTTTCTCAACCTTTCTCAACCTTGATGACTTGACGACGGGAGGACTTCAACAACCAGAATTCTCAACCTTTCTCAACCTTGATGACTTGACGACGGGAGGACTTCAACAACCAGAATTCTCAACCTTTCTCAACCTTGATGACTTGAAGATGGGAAGACTTCAACTCCCAGAATTCTCAATCTTTCTCAACATTGACTTCAAGATGGGAGGACTTCAATTCCCAGAATTCTCAAACTTTCTCAAACTTTCTCAACCTTGATGACTTGAAGATGGGAAGATGTCAACTCCCAGAATTCTCAATCGTTCTCAACTTTTCTCAACATTGACGATTTGAAGATGGGAGGACTTCAACTCCCAGAATTCTCAACCTTGATGACTTGAAGATGGGAGGACTTCAACTCCCAGAATTCCCAGAATTCTCAACCTTCTCAACTTTTCTCAACATTGACGACTTGAAGATGGGAGGACTTCAACTCCCAGAATTCTCAACCTTTCTCAACCTTGATGACTTGAAGATGGGAGGACTTCAATTCCCAGAATTCTCAACCTTTCTCAAACTTTCTCAACCTTGATGACTTGAAGATGGGAAGATGTTAACTCCCAGAATTCTCAATCTTTCTCAACTTTTCTCAACATTGACGACTTGAAGATGGGAGGACTTCAATTCCCAGAATTCTCAACCTTTCTCAACATTGACTTCAAGATGGGAGGACTTCAATTCCCAGAATTCTCAACCTTTCTCAAACTTTCTCAACCTTGATGACTTGAAGATGGGAAGATGTCAACTCCCAGAATTCTCAATCTTTCTCAACTTTTCTCAACATTGACGATTTGAAGATGGGAGGACCTCAACTCCCAGAATTCTCAACCTTTCTCAACCTTGATGACTTGAAGATGGGAGGACTTCAACTCCCAGAATTCTCAATCCTTGTCAACTTTGACAACTTGAAGATGGGAGGACTTCAACTCCCAGAAATCTCAACCTTCTCAACCTTTCTCAACCTTGGCGAGTTGACGATGGCAGGACTTCAACTACTGGCTGAGGAATTGTGGGAGTTGAAGTCCACCCATCTGCACGTTGCCAAGGAGAAACACTGCTCTACAGTTAAATCAGAAGGGTCCATTCTGGCCACATCCAAAGATCTAATCGGAAGTTGGTTGCCCAGCTTACCTTGAAGATGTCAAATCCTATGGCGAGGTTTTCTCCTTTCCCTTCCTTCTGGCTGCTCCGTTTGGGCTTTTGCTGGATGCAAACCAAAACTTCGTCTTCTGCTTTCTTCACATCGAAAACGTACTGGGTGAAAAAGAGAGGATCAGACCTTCTGAAGTCAGCCAAGTGAGCAAACCAAGAAGAGAAAAGCAAGTTGGTTAAGTGAATCACATGGTCGTTAAGTGAATCCAACAGGCTTTTTCGTGGCCACTTTCAACTGGAAAAGGTTAAAAAAACATAGCAAATGGCGGTGATACGACAAATGCCCCAAATGCAATCCTGTGAGCAGGGTTTGTGTGTGAAGCAGCGGTTAATTCTCAATAATAAAACCTGCAATCAAATAGTTTTGACATCACAAAAAGGCAACTCGAGACAATACAGCTACAAAAGAAACCAAGATAAGAAACAGAATCAAAATCTCAGTTATACCTACAATGGAGATCTCTTTGCATGGACATAGAAATACACTGATGTAGTGTTTCCCAACTGTAGCAACTTCAGGACTCATGGACTTCAACTCCCAGAATTCCTCAGCCAGCATGGGGGAACTTTGGCCCCTTCATGACTTGTGGACTTCAACTCCCAGAATTCCTCAGCCAGCATGGGGGAACTTTGGCCCCTTCATGACTCGTGGACTTCAACTCCCAGAATTCCTCAGCCAGCATGGGGGAACTTTGGCCCCTTCATAACTCGGGGACTTCAACTCCCAGAATTCCTCAGCCAGCACTGGGGAACTTTGGCCCCTTCATGACTCGGGGACTTCAAGTCCCAGAATTCCTCAGCCAGCATGGGGGAACTATGGCCCCTTCATGACTCGTGGACTTCAACTCCCAGAATTCCTCAACCAGCATGGGGGAATTATGGCCCCTTCAAGACTGGTGGACTTCAACTCCCAGAATTCCTCAGCCAGCATGGGGGAACTATGGCTCCTTCATGACTGGTGGACTTCAACTCCCAGAATTCCTCAGCCAGGCACGCTTGGCTGAGGAATTCTGGGAGTTGAAGTCCACAAGTCATAAAAAGGGCCACGTTTGAAGACCCCTGTCCTTGACTTTCCTACCTGGGGGTTTTGCAGGAAAGTATCCCGGTTGTTGATGCAGCCTCCACAGCGGTTCTTCAAAGGGTCTTCGTGCCGCGTCCAGGCGCCCTTCAAGACAGCCTCTTCCCACGTCTTATGGATGCTCAGGTAGGACGTGTTGATCAGGCGGCATTTGATGATGTCGGTGAAGTTTCTACAGAAGTCATCAAAGGCCATCCTAGGACAGGAGAACCTGACACTCAGTTCTGGAACATCTCACTTTTTCTTACGCCCTCCTCTTTCTGGTCCTCTTTCCTCGGCTACGCAAAGTGGATGCTGTTTTCAGTTGTCTTCTTCAGTGGGCCCAGAAGGAAAACATACGTTTTTCCTATGCTTCCACTAAGAGGTCCTCAAGCTGGATTTATTTTAAACGTACAACTCATATAAAATATACTAAACATATGATGGACGGTTGCAGGAATTGGAGATGTCTAGTTTAACGAAGAGAAGGACGAGGGGGGACATGATAGCAGTCTTCCAGTATCTCAGGGGCTGCCCCAAAGAAGAGGGAGTCAAGCCATTCTCCAAAGCGCCAGAAGGCAGGAGAAGCAGCAATGGATGGAAACTAACCAAGGAGAGAAGCAACCTGGAATTAAGGAGAAACTTCCTGACAGTTAGAACAATTAACCAGTGGAACAACCTGCCTCCAGAAGCGGTGAATGCTCCAACACTGGAGGTTTTTAAGAAAAGACTGGACAGCCATTTGACTGGAAGGGACTAAGGGGGGGTTGGACTAGAAGACCTCAAGGTCTCTTCAGGAAACCCTGTACCATTTCAGACAAATGGTTGTCCAATATCTTCTTAACAACTTGCAGTATTGGAGCATTCACAACTTCTGGTAGCAAGCAGTTCCACTGGTTCATTGTCCTGACTGTCAGGAAGTTTCTCCTTAATTCCAGGTTGCTTCTCTCCTTCATTAGTTTCCATCCGCTGTTTCTTATCCTGCTTTCAGGTGCTTTGGAGAATCGGTGGACCCCTTCCTCCCTGTGACACCACTCAAGGATTGGAAGATTGGGAGGAGGGAAGAAGGGTTAACAAATCATATGTTTACAAAAACTAACACCCAATGTTGAATGTATATGTTCTATAACTAATGCCTCTTAACATAAACTTATGACTAATGTTGTTTGCTTTAAAAAAAAAAAAAGGATTGGAAGATTGGTGTCAAGTCACCCCTAGATGTGTCCTCCCGGATGGACACCCTGGATGTGTCCATGAAGTCAAGCAGAAGCTGAATTTGATTGGAAAAACGTTTTACTCTTCATGATGGGAACCTCTGCTAGTATTAAGGTGACCGACTTTTTTACAATGAGGAGGAGGACACAGATAAATGGAAGGAAAAAAAATACCGTAAATAAAACATTTTATTCATTGCCAACAATACAGAAAATACTGTATTGGCTGACAAGAGAATAACGGTTAAAAGATAGTTAACATCAATTTAGATCAGCGGTTCTCAACCTGTGGGTCGCGACCCCATTTGGGGTCAAACGACCATTTCACGGGGGTCGCCAAACAACGCAGTCCGCCATTTTTTCCCCCTTTTCCTTAGCTGTGCTACTCCCTCTTATTCTATTGGCTTTTGAAAGCCAATAGAATAGACTCTCTTGCATAGAGTCTAATTCTATTGGCTTTCAAAAGCCAACAGGAATTGTCCAGGCTGTCTCCGCCCTGCTGAGCCCGCCAAAGGTCCCAGTCTGCAAACGGTGCTGCAAGTTGTCTGCAGCGAAGGCGAGCTCTCCGGAAGTTTCCACCCCTCCCTGCTGAGCAACTACTAAAAATGTAAGTAAAAGAGGGCCAGGGGTGGGAGGTGGGAGGCCAGCGGGTGCAGGGAGGGTTGCTGGCACGTGGGGCCCGGCAGCTGCCTTCCCTCCCTTGGGCTGGGCCAGCTGGTGGCCCAGCCGGTGGTCACCCTGTGCCGTCGCTGCCCCTTGCCAGCTACGCCTCGGCCAGCGCAGGGGGCAGCACCACATATGCGCGGCGCTCCCGGGCAGGGAAAGTCCTCGACTTACGACTGGTTGAGAAGTCCTCGACTTACAACCGGTTGGGGGGTCGCGGCATTAAAAAGGTTGAGAACCACTGATTTAGATGGAAGAAGAAGGAGCAGATAAGGAGGGAGACCCAGGCGACAGAGTATTGAATAACTGGAGGTTGTATAAATATTTATAGAAGTCTATACCGAGAAGGTTAGATAAATAGAAGTATTAATGTAAGAGAAAATTAATCTTATTGTATAGAATACAGATAGGGAAATTTGGAGAGAGGAGTTGCTCGGACATTACCCCTGAATTGTATCTGAAGAGGGATGAGAGGGAAGAAAGGAGAGGAGAGAGAAAAAAGTAAAGGAGGGGAGAAGGAAGTAGGAAGGTTGGAGGAGAAGTGGGGAGAAAGGGGAGGAGAGGGGTGAAGGAAAGAGAAGAGGAGAGGAAGAAGTAGGGAAGGGAAGAAAGGGAGAAAGAAGGGAGAGAAGAAGGAGTGTGGATACAGTGAAAGGGGAAATGGGCGAGCAACACCAAAAGTCACGCGTATGTATTTATTCCATTTTTATTAAAAGTATCTTATATAAGAATGTAAAAAGAATGTATGTTAACATCTGATAAATACCACGGTAGATGTATGGGGGAGAGTTTGGAAAAATGAACAATAAAAAAGTACTTAATAAAAAAATACAGAATACACTATAATATGGGATTTTAGTATGGGATTTTAATTTGGTTTTTAGTACAGCCTAGGTTATTTAATTCTGTTTTAAATATTTATTATTCTTACGTTTTAAATTTGGCTGTAAACCGCCCCGAGTCCTACGGGAGAGGGGCAGTATAAAAGTTTACAAATAATAATAATAATAATAATAAAAATGCATAATAAAAAAACATTTGTAACAATAACCTGTTCTGTTGTAGTTATGCTTACATGCCTATTAATTATTCTTTAAATGAGCACAAAAGGACTGTCCTCTCTAAAGGAGGACAATTGGGTCACCTTACTAGTATATCACCTAGACTGGATTCACCGAATCACCCCCTTTCATTTTATTTGCACAACACGCTCACCAAAACTCGCCATCATCCTCCACGGTCATCCCTAGCTTCTCCCGTTCGCCGCTGCTCACTTTCTGCCATTCCTCCGAGCTGGAGAAAGCAAAATAAGATTTGCAGTGGGGAGAACACAGAGCACCTTCACGGACAGCTTAGTAACTCTTACGTTCTGGGAACCAGCCTTTGCACTTAGTCCTCGACTTACAGCCACGTGCTTGGCAACTGTTCAACGGTAACAACGGCGATGAAAAAAAGGCACTGAGGACCGTCCCTCACATTTACGACCAAGATCAAGGGATCGAAATGGAGGCACTTGGCAACTGGTGGGTATTTACGACAGCTGCAGCCTCCCAGGGTCAGAAGACCGCCATTCGTGATCACGACTCGCTTAACAACTCAAGGGGTTCGCTTAACAAGCGGTAGAAGAACAGCTGTAAGGGACTCGCATTGACCATGGTTGCGGTACAATTGCGGCTACCTGGTTGTGATTTGCAATCTTCCCAACTGGCTTCTAACAAGCGAAATCAATTGGGGAAGCCCAATTGGTTTAATGATCGTGTGATTCACTTAACATCATGGCAAAAAGGTGGCTTTGGGCCAATCACCAGGAGACGGGGAGTTCTAGTTCCATCATAAGCATGAAAGCCAGCTGGGTGGCTTTGGGCCAATCACCAGGAGACGGGGAGTTCTAGTCCCGCTTTAGGCAAGAAAGCCAGCTGGGTGGCTTTGGGCCAATCACCAGGAGAGAGTGAGTTCTAGTTCCACCTTAGGCGTGAAAGCCAGCTGGCTGACTTTAGACCAATCACCAAGAGACGGTGAGTTCTAGTCTCACCTTAGGCATTAAAGCCAGCTGGGTGACTTTGGGCCTATCACTAGGAGACGGTTGAGTTCTAGACCCACCCAAGTCATGAAAGCCAGCTGATTGACTTTGGGCCAATCACCAGGAGACGGGGAGTTCTAGTTCCGTCATAAGCAAGAAAGCTAGCTGGGTGGTTTTGGGCCAATCACCAGGACACGGTGAGTTCTAGTCCCACTTTAGGCATGAAAGCCAGCTGGGTGACTTTGGGCCAATCACCAGGAGACAGTGAGTTCTAGTTCCACCTTAGGCGTGAAAGCCAGCTGGCTGACTTTAGACCAATCACCAAGAGACGGTGAGTTCTAGTCCCACCTTAGGCATGAAAGCCGGCTGGGTGACTTTGGGCCAATCACCAGGAGACGGGGAGTTCTAGTTCCGTCATAAGCAAGAAAGCCAGGAGACGGTGTGTTCTAGTTCCACCTTAGGCGTGAAAGCCAGCTGGCTGACTTTAGACCAATCACCAAGAGATGGTGAGTTCTAGTCCCACCTTAGGCATGAAAGCCAGCTGGGTGACTTTGGGCCTATCACTAGGAGACGGTGAGTTCTAGATCCACCCAAGTCGTGAAAGCCAGCTGATTGACTTTGGGCCAATCACCAGGAGACGGGGAGTTCTAGTTCCGTCATAAGCAAGAAAGCCGGCTGGGTGACTTTGGGCCAATCACCAGGAGACGGGGAGTTCTAGTTCCGTCATAAGCAAGAAAGCCAGGAGACGGTGAGTTCTAGTTCCACCTTAGGCATGAAAGCCAGCTGTGTGACTTTGGGCCAATCACCAGGAGACAGTGAGTTCTAGTTCCACCTTAGGCGTGAAAGCCAGCTGGCTGACTTTAGACCAATCACCAAGAGATGGTGAGTTCTAGTCCCACCTTAGGCATGAAAGCCAGCTAGGTGACTTTGGGCCTATCACTAGGAGACGGTGAGTTCTAGATCCACCCAAGTCGTGAAAGCCAGCTGATTGACTTTGGGCCAGTCCCTCTCTCTCATCCCAACCCACCTCACAGCGTTGCTATTGTGGGGAAAATAGGCAGAGGAAGGAAGATTAGATATATAGTCCACCTTGAGTTGTTTATAAAAATAATAAAGGCAGGTTATAAATAAACAAAATTAAAATAAATCTTCTTCACAAGCAAGAACAAGGTCCCCCAACCTGCGTTTGTGCCTGCATCAGACAGAAGAAAACATGACATCTGAGGCACATGTGGTGGATGATACCCCAGCCAAACTTACGTGTCACTCCATGGGCCGTTCCACTCCCGCTCCCCCCAAGGATTCCTCAACCGGATCATGTCCAGCTTCTCGGACTTGAAGAAGGCCATCAAGCCGTGGCCAAGACGGACTTTCCTGACATCGGTGACCGCATAGGCATGTCCTTTGACCAGGCCACTGTCCAGCCGAGCTTCCATATCGGCAGCCGACACGGCCTTGGAAAGAGAACACATGAATTTGATGTTTCAGGGTGGGAAACTAGTTAAAAATTGATCCGGAGACCCATGTCAGGAATCTCCAACAAGGATGATCAAGTTGGTGAAATATGGGGAGATAAGGATGGTCTTAGAACAGGGGTCTTCAAACTTGGCCCTTGTATGACTTGTGGACTTCAACTCCCAGAATTCCTCAGCCTGGCTGAGGAATTCTGGGAGTTGAAGTCCACAAGTCATACAAGGGCCAAGTTTGAAGACCCCTGATTTGGGGCAAGGGTCTTCAAACTTGGCAACTTTAAGACTTGTGGACTTCACCTATCGAGTCCTTCCCAAGGACCTGGGATAGGCAGATGTGGATGTTTGATGGTATTACAGATATTGTCACAGGATGATGATGATGATTATTATTATTATTATGGATCATCGCACAGTCAGCCAGATGTTCAGACTGGATTTGGCATTTTTGTCTACCTATCGAGTCCTTCCCAAGGACCTGGGATAGGCAGATGTGGATGTTTGATGGTGTTACAGATATTGTCACAGGATTATTATTATTATTATTATTATTATTATTATTATTATTATTATTATTATTATGGATCATTGCACAGTCAGCCAGATGTTCAGACTGGATTTGGCCATTTTGTCTACCTATCGAGTCCTTCCCAAGGACCTGGGATAAGCAGATGTGGATGTTTGATGGTATTACAGATATTGTCACAGGATTATTATTATTATTATTATTATTATTATTATTATTATTATTATTATTATTATTATTATTATGGATCATTGCGCAGTCAGCCAGATGTTCAGACTGGATTTGGCCTTTTTGTCTACCTATCAAGTCCTTCCCAAGGACCTGGGATAGGCAGATGTGGATGTTTGATGGTATAACAGATCTCGTCGCAGGATGGAAGCGGTTCCCAGTAAGGCCGCCTTTTGCAATTGATTGATGGCGAATTTGTCAATGCCGATGATGGTGTCCAAGTGGTGCTCCAGTTGTTTTGGGATTGCACCCAAGGCGCCTATTACTACTACTACTACTACTACTGTTGTTGTTGTTGTTATTATTATTATTATTATTAAAGCCCACCTCAAAATTTCCCCCCTCAATCCAGAAAGATCAATGAAGTTCTTCTTTGCTCTTTGTACTGACAAGACCTGCTTACTTTGATGGAGCAGCTGATGAGGCCTCCTCGGTTATGGACCTTCAGCACCCTCTCGAAAAGGAGGTTTTGTTTGTCTTCGTCACTGCTGTAGCCTCCTTCGACCAGGTCGATGGGCTCCGAGACCCCACCAGTAAAATCCACCAAGGCATCGCCCGTGTTGCCTCCATCCAAGGCTTCGTAACATCCTGAGAGTCTAACAGGGGGAATAAGAAAAGAGATATTTTTTTTCCCATTGGAAAATTCAACCCAATACAGGCAAGTCCTTTACCTGATAACTTTTCATTTAATGACTGTTCGAAGTTACACCACAATGAAAAAAGTGACTTATGACCGTTCCTCACTCTTACGACCAATGCGCCACGCCTGTGGTCAGGGGGTCCAAATTCAGGCGCTTGGCAACTGGCATGAACTTAGGCTCAGGAATTCTGGGAGTTGAAGTCTGCAAGTCATGAAGGGGCCATAGTTCCCCCATGCTGGCTCAGGAATTCTGGGAGTTGAAGTCCACGAGTCATGAAGGGGCCATAGTTCCCCCATGCTGGCTCAGGAATTCTGGGAGTTGAAGTCCACCAGTCATGAAGGGGCCATAGTTCCCCCATGCTGGCTCAGGAATTCTGGGAGTTGAAGTCCACGAGTCATGTAGGGGGCATAGTTCCCCCATGCTGGCTGAAGAATTCTGGGAGTTGAAGTCCACGAGTCATGAAGGGGCCATAGTTCCCCCATGCTGGCTGAGGAATTCTGGGAGTTGAAGTCCACCAGTCATGAAGGGGCCATAGTTCCCCCATGCTGGCTGAGGAATTCTGGGAGTTGAAGTCCACGAGTCATGAAGGGGCCATAGTTCCCCCATGCTGGCTGAAGAATTCTGGGAGTTGAAGTCCACGAGTCATGAAGGGGCCATAGTTCCCCCATGCTGGCTCAGGAATTCTGGGAGTTGAAGTCCACGAGTCATGAAGGGGCCATAGTTCCCCCATGCTGGCTGAAGAATTCTGGGAGTTGAAGTCCACGAGTCATGAAGGGGCCATAGTTCCCCCATGCTGGCTGAGGAATTCTGGGAGTTGAAGTCCACCAGTCATGAAGGGGCCATAGTTCCCCCATGCTGGCTGAGGAATTCTGGGAGTTGAAGTCCACGAGTCATGAAGGGGCCATAGTTCCCCCATGCTGGCTGAGGAATTCTGGGAGTTGAAGTCCAAGAATCATGAAGGGGCCACAGTTCCCCCATGCTGGCTGAGGAATTCTGGGAGTTGAAGTCCACCAGTCATGAAAGAGCCAAGGTTGCCTACCCCTTGTATAGGATTTCCTGCTTGAGGAGGGGGCTGGACTAGAAGACCCCCAAAGTCCCTTCCAGCTCTATTCTATTCTAAGAAATTAAGCTGCAGAATCTGGGGAACTGAATAAGCCAAACACCCCGTCCTCACTGATGTGTGATTTATCAATCACGGCAGCTGCTGCCTAAACCTTTTTCACCCAATTGGAAGACTGCAAGAAATAATAATAATAGTAAAGTTGGAAGGGACCTTGGAGGTCATTCAGTCCAACCCCTTGCTCAAGTAGGAAATCCTATACCGGGGTAGGCCTTTTGCCGGGGCAAAAGAGGAGGAATCCGGATCGCCTTACTTCGCATAGGCTTTTTCCACCAAGGCGCACCAGAGTTCGTTCTTGGAGTTGGAGTGGCAGTAGATGAGTTGGTTATGGAGCGTCGGCAGGCGGTCATCAATCACCACGTCGATCCACCGGCCGAAACGCCAGAACTGGAAATGGAAAATCCCGGCGTAGCTTTGCGGTTTTTCTGAGGACCATTCCTGCTCTTTCCAATCCGGAATTACCTGGCGGAATGAAGGGGAACAGACAAGAGAAGGAGCTCTTAAGCATACAGGGTAGTCCTCGACTTACGATCACAATGCCCATCGTTAAGCAAAGTGGTTATTAAGCGAGTCGCGCCCCGATTTTACTGAAAAAAATAATAAGCGTGACTTATCATTGTTTTTCACAAGCTTACAAATGTGGTCACATGATCAACATTCAGAGGCTTGGCAACTGACTCGTAGTTGTGTCCCGAAGTCACGTGATCCGCTTTGGCGAACTTCTGACGAGCAAACTCAACGGGGGAAGCCAGATTCACTTCACGACCGTGTGACTAGCTTAACAACTGCAGCGATTCACTTAACAACTGTGGCAAGAAAGGTCGTAAAATGGGGCAAGACTCATTTAACGACTGTCTCGCTTAGCGGCAGAAATTTTGGGCTCCATTCTGGTCGTACGTTGAGGACTACCTGTAATTAATTAATATGCTGTGTGAATCCAGTTACACTCTCTCTAAGAATCCAGACGACGTATAACACAACTGCACTCAATATTTTCTTTTCAAGTTCAATGAAGGTACACGTAAGTGTAAATCCTTTTTCGTGGCTGGAAAAAAAATGGGACAAACTCTACCAAAATCTCTCCTATAAAATAAAATAAAATAAAATAAAATAAAATAAAATAAAATAAAATAAAATAAAATAAAATAAAATAAAATAAAATAAAATAAAATAAAATAAAATAAAATAAAATAAAATAAAATAAAATAAATAAAATAAAATAAAATAAAATAAAATAAAATAATAAAATAAAAATAAATATAATAATAATAATAATAATAATAATAATAATAAAGTTGGGAGGGACCTTGGAGGTCATCTAGTCCAACCCCCTGCTCAGGCAGGAAACCCTACACCATTTTTGACAAAGGGCTGTTCAGTCTCTTGTTAAAAACCTCCAGTGTTGGAGCATTCACCACTTCTGGAGGCAGGTGGTTCCACTGGTTAATAATTGTTCTCACTGTCTGGAAGTTTCTCCTTAGTTCTAGGTTGCTTCTGATATTAGCTCCTGACATGCTACCTATAAACACTACTTAAAGAAATAGAGAATGAAAGCACTCAGTGGAACAGAGAGAGCATAAAAAAATACCAATGTTAATATTTATGCTGATCTGTTTTCACGTTAAGAGCTGTCACAATAAGTAAGGGGCAAAAAAAATTTAAAAGAATTTTTCTTCCAAATTAAAAAAAAATCCAGTATGACTTGAGGTAGAAAAAAAAAATCACCCTCTTAGAAGGATTGATGTCCATTTACAAATCAGTCCTATAATTTTATCTTCTCCTTCCCTTCGTTGCCAGATGAGAAAAATAAATAAAAAGAAGATATTTTTTTAAAGAAATCTGGGCATTTCGAGCAGTGATTTACGGCAGAATTTTAGCATCCATGGTAGACCTTCACCAAGATAAGGTTAGGTATAGCTTAATATACTTTTAATACGTTAATTTAATTTAATATATGGCATCCATATATGCATCCCTAATTTAATATACTGCACCCACAGATAAACTTGCTTTGTCAGGTCAGTTTGTAACACAACATGTTATGTTTAGATGGTGCTAACTATGATTAGGGTGTGTGTGTGTGTGTGTGTGTGTGTGTGTGTATTGGTGTGTGTATTGGTGTCTTATGCAACCACAGCCAGTGCTTTGCCTTTCTTTCGATTCAATTTAAGTCCTCAACTTACAACCATTCGTTTAGTGACCGTTCAAAGTTACAGCAGTGCTGAAAAAAGGGACTTATGACCGTTTTTCACACTTACGACCATTGCAGCGTCCCCCACGGTAACGTGATCAAAAATTTAGAGGCTTGGCAACTGGCATGTACTTATGACAGTTGCAGTGTGCCGGGGGGGTCACGTGATCCACCGTTTGTAACCTTCCCAGCTGGGCTTCCAACAAGCCAAGTCAACGGGGAAAACCAGATTCGCTTAATGACTGCACGTATCAACCGCAGCGATTCACTTAGCAACCGTGGCAGGAAAAGTTGTAAAACAGGGCAAAATGTCATTCAACAAAATGTCTCACTTAACGACAGAAATTTTGGACTCAGTTGTGGTCGTAAGTTAAGGACTGCCTGTATATTGTCTGAAAGGGTACAACAAACCTGAGCAGGGGGTTGGACTAGATGACCTCCAACTAGATGACCTTCCAACTTTATTAATTATTATTATTGTTGTTGTTGTGTTATTGTTGTTATTGTTGTTATTGTTATTATTATTATTGTTATTATTATCGTTATTATTATTATTGTCCTAATGGACAATCACCTAAATAGGAGCCAGCGGTGTGCTGCAGCTGCCAAAAAAGCCAACTCAGTTAACAGAGGGAGAGAATCAAGATCACGTGAAGTGTTAATACCACTTTACAAGGCCTTGGTAAGGCCACACTTGGAATCCGGCATCCAGTTTTGGTCACCACGATGTAAAAAAGATGTTGAGACTCTAGACTAGAGAACAGAGAAGAGCAACAGAGATGATTAGGGGACTGGAGGCTAAAATATACAAGGAACGGTTGCTGGAATTGGGTATGTCTAGTTTAACGAAGAGAAGGACCAGGGGGGACATGATAGCAGTGTTACAGTATCTCAGGGGCTGCCCCAAAGAAGAGGGAGTCAAGCTGTTCTCCAAAGCGCCCGAAGGCAGGACAAGAAGCAACGGATGGAAACTCATCAAGGAGAGAAGCAGCCTGGAACTAAGGAAAAACAATTAACCAGTGGAACCACCTGCCTCCAGAAGCGGTGAATGCTCCAACACTGGAAGTTTTTAAGCAGAGACCGGACAGCCATTTGTCTGAAATGGCGTAGGGTTTCCTGCCTGAGCAGGGGGTTGGACTAGATGACCTCCAAGGTCCCTTCCAACTTTTTATATTATTATTATTGTTGTTGTTGTTGTTGTTATCGTTATTGTTAATCTAACCAGGCTACAACCACGTTGGGTAGTCCGGGGGCTCAACAAAGTGCGAATTAAGCCATCATCTGAAGCTCTAATTTGGTTTACAGGCAGTCCTCGGCTTACAACCATTGGTTTAGCAACTGTTCAAAGTTACAACTCCCTTGAAAAAAATGATCTTACAACTGATCTTCACACTTTTGACGGCTGCAGTATCCCCGTGGTCTAAATCTGGACTCTTGGCAACCGGCCCATATTTACGACCGTTGCACCGTCCCGGTGGTCACGCGATCACCATTTGTGACCTTCCCACGAGCAAAGCCCAAGGGGTAAGCTGGATTCACTGAACCACCTCAGGGTTCAACTTCATGGCTGCAGCGTTTCATTTAGCGACCGCAGCAAACAAAAAGGCTGTAAACTGGGCTGCAGTTTGCTTAGCAGCCACCTTGCTTAGCAACCGAGATTCTGGTCCCAATTTATGATCACGAATCGAGTAGGACCCGTATCTTTTGGGCAAGACACGTCGTGTGAACGCAGCAATGAAACACAACTCAGAAATATTTGTCTTTTTTTCCCCTGTTTTTATTTCACAGAGTGTTTTTTTCTGTACAGTGGAAAACTTGAAGAGCGCAAGAATCCATATTTTTATTTTTCAGGACAAAGAAAGCTAAAGAAGGAAGAGAGTTTAAGATTGCAATCAAGGAAATCTAAATTAAGACGTTAAGGTGAGGACTCAGGAAATCTATAAAGGCAGTCCTCGACTTACAACGGTCCACTTAGTGACGATTCAAAGTTACAACGGCCCTGGAAAAAGGGACTTACGACCGTTTTTCACACTTACAACCGTTGCAGCCTCCCCGTGGTCATGTGACTAAAAAATTCAGCCACTTGGCAACCAGGTCCTATTTATGACGGTCGCAGTGTCCCGGGGACTTGTGATCCCCAGTTGCGACCTTCAGACAAGCAAAATCCATGGGGAAGACACATTCCCTTAAAAACCAAGGTGATCCACTTAACAACTGTGGCCAGAAAGGTCGTAAAATGGGGCAAATCGCGCCTAACAACTGTTTTGTTTCGCCACGGAAATCTTGGGCTCAGTTGTGGTTGTAAGTCGAGGACTACATGTCACTGATCAATGATCAAAAGGCCTTTTTTTCCCCCTACCCATCAAAATATGACACAAGGTTTTCCTTTGGTATCGATTCCATAATATTGTACAAGAATAGATAATTGTTATGGCTAATTTGAACATTTTGTTCTATATATGAGAGAGAATGCAGCTGGGTTAATATATATTCGTTCTCCGGAGGTTGTTTTCTGTTTTTATTTGAGTAATAATCTAATAATTATGCTAAATTATATTACCTGCAAAGTGATCTGCAGATTACCTTTCAAAAATGTGTCCGTGCTTGTTGTTTTTTTTTTGTTTTTTGTTTAACCTTTTTCTGAGCTTTGTTTTATCTGATTTGGTCAAGGAGCTGGACCAGTTTATGTGGCTCTGTCCGGTTCTACGAGTTTATAAAGTGCAAACAACTTTGATATTATTGCTCCTTTAAAGCATCTAGACCCGTGTTTCTCAACCTCGGCCATTTTAAGAGGGGTGGACTTCAACTCCCAGAATTCCTCGGCCAGCGTGCCTGCCTTAGGAATTCTGGGAGTTGGAGTCCACAAGTCATAAGAGAGCCAAGTTTGAAGAGCCCTGACATGATGTGAGGGGGAAATAATGCTAACTCAGAAAGAGCTAAACTGGTGTTTCTCAACCTCGGCCATTTTAAGAAGCGTGGACTTCAACTCCCAGAATTCCTCAGCCAGTGTGCCTGCCTTAGGAATTCTGGGAGTTGAAGTCCACAAGTCATAAGAGAGCCAAGTTTGAAGACCCCTGACATGATGTGAGGGGGAAATAATGCTAACTCAGAAAGAGCTAAACTGGTGTTTCTCAATCTCGGCCATTTTAAGAAGCATGGAATTCAACTCCCAGAATTCCTCAGCCAGTGTGCCTGCCTTAGGAATTCTGGGAGTTGAAGTCCACAAGTCATAAGAGAGCCAAGTTTGAAGAGCCCTGACATGATGTGAGCGGGAAATAATGCTAACTCAGAAAGAGCTAAACTGGTGTTTCTCAACCTCGGCCATTTTAAGAAGCGTGGACTTCAACTCCCAGAATTCCTCAGCCAGCGTGCCTGACTGAGGAATTCTGGGAGTTGAAGTCCACAAGTCATAAGAGAGCCAAGTTTGAAGAGCCCTGACATGATGTGAGGGGGAAATAATGCTAACTCAGAAAGAGCTAAACTGGTGTTTCTCAATCTCGGCCATTTTAAGAAGCATGGAATTCAACTCCCAGAATTCCTCAGCCAGCGTGCCTGCCTTAGGAATTCTGGGAGTTGAAGTCCACAAGTCATAAGAGAGCCAAGTTTGAAGAGCCCTGACATGATGTGAGGGGGAAATAATGCTAACAGAAAGAGCTAAACTGGTGTTTCTCAACCTCGGCCATTTTAAGAAGCGTGGACTTCAACTCCCAGAATTCCTCAGCCAGCGTGCCTGCCTTAGGAATTCTGGGAGTTGAAGTCCACAAGTCATAAGAGAGCCAAGTTTGAAGAGCCCTGACATGATGTGAGGGGGAAATAATGCTAACTCAGAAAGAGCTAAACTGGTGTTTCTCAACGTCGGCCATTTTAAGAAGTGTGGACTTCTTAAATTCTTAAATTCCCCACACCTCTTCAGGTTGCAACGGGTGAGAAACACTACAAGCAGCAATTAATACTGTATTCCTAAACTTATTCTAAAAAAGCCAGAGCAGCTTGCACACCTAAAAAAAACAGAAACAAAAAACCACCACTCTAACCCTTCCGAGCTTGACTTTTCTCTTGAGAGAGACATGGCTTCATATCTTGAAAAAGTTGGATTTTGGGAACTGCATGTATAGAAGCCCCTCAGGTCTAGCAACACGCATCTTAATATACAAGTAGATTGCTTTCATTTAACAGGTCAGGTTTGGCAAAATGAGGAAGGGAGGGAGGAAGGAAGGGAAGGAAGAGGAAGAGAGGGAAGGGAAGGAGAGCGAGGGTAGGAAGGAAGGAGATGGCAGAGAGAGAGGAAGGGGAGGAAAGAGGAAGGGAGGGAAGGAGGTGGCAGAGAGGGAGGGAGGAAGGGAAGGAAAAAGGAGGGAGGGAAGGAAGGAAAGAGCAAGGGAGGAAAGAGGAGAGGAGGAAGGAAAGAAGGAAGGAGAAGGAGGGAAGGAAGGAGGGAGGGAAGGAAGGGAAGGAAGAGGAAGAGAGGGAAGGGAAGGAGAGCGAGGGTAGGAAGGAAGGAGATGGCAGAGAGAGAGGAAGGGAAGGAAAGAGGAAGGGAGGGCAGGAGGTGGCAGAGAGGGAGGGAGGAAGGGAAGGAAAAAGGAGGGAGGGAAGGAAGGAGCAAGGGAGGAAAGAGGAGAGGAGGAAGGAAAGAAGGAAGGAGAAGGAGGGAAGGAAGGAGGGAGGGAAGGAAGGAAGAGGAAGAGAGGGAAGGGAAGGAGAGCGAGGGTAGGAAGGAAGGAAGGAGATGGCAGAGAGAGAGGAAGGGAAGGAAAGAGGAAGGGAGGGCAGGAGGTGGCAGAGAGGGAGGGAGGAAGGGAAGGAAAAAGGAGGGAGGGAAGGAAGGAAAGAGCAAGGGAGGAAAGAGGAGAGGAGGAAGGAAAGAAGGAAGGAGAAGGAGGGAAGGAAGGAGGGAGGGAAGGAAGGAAGGAAGAGGAAGAGAGGGAAGGGAAGGAGAGCGAGGGTAGGAAGGAAGGAAGGAGATGGCAGAGAGAGAGGAAGGGAAGGAAAGAGGAAGGGAGGGCAGGAGGTGGCAGAGAGGGAGGGAGGAAGGGAAGGAAAAAGGAGGGAGGGAAGGAAGGAGCAAGGGAGGAAAGAGGAGAGGAGGAAGGAAAGAAGGAAGGAGAAGGAGGGAAGGAAGGAGGGAGGGAAGGAAGGAAGAGGAAGAGAGGGAAGGGAAGGAGAGCGAGGGTAGGAAGGAAGGAAGGAGATGGCAGAGAGAGAGGAAGGGGAGGAAAGAGGAAGGGAGGGAAGGAGGTGGCAGAGAGGGAGGGAGGAAGGGAAGGAAAAAGGAGGGGGGAAGGAAGGAAAGAGCAAGGGAGGAAAGAGGAGAGGAGGAAGGAAAGAAGGAAGGAAGGAAGGAGAAGGAGGGAGGGAGGGAGGGAAGGAAGGAAGGAAGGAAGGAAGGAAGGAAGGAAGGAAGGAAGGCGGGAGAAAGAGGGAGGGAAGAAGGAAGGAAGGACCCAGCTAGGGAATATCATCAGTGCTAGAAGGGCAATGGGTTTGAGGAGGAGGAGGAGGAGGAGGAGGAGGAGGAGGAGGAGGAAGACGAATATGGAGTCCTGGGTGTTCTCTGAGCTTGGTGGTTTTCTTGCAGATGTTTCATGACCCAACTATGGAACATCATCAGTGCTAGAAGAGAAGGGGATGTGTGGAGGAGGAGGAGGAGGACGACGACGACGGCGATGATTGTGGGATCCTTGGTGCTCTCTGAGCCTGGTGGCTTTCTTGCAGACGTTTCATGACCCAACTAGGGAACATCATCAGTGCTGGAAGAGAGGAGGAGGAGGAAGAGGAGGAGGAGGAGGAGGAGGAGGAGGACGACGACGACGACGACGACGATGACGACTGTGGGGTCCTCGGTGTTCTCTGAGCCTGGTGGCTTTCTTGCAGACGTTTCATGACCCAACTAGGGAACATCATCAGTGCTGGAAGAGAGGAGGAGGAGGAAGAGGAGGAGGAGGAGGAGGAGGAGGAGGAGGAGGAGGAGGAGGACGACGACGACGACGATGACGACTGTGGGGTCCTCGGTGCTCTCTGAGCTTGGTGGCTTTCTTGCAGACGTTTCATGACCCAATGAGCTAACATCATCAGGGCTAGGACTTCGGAAGTTGCTTCTAAGGAGAAAGGTCCTCCAACAAACAAAGTCCTTGGATAACTCCAATGGATTCCAGCATTCAGTTCCACTTCATGAGCCTCCCCAAAGCTTGGGTGAGAAGGAAGAGTCATCAAAAGTTCTGAGCACTTGGCCAAGCTCAGAGGGGCAAAAAAACAAAACAAAAAACCACAACAAAAAGAATATTATCTCCTAAGGGGTTGAACTATCAATCAATCAATCACTCAACCAGAGCTGGAAGGGACCTTAGAGATCTTCTGGTCCAGCCCCCTGCTCAAGCAGGAGACCCTATACCATTTCAGACAAATGATTGTCCAATCTCTTTTTTAAAACCTCCAGTGATGAAACACCCACGATTTCTGGTGGCAAGCTGTTCCACTGGTTAATTGTCCTCACTATCAGGAAGTTTCTTCTTAATTCCAGGTTGCTTCTCCCTTTGGTCAGTTTCCAACCATTGTTTCTCGTCCTGCCCTCTGGTGCTTTGGAGAATAGCTTGACTCCCTCTTCTTTGGGGCAGCCCCTCAAATACTGGAATATTGCTAGTCCTTCTTTTCATGAAATTAGACATACCCAATTCCTGCAACCGTTCTTTGTATGTTTTAGTCTCCGAGCCCTTAATCATCCTGAGCTTCTCCCAAAGTCTCAACATCTTTTCTTCAATGGGGTGACCCAAACTGGATCCAGTATTCCAGATGTGGTCTTACCTAAGGCTTTATGAAGCGGTACTAATACTTCCATGTGATTACTAGAAATAGAAAACCTGCAAGGTCCCTACCAGTTCTGTTCTTCTCTATTCTGCATGCAAGGAAATTTTGCATGCTCCAAATTTTCAAAGAGGGGTGCAAGACACCTTCTGCGCAAGCCAGCTTGCTTTCTGTTGGGACAGGCGAGGACGGGATGGACAGCCTATAAATTGAATTTTTTTAAAGTAAAAACTTCTGGAAGAAAAGGCCTTTTCCAAGTTCCAAAAACAGCAGATTCCTCAACCTAGTGAGGGAGGTGGTGTTTCTTAAGTCCTCCTTAGAGCTGGTTTCGGCATCAGGTCAGGCTCAAAGACAAGGAAAGTCAAGAAGAACTTAATGCTGCATTTCAAAAGGGTTCAAAACTAAGTCACTGCCGGAGCTGCAGAGCCCAAAACAGAAGGAAGAAAAGCAGAATATTTTGGGGGGAAGAAAAAGCCACCGAGGAGAGCTGGGACAGGATTCAGATTCTGAACAACACGGAGCATTTCAGCTGAGCCGGCTCAAGACCGTCGGCGAAGGCTATTAGGAAATACATCGCCTTCCGGATTTTGGCCAGCTCCACCAACCTTTCTCCAAACTCCAGAGCATCGGCTTCGTTGCACTCTAGCGCATCCGGCGCATCCGGCGTCTTCCAAAACACCCCCACCGGTTCCAACAGCTGTCTTCGCATGAGGTTGGTCAAGTCCGGTGTCCAGTGTTGAGATGTTCCTATGATGGTGGCCTTGCCCGGCCGGTCCAGGGCCACCTTCCAGCGCAGGAAACGGAGACCGTGCTGACGCGGGAAGTCCAGTCGGAAGACAAACTCGTGGTCCTGGAGGAGCTTCTCGCCGTCTTGAGGTTTCTCGTTCTTCTGCTGGAGGGTCTTCAGGCGGATCCTCATGATCTCGGTTAGCTGGGCATCCTGGACCAAGTGCAACTCCAGTTCAGCTGCCTCGGAATTCATCGTTCTTCTCTCTTCGGGGAGATTCTGCCCGGTTTGGCGAGCGACTGAGAGGTCTGGCAGGCAGAAGGAAATTTGCTTCTGCGTCTTCGCTCACCTGCTGGTAACCCAGTGATGCTAAGCAACCTGGCCCGCGGAAGCAAGGTGCCCGAGGGATTTTCCCCTGGGTGTCTCATTTTCCAGGGAGGGACAAACCATTCATCGATGGCAAGATCGTCCCCTGAGCTAAGTCTCTTGATATCGGCAGCCCTAACGACCTGGCTTAACAACCGTTCCCAAGTAGGGACAGGTTGAACAGAATAACAGAGCTGGAAAGGGACCTTGGAGGTCTTCTAGTCCAACCCCCTGCTTAGGCAGAAGACCCTGTACCATTTCACACAAATGGCTGTCCAGTTTCTTCTTAAAAATGTCCAGTGTTGGCGCATTCACCGCTTCTGGAGGCAGGTTGTTCCACTGGTTAATTGTTCTCACTGTCAGGAAGTTTCTCCTTATTTCCAGGTTGCTTCTCTCCTTGATGAGTTTCCATCTGTCGCTTCTTGTCCTGCCTTCAGGCGCCTTGGAGAATAGCTTGACTCCCTCTTCTTTGGGCCAGCCCCTGAGATACTGGAAGACTGCTATCATGCCTCTCCAATCTTTCTCTTTGTTTGAGTAACAGAATAAAAGAGTTGGAAGGGACTTTAGAGGTCATCTAGTCCAACCCCCTGCTCAGGCAGGAAATCCTATACCATTTCGGACAAAGGGCTGTCCAGTCTCTTCTTCTTAAAAACTTCCAGTGTTGGAGCATTCACCGCTTCTGGAGGCAGGTTGTTCCACTGGTTAATTGTTCTAACTGTCAGGAAATTTCTCCTTATTTCCAGGTTGCTTCTCTCCTTGATGAGTTTCCATCTGTCGCTTCTTGTCCTGCCTTCAGGCACCTTGGAGAATAGCTTGACTCCCTCTTCTTTGGGGCAGCCCCGGAGAGATTGGAAGGCTGCTATCATGTCCCCCCTCGTCCGTCTCTTCATTAAACTAGACACACCCAATTCCTGCCATTGTTCTTCCTATGTTTTAGCCTCCAGTCCCCTGATCATCCTTGTCGCTCTTCTCTGCACTCTTTCTAGAGTCTCAACATCTTTTTAACATCGTGGCGACCAAAACTGGATGCCGTATTCCAAGTGTGGCCTTACCAAGGCCTTGTAAAGTGACACTAAACATTTCACGTGATCTTGATTCTATCCTTCTGTTAATGCAAGCTAGGACTGTGTTGCAAACCATCCAGGGATGGAGAAAAAGGTGGCTGTGTCTGAATGGCAAAGGAAGATACTTGGAAGAGCTATCCAAGTGAGCTGGCACACTCAAGATTGGCTAAAATTCAACTCTCATATTTCCCAACCAGCCCTGTTGTCAAAGGGTGAGAGAAAGAAGAAGAAGAAAGCTTTTTAGGAAGGTAATTGCAAATATTTTTCTTAATGGTGATTGAACCCAGGCAGTCTGCCAAATGATTCTGGTTCCAGATTATTGCGGGATTTAAAAAGGGTTTACAGAAAACAAAGCACTCGCAATTTCACCCAGGGATTAGACCGGTGGCTGGCAAAAAAAACCCTTTCAGCTTTGCCAAATAAATGGGAGTCAGGATTGGACTGGAGGCTAAAACATACAAGGAACGGTTGCTGGAATTGGGGATGTCTAGTTTAATGAAGAGAAGGACGAGGGGGGAACATGATAGCAGTCTTCCAGTATCTCAGGGGCTGCCCCAAAGAAGAGGGAGTCAAGCTGTTCTCCGAAGTAGCTGAAGGCAGGACAAGAAGCAACGGATGGAAACTAATCAAGGAGAGAAGCAACCTGGAAATAAGGAGGAATTTCCTGACAGTGAGAACAATTAACCAGTGGAAAAACCTGCCTCCAGAAGCGGTGAATGCTCCAACACCACAGAAGTGGTGGCAGATACTGAAGGATGTCGCTAACATACCCAAACACACAACCACACTTAAGAAATTTTTAAGAAGAGACTGGACAGCCATTTGTCTGAAACAGTATCAGGTTTTCTCCCTGAGCAGGGGGTTGGACTAGAAGACCTCCAAGGTCCCTTCCAACTTTATTATTATTATCATTTCATGAATGGAAGGCACGTGATACAGCCCTTGGCAAATATGATCATGGAAAGAGGAAAATCCCCCGGTGTGCCACCTTCCGAATTTCATTCATTAAGAGGTTCTCTGGAGATCCTCTGGCAACGGAGGATGACAACACAGCTGCAGCCGCACAACAACTCCTTCTAAGCTGCATTGCACACAATGGATGTGGCCGGACAAGCTAGTCCCCGTGGGCAAGTTGGTGGCATCTAGTCAACCTTCCCTGATATATTTAGGAAACGCGGAAGTTCTGGAATTTGATTATTTATAGGGTATTCCTCAATTTGCAACCGTTCGCTTAGTGACCGTTTGAAATTACAACAGCGCTGAAAAAAGGGACTTGCAGCCAGCCCCCCCCCACGTACAACTGTGGTTGCAGCGTGCCAGGTTGTGCGTTCACATTCGCAACCCTCAGACAAAGTCAGTGGGGTGAGTAGGTGAGTAAGTGTGTTGCTAACTTAGCAATCGCAGTGATTCACTTAACCACTGTGGCAGGCAAGGTCATAAAATGGGGCAAAACTCACCTAACCACAGAAGTGCTCAGCAACAGAAATTCTGGAATCGACTGTGGTCATAACTCAAGGACTACCTGTGCATTAAAGCAGTGTTTCTCAACCTCAGCAACTTTTAAGACAGCGGTTCTCAACCTATGGGTCGCGACCCCATTTGGGGTCGAACGACCGTTTCGCAGGGGTCGCCGGACACCGCGGTCTGCCATTTTGTTTTTATTTTATTTTATTTTATTTTTATTTTTTTTGGGATTTTTTTTATTTATTTTTTTTGTCGCGCGCGTGCCGCGCATGCGCGGATCAGGCCGTCACAGTCCGCCATTTTGGTTTTTTTTATTATTTTTTTTGGTTTTTTAATTTTTTTTCCGTCGCACGTGCAAACCGCGCATGCGCGGATCGGCCCGTCGTGGTCCGCCATTTTGGTTTTTTTTCGATGAGCGCACGTGTGCGCGCGCACGTGCTCAACGGGCCGATCCACGCATGCGCAGCGTGCACGCGAGGAAAAAAAATAAAAAAATAAAAAATAAAAAAAACACAAAATGGTGGACCGTGATGGCCCGATCCGCGCATGCGCGGCGCGCGCATGATGGAAAAAAAATCAAAAATAATCAAAAATAATAATAATTTAAAAAAACAAAATGGCAGACCGCGGGTCAGGGTCGTGGCGCGCATGGGCGGCGCATGTGGGGTCTCAACCTGAAAAAGGTTGAGAACCACTGTTTTAAGACATAGTTAGACTTTTTTAGTGCTTGTTCAGCGGATGTTATTCAGGGCTGTACAGAGACTTCAGATAAGAATTGGTGTAAGAACTCCCATCTCTTTTTTCCCTCTTTAATATTTTGATTAAATGTCAAAGTCCAACATTAAAATCCAAACTAACGTAAAAGGGAAAAGGGGGAAACCAATTAAAAGGGACCAAAAATTTACAACGAATTTACAACGAAGATGGCTTCTGATTTCCATTAAGTCCGGCGATAATAACAAGTCGACAACTTCTCTCTCCATTTCACCCAATAATACCAGTTTCTCGAAATACAGAAGTCCTCAACGTAGGACCACAATTGAGCCTAGAATTTCTATTGCTAAGCGAGACAGTGGTTTAGGGAGCTTTGCCCCATTTTACAACTGTTCTCCCCACAGTTGGTAAGTGAATGTTAAATAAATCTGGCTCCCCCATTGATTTTTGCATGTGAGAAGGTCACCAAAGGGGATCCCGTGACCCGATGACACCCTGTCGTAAAGTCAATTGCCAAGGGTCCGAATTTGGATCAGGTGACTGTGGGATGCTGCGAGGATCGTAAGTGTGAAAAATGGTCATTAGAATAGAATAGAGTAGAGTAGAGTAGAGTAGAGTAGAGTAGAGTAGAGTAGAGTAGAGTAGATGAGGATGGTGATGGGAATAGAATAGAATAGAATAGAATAGAATAGAATAGAATAGAATAGAATAGAATAGAATAGAATAGAATAGAATAGAATAGAATAGAATAGAATAGAATAGAATAGAAATTTGAATAGAAGAATAGAGAATAGAATAGAATCTTTATTGAGAATAGAATAGAATAGAATAGAAAATAGAATAGAAAATAGAAGAATAGAATAGAATAGAAAATGGAATACCGGTAGAAATAGAATAGAAAGAATAGAATAGAATAAGGAATAGAATAGAATAGAATTGAATTAAATAGAATAGAAAATAGAAGAATAGAATAGAATAGAAAATAGAAGAATAGAATAGAGAATAGAATAGAATATTGAGAATAGAATAGAATAGAAAACAGAATAGAAAATAGAAGAATAGAATAGAATATAAAATAGAATAGAAATAGAATAGAAAATAGAATAGGATAGAAAATAGAATAAAATAGAATAGAATCTTTATTGAGAATAGAATAGAAAATCGAAAATCGAAAATAATACGTAGAATAGAATAGAAAATATGGAATGGAATGGAATGGAATAGAATAGAATAGAAAATAGAAGAATAGAATAGAAAATAGAATAGAAGAATAGAATAGAGAATAGAAGAGAATCGTTATTGAGAATAGAATAGAATAGAATAGAATAGAAAACAGAATAGAAAATAGAAGAATAGAATAGAATAGAAATAGAATAGAAAGAATAGAATAGAATAAGGAATAGAATAGAATAGAATAGAAAATAGAATAGAATAGAATAGAAAATAGAAGAATAGAATAGAGAATAGAATAGAATAGAATCTTTATTGAGAATAGAGTAGAATAGAAAATAGAATAGAAAATAGAATAGAATAGAATAGAAAATAGAATAGAAATAGAATAGAAAGAATAGAATAGAAAATAGAATAAAATAGAATAGAATCTTTATTGAGAATAGAATAGAAAATCGAAAATAATAGAATAGAATAGAAAATATGGAATAGAATAGAATAGAATAGAATAGAATAGAATAAGGAATAGAATAGAATAGAATAGAAATATGGAATGGAATGGAATGGAATGGAATGGAATGGAATAGAATAGAATAGAATAGAATAGAATAGAATAGAATAGAATAGAATAGAATAGAATAGAATAGAATAGAATAGAATAGAATAGAATAGAAATATGGAATGGAATGGAATGAAATGGAATAGAATAGAATAGAATAGAACAGAACTGAACAACAGACTTGGAGGCCTTCAACTCCAAGCCTCTGCTCAGTGCCCTTGTAACCTTGACTGGTCACTAAACGAACTGTCGTAAGTCGAGGTCCACCTGTTCTAACAATCCATTTCCAAAACATCCACATTCATAAAGGCTCTGGAAGCTTCTCCCTTCAGGGCAACGAGCACCAGGAGGATGCTAAGCTCTTTTCCTCCATTTCAGCTCAAAAGGCCACGATGGAAAATCCACGTTGAGCAAACAAGCCAGAAGGGATTTGGGAGTCCAGAGAGGAAGATGTCAACTAATAAGACACCGGGGAGTTTCTTCCTCTTCTTGAATAAGATCCCCCAGGACCAAACGGGGAGGCTGTGTGAACGTAGAGCAGAGATCTCCAACCTTGGCAACTTTAATACTGGTGGACTTCAACTCCCAGAATTCCTCAGCCAGCATGGGTGAAACTTTGGCCCCCTCATGACTCGTGGACTTCAACTCCCACAATTCCTCAGCCAACATGGGGGAACTATGGCCCCTTCATGATTTGTGGACTTCAACTCCCAGAATTCCTCAGTCAGCATGGGTGAAACTTTGGCCCCTTCATGACTCGTGGACTTCAACTCCCAGAATTCCTCAGGCTGGCTGAGGAATTCTGGGCATAGAAGTCCACAAGTCTTAAAGTTGCCAAGGTTGACGACCCCTGACGTAGAGGAAGGGGGTCTGAAGCAATATGCAGACAGTCCTCGACTTACGACTGGTCGCTTCACGAACATTCTAGGTTACAATAGTCCCCCAATTTTACGATCCATTCTTGAACTCACAACTGCTATGCACACACAAACACACCCCTAGACACCCCAACACGAGCACCCAACGATCACCTGATTGCATTTGGGGCGCTTGGCGCCCAGTCCTCATTTTACGATTGGCTGCAGCGCCCCCTGGCTATGAATTAATAATTTATTTTTTAATTTGTACCCAGCCTTGGTTCTTTTTACAAAGAACGCAAGGCAGTGAATATATCCAGCACTGCTTCCCTCCCCCCACAAGAACAACTTACAGCCGTTCGGTTAGTGACCGTTCAAAGTTAGGACGGCACTTATGACCGTTTTTCACACTTAACGACCATCGCAGCGTCCCCACGGTCACGTGATTGAAATTTGGACGCTGGGCAACTGACTCACCTTTATGACGGTCGCAGCGTCCCGGGGGTCACCTGATCCCCTTCTGACAAACCAAATCAGTGGGGAAGCCAGAGTCACTTCACAACTGTGTTACTGACTTAACAACTGGAGTGGTTCACTTCACCGGCGCAGCAAGGAAGGTCATAAAATAGAGCAAAGCTCACTTAGCAACTGTCTTTCTTTCGTAAATTGTGGGTCATAAGTTGAGGGCTACTTGTACATCGGTGTATTTAGAACCACAAACAAATTATTGACAAATGTAACAAAGATGTTTTTATTTAGTTGATTATAATAAGATTTATACTAGCCCAGGGGTAGGCAACCTTGGCTCTTTTGTGACTCGTGGACTTCAATTCCCAGAATTCCTGAGCCAGCATGTGGGAACTATGGCCCCTTCATGACTTGTGGACTTCAACTCCCAGAATTCCGGAGCCAGCATGGGGGAACTGTGGCCCCTTCACGACTCGCGGACTTCAACTCCCAGAATTCCTCAGCCAGCATGGGAGAACTATGGCCCCTTCATGACTCGGGGACTTCAACTCCCAGAATTCCTGAGCCAGCATGGGGGAACTATGGCCCCTTCATGACTTGTGGACTTCAACTCCCAGAATTCCTCAGCCAGCATGGGGGAACTAAGGCCTCTTCATGACTGGTGGACTTCAACTCCCAGAATTCCTCAGCCAGCATGAGGGAACTAAGGCCTCTTCATGACTGGTGGACTTCAACTCCCAGAATTCCTCAGCCAGCATGAGGGAACTAAGGCCTCTTCATGACTCGTGGGCTTCAACTCCCAGAATTCCTGAGCCAGCATGGGGAAAACTATGGCCCTTTCATGACTCGTGGACTTCAACTCCCAGAATTCCTGAGCCAGCATGGGGGAACTATGGCCCCTTCATGACTCGTGGACTTGAACTCCCAGAATTCCTGAGCCAGCATGGGGCAACTATGGCTCCCTCATGACTCGTGGACTTCAACTCCCAGCATTCCTCAGCCAGCATGGGAGAACTATGGCCCCTTCATGACTCGTGGACTTCAACTCCCAGAATTCCTGGGCCAGCATGGCTCAGCTTGGAAACCTCTCCCTTTCTCCTCAGCATGGCTGGCTCAGGAATTCTGGGAGTTGAAGTCCACGAGTCATAAAAGAGCCGAGGTTGCCTACCCCTGTCCTAGCCCAATATGAGATAGCAGATATTAATGGAAAAAGAGAGGAAATACTTGATGTCGTAACATGAGATTTATACTAAAGACTTATGCATGCTATTGAACTATTAATCAACCCAGTCATCACCTTGCTTTTTAAATATTCAACTGTAAAATGAGAAAATCAATAAAATATTATAAACAAAACCAAAACCCACAAACTATCATTTTGCAGAGGAAGAATTTCACCCGGCCTCCACTAGAGGGCAGCACATCCCTCCAGGTAAGGAAGAAAATAAAGCGAATTTTGTGTCCTGTGTGTTTTCCTCAAATGATTTGCAAAGTACTCCGCAATGCAACCATTTATCCATATCCCATCTTTTTTTTTCCAAACAGGTTTTCCAATCAGAAAAGGAGCACAAGATTACATCCCGTGGAGAGAAGAAATTGCTTGCAAATCTATGGATATGAGAGAACGTGCATCCTGGAATAAAATATGCCTGGGTTGTTTTTTGTTTGTTTGTTTGTTTGCCTCTCATTGATTCTAAGCCAGTCCCTCTCTCTCTCTCAGCCCAACCTACCTCACAGGGTTGTGCTTGTGGGGAAAAGAGGAAGGAATATTAGAAATATTAATAATAACGTTGGAAGGGACCTTGGAGGTCATCAAGTCCAACCCCCTGCTCAGGCAGGTAATCCTATACCCCTGGTGGCGAACCTATAGCACGGGTGCCAGAGGCGGCACTCAGAGCCCTCTCTGTGGGCACGCGGGCTGTCGCCCCAGTCCTGGGCCTTCCGCTGGGTTTTATAAAACCTTTTTACTTTAAGCCTCCACCGCCATGTGCAAAAAAAAAAAAAGGTTCAATCAATCAGTCAATTTCAGCTTCTCGTGGGAAAAAAAATCTCGCCAAGTTGGAATTGACTGATTGAACTTTAGTCCCACCCAGTCTGCCGTTACCACCGCAGCCACACCCACCCAATGGGCCACGCCCACCTGGCACCCAACGATGCATAAGTGGGTTTTGGGTTACTGTTTGGGCACTCAGTCTCTAAAAGGTTCGCCATCACTGCCCTATACCATTTCGGACAAATGGCAGTCTCTTCTGTCCAAAATGGTATAGGCAGGGTTACCTGCCTGAGCAGGGGGTTGGACTTGATGACCTCCAAGGCCCCTTCCAACTTTATTATTATTGTTATTAATAATAATTTATTTATTTTATTTATTTTAATTAGATTTTTATGCCGCTCCTCTCCAAAGGACTCGGAGCGGCTAACAACATAAACAAAAAACAACATCTCAACATTTAAAAAAAATAAATCTAAAACCAAATCTACAAAGCATTTAAAAAGAACCCCCAAACACATTCATCATTCACACACAATCACAGTCCTCCCCAGGCCTGCCGGCATAGATAAGTTTTTAGATTCTTCTGGAATATATTCCTAATATTCCCTCCCTTCCATTCACCGCCTTGAGTTACTTATAAAGTACAGTGTCATGGTTCCGACAGATGAAACTCTTCAAAAGAACTTGTTTACCTTAAAGCAGCGGTTCTCAACCTATGGGTCGCGGACCCCATTTGGGGTCGAACGACCGTTTCGCGGGGGTCACCGGACACCGCGGTCCGCCATTTTTTTTTGCCCATCGCGCGCGCGCTGCGCATGCGCCGTTTGGGCCGTCGCGCACGCGACGCGCATGCGCGGATCGGCCCGTCACGCTGCACATGCGCAGATTGGCCCGTCACGCCCCGCATGCGCGGATCGGCCCGTCGCGATGCGCATGCACGGATCGGCCCGTTGCGTGCGCATGTGCGGATCGGCCTGTCGCGCGCCTGTGCGGATCGGCCCGTCGCGCGCGTGGTGCGGGTCGGGGTCGCGCCGCGCATGGGTGGCGCAAGTGGGGTCTCAACCTGAAAAAGGTTGAGAACCACTGCCTTAAAGAATCTTTATTCGAGCAGCATAGCATCGGCACGTACATACGCGAAGCTAAAATCTGAATTCCCCTCCCCTGAGCACATAGGTAGTATCAAAGCACAATTCCCTCCTCCAATTAACAGTCATAAATCACATTCCCCAATTATTTGATTTGATTTTATTCGGATTTGTATGCCGCTCCTCTCCGAAGACTCGGAGCGGCTCACAACATATACATAAAACAATTTCAATGTAAATCCAAACAAAAACATTAAAAATGAAACCCCATACATACTCATCAATCACGCCACAATCAACAATCATCCCCAGGCCTGCCGGCAGAGGTAGGTTTTTAAATTCTTTCAGAAGGCCGGGAGAGTGGGGGAAACGCGGACTTCAGGAGGCAGTTGGTTCCAGAGGGCGGGCGCCACAACAGAGAAGGCCCTCCCCCTAGGACCCGCCAGACGGCATTGTTTCGCTGACGGGACCCGGAGGAGGCCGACCCTGTGCGCTCTCACCGGTTGTAGGGAAGTATGTGGCAGAAGACGGTCCCGTAAGTATCCTGGTCCCATGCCATGAAGGGCTTTATAGGTAATGACCAACACTTTGAATTGCGCTCGGAGACCGATAGGCAACCAATGCAGCATGCGGAGGGTTGGTAAAATATGGGCACGACGAGGAAGGCCCACAATTGCTCGTGCAGCTGCATTTTGCACTAACTGTAGTCTCCGAACATTCTTCAAGGGTAGCCCCATGTAGAGAGCATTGCAGTAGTCGATCCTCGAGGTGACAAGGGCATGTGTGACTGTGAGGAGAGACTCCCGATCCAAATAAGGGCGCAACTGGTGCACCAGGCGAACCTGGGCAAATGCCCCCCTCGCCACAGCCGACAAATGATGTTCCAATGTCAGCTGTGGATCGAGGAGGACTCCCAAGTTGCGAACCTTCTCCGAGGGGTTTATAGACTCACCCCCCAGAGTAATGGAAGGACAGATTGATGTGTCCTTGGGAGGCATCACCCACAGCCACTCTGTCTTGTCAGGGTTGAGTCTTAATCTGTTAACGCCCATCCAGACCCTCACAGCCTCCAGACACCGGCACATCACCTCAACCGCTTCACTGATTTGGCCAGGAGTGGAAATGTACAGCTGAGTATCATCAGCGTACTGATGGTATCTCACTCCGTGCTGGTGGATGATCTCACCCAGTGGCTTCATGTAGATGTTAAAAAGTAGGGGGGAGAGAACCGACCCCTGAGGCACCCCACACGGGAGTAACCTAGAGGTGGACCTCTGACCCCCCACAAACACCGACTGCTACCGAGCAGAGAGATAGGAAGAGAACCACCGCCCCCACTCCCAATCCCTCCAGCCGGCGTAGAAGGATACCATGGTCGATGGTATCGAACGCCGCTGAGAGGTCAGGAAGCACCAGGAAAGAGGACTGGCCTCCATCCCGGGCCCGCCAGAGATCATCCATCAGAGCGACCAAAGCAGTTTCGGTGCTGTAGCCGGGCCTGAACCCAGACTGCAGAGGGCCCAGATAATCGGCTTCCTCCAGAGACCGCTGGAGCTGAAGTGCCACCACCTTCTCAATAACCTTCCCCACAAAGGGGAGGTTAGAGACCGGACGATAGTTGATCAAAATTGCTGGATCCAGGGAAGGCTTCTTGAGGAGGGGGCGCACGAGTGCCTCCTTTAAAGGAGCCGGGAAGGACCCCTCCCTCAAAGAAGCGTTGACAATCTCCTGGATCCAGGTACGTGTTACCTCCCTACTAGCAAAAACCAGGGTCAATTAGTTTGAAATGCAGGCTTTCCCTCCAGTTCTTCAACCCGCCATTTCTTATCGTCTCTTATTTCAAAAGCACTGAATTCACACACTATTACAATACTGTTATGTTTAACTAACTCACATCACATTCTTCCTTCTCCACCCCCAGCATCACCTAATTCTAAGAGTAAAGCATAAGGAAGAAAAAGGCTGCATCTCCACACGTTGTCAAAGCAAGAACATCCCATGTTAGCAGCGCTGACATACAGATAGTCCTCAACTTACAACCGTTCCGTTAGTGACCCTTCAAAGTTACAACGGCACTGAAAAAAGCGAATTAGGATGGTTTTTCACCGTTAGGACCATCGCAGGAGTCCCCACGATCACGTGATCAAAATTCAGACTCTTGGGCAATCGACTCATATTTATGACGGTTGCAGTTGTCCCGGAATCATGTGACCACTTTTCCCGACCATCTGACAAGCCAAGTCAATGGGGGGAAACGCCAGATTCGTTGAACAAGCGTGTGACTAACTTAACAAATTGCAGTGATTCTCTTAACAACTGCAGCAAGGTCGTCAAATGGGGCAACGCTGTCTGGCTTAGCAACAGAAATGCTAGGCTCAGTTTGTGGTTGTAAATCGAGGACCACCTGTAAAGGCCCAGTTCACAGGACAGCTAAGTTCGTTGTGTCATCACAGCCGCGGGAGCAAAGCAGATAGTTTTTTCCGACAATTTCCAAAATGGTTACCTTCTGCCACAGAGCCTCTCTGGACGCCAACGCTGAGCAGGCGGCCACGAACCAGCAGTTGCCCACCTGCCCTTGGTGTAAGTCATGGGAGCTGATTCCATCCACAAAGAGGTGGGGGTCCTCACAGATGTCCTGCAGGGAGAGAAGCAAAACAGGTTACTCACTGAAGCCAAGGAGGTGTGCGTGGGAAAAGGTGGATGTGGAAGTTCAAGACCGCCTTAGGTCATTTCGGCCCCAATCTTCATCTTCGGTATGTGACTCTGGGAAGGAAGCATTATGGATTTATTTGATGGCTAGAAGTTCGTGCCACGGCTTTGGTCTAGCTTACGGAAACATAAAAGCCCTCTCTCCTCAAATCTGAACACTCCCTCCCAACAGCAACCATGCAAAGTAGATTGGATTGTGGCCCTGTTCCCACAAAAAAATTAACTGAGTCAAGGATGTGGTCCAGTTCCAAAAACCAACTCAACTGGGTCAATCACATGGTCCCGTTCCAACAACCAACTCAACTGAGTCAATCACATGGTCCCGTTCCAACAACCAACTCAACTGAGTCAATCACATGGTTCCTTTCCAACAACCAACTCAACTGGGTCAATCACATGGTTCCGTTCCAAGAACCAACACAACTAGGTCAATCACATGGTACCTTTCCAACAACCAACTCAACTGGGTCAATGACATGGTCCCGTTCCAAGAACCAACACAACTAGGTCAATCACATGGTCCCGTTCCAACAACCAACTCAATTGGGTCAATGACATGGTCCCATTCCAATAACCAACTCAACTGGGTCAATTATGTGGTCCCGTTCCAACAACCAACTCAGCTGGATCAATCACATGGTCCTGTTCCAACAACCAACTCAGCTGGATCAATCACATGGTCCTGTTCCAACAACCAACTCAACTGGGTCAATCACATGGTCCCGTTCCAACAACCAACTCAACTGGGTCAATTATGTGGTCCCGTTCCAACAACCAACTCAGCTGGATCAATCACATGGTCCTGTTCCAACAACCAACTCAGCTGGATCAATCACATGGTCCTGTTCCAACAACCAACTCAACTGGGTCAATCACATGGTCCCGTTCCAACAACCAACTCAACTGGGTCAATTATGTGGTCCCGTTCCAACAACCAACTCAGCTGGATCAATCACATGGTCCTGTTCCAACAACCAACTCAACTGGGTCAATAATGTGGTCCTCTTCCAACAACCAATTCAACTGGGTAAATCACAGGGTCCCGTTCCAACAAACAACTCAACTGGGCCAATGACATGATTCTGTTCCAAGAACTAACTCAAGCGGGTCAATGACGTGGTCCTATTCCAACAATTCACTTTACTGAGCCAATGATATACTGCATTTAAGTGGAAGCCAGTAATGGATTCCATCTCAATCAAGTGATGTAATGGATGTATTTCTGTTTCTTGCATTGCAGAGATATCCTGCCAGTGGCTAGAAATTCTGCCTTCACGCCTGGGTGCACAAAGCTGGTAGTCAAAGACATGGCAAGTTGGTCCCTTTGGAGATCTCACCCACTTTGTGTGCAAAAGATCCCAGCTGGGTGGCCCATCATCTACAGTACAATCAACCTGTTGTAGGAGGAAGGAAAGTGATAAGATCACAACCAGAAGACTCTGGAGAGGGAGCAGGCCAGAATATCAGTTCTCCCTGGCTTGGGACAGCTAGTTACAGAGAGGTAGAACGTGATTTCTCAACCTTGGCTACTTTAAGATGGGCGGACTTCAATTCCCAGAATTCCCAAGTTGAAGTCCACACACATCTTAAAGTAGTTAAGGTTGTAAAGCAGTGAGCTAGCACTTGGAAGCTATTGGACTGGTCAACACTGGTGTGGAACACATTAGTTTTGATCAAGGATAAGTCAAGGGCTGGCGATCATACTTTTGTATCTGGGTCTGTGGGTGGGTGGGTGGACATCCTTCCATTTGGGGACAGAAATGTAGGTTTACTTCAAAGGAAAAAAAACAAGGAAAGAAAACCACACCCACCCAGCTTATTTTACAGTATATCTTTGAGTGTTTCCCATGACAGAAGAACAGGGGCAATTGGGGTCAGATGGCCACAGAAGCCTGTTGATGATGATGATGATAATAATAATAATAAAATAATAATAATAATAATAATAATAATGATAATGATAATAATAATGAAGGTGGAAGGGACCTTGGAGATCATCTAATCCAACCCTCTGCTCAGGCAGGAAACCCTGTATCATTTCAGACAAATGGCCGTCCGGTCTCTTCTTAAAAACCTCCAGTGTTGGAGCATTCACCGCTTCTGGAGGCAGGTGGTTCCACTGGTTAATTGTTCTAACTGTCAGGAAGTTTCTCCTTAGTTCCAGGTTGCTTCTCTCCTTGATGAGTTTCCATCCATTGTTTCTTGTCCTGCCTTCAGGCGCTTTGGAAAATAGCTTGACTCCCTCTTCTTTGGGGCAGCCCCTGAGATACTGGAAGACTGCTATCCTGTTCCCCCTCGTCCTTCTCTACATTAAACTAGACATACCCAATTCCAGCAGCCTTTCCTTATATTTATTTTATTTTATTTTATTTATTTGTTTAGACTTATATGCCGCCCTTCTCCCAAGACCCAGGGCGGCTCACAACGAGAATACAAGTGAAAAACATAACATAAAATCAATTAAAATTACCAATTACTATATAAAAAACTAGGTAATTCACCACACTCATACAACACACAATCACAGTCAAAGGCCCAGGGGCAGAGTGCAACTCACACGCCCCAAACCTGTCTGCATAAATGTGTCTTCAACATTTTCCGGAAAGCTAGGAGGGAGGGAGCAGTACGAACCTCCGAGGGAAGCTGGTTCCAGAGAGCTGGGGCAGCAACGGAGAAGGCCCTTGCCCTGGGTCCCGCCAAACGACATTGTGTAACAGACAGGACCCGTAGGAGGCCAACCCTATGCGCCCTAACCGGTCGATGGGATTCATGAGGCAGAAGACGGTCCCGCAAGTATCCTGGCCCATTGCCATAAAGGGCTTTGGCCTCCAGTCCCCTTCAGACATTTCTGATAATCAGCTTGCTTGCCTCTGGGAGAACCAGCAAATAGAAGGAAATAAAATTCTGGAAGGGTCTCCACCCCAGAGTTGGAAGGGACCTTGGGGGTCTTCTAATCCAACTCCCTGCACAAGCAGGAGACCCTACTATAAGGTCTCAGACAAATGGCTGCCCAGTTTTTTCTTGAAAGCTTCCAGTGATGAATCACCCACAACTTCTGGAGGGAAGTCGTTCCGCTGGCTAATTGCTCTGTCCGGAAATCTCTCCTTTTCTAGGTTGTTTCTCTCCTTGATTAGATTCCATCTGCGCATGCACGGTGCTGCCCCCTGCGCCAGCCGAGGAGAAAAGGGGAAAAAAAATGGCGGTCTGCGTTGTTTGGCGACCCCCATGAAATGGTCGTTCGACCCCAAATGGGGTCGCGACCAACAGGTTGAGAACCGCTGCTTTAAAACCATCTTCATGGGCTAAATCAGGGGTCTTCAAACTGGGCCCTTTTATGACTTGGGGACTTCAACTCCCAGAATTCCTCTGCCAGGCACGCTGGCTGAGGAATTCTGGGAGTTGAAGTCCACAAGTCACAAAGTGGTCATAGTTCCCCCATGCTGGCTGAGGAATTCTGGGAGTTGAAGTCCACCAGTCATGAAGGGGCCACAGTTCCCCCATGCTGGCTGAGGAATTCTGGGAGTTGAAGTCCACGAGTCAGGAAGGGGCCATAGTTCCCCCATGCTGGCTCAGGAATTCTGGGAGTTGAAGTCCACTAGTCAATTAGGGGGCATAGTTTCTCTATGCTGGCTGCGGAATTCTGGGAGTTGAAGTCCACAAGTCATAAAAGGGCCAAAGTTTGAAGACCCCTGGGCTAAATCCACTTCCTCTAACTTTCTATCGTTGTATCAGTGGGGGAGGGGGAGGAATAATTTATTTATCACATATACAGGGAAGCTGAACGGGTGTGGACAACAAAAATGAATGCAGTTCTGCAATTTGGTGACCGATGACGCCCTGGAGAACAATGTCTTTTCTGTCCAACACCAAGTGGCCTCTGTGCTGTCATAAATCATTTTCCAGAAAGGTTGCAGAGCAAAAAAAAAAAAAAAAGACACCCTAATTTTGTTCTTCTCTTTGCAAATCACGGTCTGTATTGGCAAGAATGGAGAACATCTGCTTTGGCAGACCAACTGTGCAGAATCTCAAGTTATTGCTAATTTTTTTCCCCCCTTTGTCTGGAAAATCTCCACCACCCCATTTGGGAGAGGATGTTGAGAAAGCCCACTTTTTACTAGGACACTGAAGGCTGCTACTCCAGAGGCATTCCAAAAGCAGTGAGTCATCGAAAATTCAACTTGCTAATTCAACTCTTCAAAAGGGCTTCCTGCAAACTTGAGCCAAGCATGTAGAGCAGAGCCACCCAGATGATCAGGGGTCTGGGGGCTAAATTGTAGGATGAATTACTAAGGGAAGTAAGCATGTCCAAAAAAGAAACAGACGGGGTGTGTGTGTGTGTGTGTGTGTGTGTGTGTGTGTGTGTGTGAGAGAGAGAGAGAGAGAGAGAGAGAGAGAGACAGACAGACAGACAGACAGACAGACAGACAGACAGACAGACAGACAGACAGACAGAGACAGACAGAGAGATGATAGCAGTATCTCAGGGGTTGCCCCAAAGAAGAGGGAGTCAAGCTATTCTCCAAAGCACCTGAAGGCAGGACAAGAAGCAACGGGTGGAAACTCATCAAGGAGAAAACCAACCTGGAACTAAGGAGAAACTTCCTGACAGTGAGAACAATTAACCAGTGGAACAACCTGCCTCCAGAAGCGGTGAATGCTCCAACACTGGAAGTTTTTAAAAAGAGCCATTTGTCTGAAATGGTATAGGCTCTCCTGCTTGAGCAGGGGGTTGGACTAGAAGACCTCCAAGGTCCCTTCCAACTCTGTTAGTCTATGCTATTCTATTCTGTTCTATTTTCTGTTCTATTCTGTTCTGTATTTCTATTATATTCTGTTCTGTATTTCTATTCTAATTCTATTCTATTTTCTATTCTGTTCTGTTCTATTCTATTCTACTTTCTATTCTATATTTTCTATTCTATTCTACTTTCTATTCTATTCTACTTTCTATTCTATATTTTCTATTCTATTCTACTTTCTATTCTATTCTACTTTCTATTCTATATTTTCTATTCTATTCTACTTTCTATTCTATTCTACTTTCTATTCTATTCTATTTTCTATTCTATTCTAGTCTAGTCTCACCATCCTCATATATTCTGTTCTATTCTGTTCTTTTCTATTTCTATTCTATTTCCATTCTCTTCTAGTCTACTCTATTCCCATCACATCCTCATATATTCTATTCTATTCTATTCTATTCTATTCTATTCTATTCTATTCTATTCTATTCTATTCTATTCTATTCTATTCTATTCTATTCTATTCCATTCCATTCCATTCCATTCCATTCCATTCCATATTTTCTATTCTATTCTATTCTATTCTATTCTATTTCTAGTCTAGTCTCCTGTAGGTGAAGTATCAGCCCCTATCCAAATTAACTACAGGAAGTCCTTGACTTACGCCCACAACTGAACAGAAACCTCAGTTGCTAAGCATTAGTTAAGTGAGTCTGGCCCCATTTTACAACCTTCCTTGTCACCGTTGTCCAGTGAATCACTGCAGTTGTTCAGCTAGTAACACAGTTGTGAAGCGAATCTGGCTTCCCTCACTGACTCTGCTGGTCAGAAAGTCGCCAAAGGTGATGCTGCAACAGAAACATAACTCGAGGACTACCTGTAGCCTTTTTGGGGAGGCAAAGGAATGGAGATTGCCGAGAGGCTGCCCTTGTCCTGCACCTGGCATCAAATCCTCCCAATTTCACTGGATAAAGCCGGCTGGTTCCAGCAGCTAACCTGGATGAGAAATTCAATTTGGGAGGCTCAGCCAGGAAAGTCTGTTTTTCATTAAGGAGACATTATCATTTTTCAAGGGATGCTGCCAAGCTTAAAATCTCCTCCAGGATCATAAATCAGGAAAGACAGTCTAGCGCAGTGCTTGTTTCTCAACTTAAGATGGGTGGAGTCAGCTCCCAGAATTCCCCAGCCAGCATTGTGTGGACTTCACTGTGGGGTCCCTGGTGCTCTCTCAGCTGGGTGGTTCTCCTGCAGACGTTTCATGACCCAACTAGGTGACATCATCAGTGCTAGGAGGGAGTGGGGTTTTGTTTTCTGCAAGCAAGCCACTTGTAGATAGACAGAAAGCCAACCCTACTTTCTTATAGCACTGATGATGTAACCTAGCCGGGTCATGAAATGTCTGCAAGAAAGCAACCAAGTTCAAAGAGCACTAAGGACTCCATAGTCGTCGTCGTCGTCCTCCTCCTCCTCCTCCTCCTCCTCCTCCTCCTCCTCCCCACAAACCTCCTCCCCTTCTAGCACTGATGACGTTCCCAAGTTGGGTCATGAAATGTCTGCAAGAAAACCACATTCAGAGAGCACCAAGGACCCCCAGTCCTTCCTTCCTTCCTTCCTTCCTTCCTTCCTTCCTTCCTTCCTTCCTTCCTTCCTTCCTTCCTTCCTTCCTTCCTTCCGGCACTGATGAAGTTATATACTTGGGTCATGAAATGTCTGCAAGAAAATCAGAAAGCTCACAGAGCATCAAGGACCCCACAGTTCCTCCTGCTCCTCCTGCTCCTCCTCCGTCCCCAACTCCCTTCTAGCACTGATGACATTCCCTAGTTGGGTAATGAAATGTCTGCAAGAAAACAACCAAGCTCAGAGAACACCAGGGACACCACAGTCCTCCTCCTCCTCCCCCAACTCCCTTCTACCGTAGCACTGATGACTTTCCCTAGTTGGGTCATGAAATGTCTGCAAGAAAACAACCACGTTCAGAGAGCACCAAGGACTCCATAGTCGTCCTCCTCCTCCTCCTCCTCCTCCTCCTCCCCACAAACCTCCTCCCCTTCTAGCACTGATGACGTTCCCTAGTTGGGTCATGAAATGTCTGCAAGTAAACAACCAAGTTCAAAGAGCACCAAGGACTCCACAGCTTTCCTCCTCCTCCTCCTCCTCCTCCTCCTCCTCCTCCTCCTCCTCCTCCTCTCCATAAAACAAATTCCCTTCTAGCACTGATGACGTTCCCTAGTTGGGTCATGAAACATTTGCAAGAAAACAGCCAAGCTCAAGAGAGCACCAAGGGCCCCACAGCTCAGCCCCGAGCGACAAATATTCTCCTTTATGGATTTTACTCCCAGAATCCCCCAACCAGCTTGCATGGCCTTCCACTCCAAGAATTCCCCAGCGAGCATGCAGGCTGAAACCAGACCAGCCCGACCATGAGTGGCTGAATAAGGCTAAGAGAAAATAAATTGAACCAGAAATATGCTGCAAAGAGGCGAAAGTTTAATCTTTGTTGTTCTTTATCCTGATCAACAATTATCTTCTTATTTCCCCTGCTTTCTTTTATTTTATATTTCAACAAAAGAGGGAGGGGAAGTTTGCCCATCTCACCCATTGAGGCCCCAAGACTGTAGCGCCCTGCATGTATGAGCAAATCTGTACCCCAAGAAGGACCCGGTCACTTAATTGCTATTTGCGGAAAAAAACAGAAGGCAAACAGCAAATGAAACCCAGATGCTTGGAAAAGAGAATTCCTTTTCCACCCACCACAGACTGTATTTCAGCAGGTTTTTTTTTTCTAGCAGCAGGAAATGATTTTTCTTTTGCTGTATTTGTTTATTTGCGTGAGTCGCTCAAGTACAAACTGTCGGGTCATAAAGATAAGATTAAATTTCTCTTGAGTCAAGCTGGACTCTTCTGTCCTCCTGCATTCAGCCACGTCAGTTTTCTTGGCAGCCACAGGGACACAAATGTGGTTTTTCTCTGGTTTTTCCCCCTGAAAATTGGCTACTTTATTCCTTAATTGCTTCCAGAATAACAGAATTGGAAGGGACCGTGGAGGTCTTCTAGTCCAACCCCCTGCTCAAGCAGGAGAAACTCTACCATTTCAAGAGAAATGGCTGTCCAGTCTCTTCTTAAAAGCTTCCAGTGTTGGAGCACCCACAACTTCGGGAGGCAGGTTGTTCCACTGGTTAATTGTCCTCAAGGTCAGGATTTCCATTATTTGCTACCTCAAAAAGTGGAATCATAAATGACAAATATCCTTGACTAATGACCATAATGGAGCCTGCCCATTACGGTTGAAAGTCATGAGGTCCATTAAGTGAAGTGCTGACATGATCGCCATGCTAACGTCCCCCCCACCCCATTCCTGTTCTCCCGGATGTGGTCATTAAATGAATGTGAGGGTTGTTAAGAGGAACACAGGGTGCCTCGCGGTGGGGGATACCCTGGGAGGCAAAGCGCAGAGGCTACCCTGGGCCTGCCCAGGCCTCCCCTATCCCCTAAACCAGGGGTCTTCAAACTTGGCCCCTTCATGACTTGGGGACTTCAACTCCCAGAATTCCTCAGCCAGCATGGGGGAACTATGGCTCCTTCATGACTCGCAGAGTTCAACTCCCAGAATTCCTCAGCCAGCATGAGGGAACTATGGCCCCTTCATGACTTGGGGACTTCAACTCCCAGAATTCCTCAGCCAGCATGGGGGAACTATGGCCCCTTTATGACTTGTGGACTTCAACTCCCAGAATTCCTCAGCCAACATGGGGGAACTATGGCCCCTTCATGACTCGTGGACTTCAACTCCCAGAATTCCTCAGCCAGGCACGCTGGCTGAGGAATTCTGGGAGTTGAAGTCCACAAGTCATAAAAGGGCCACGTTTGAAGACCCCTGCCCTAAACCTTGTTTCCCATCCCTTGGGGTCCCTGCAGGCCGTGGGCCTGCTTCTCACCCTGTCGGGTCCTTGTGTCAGTTGTATGGCCAATGACCACAGGGGTGCTGCAGGGGTTGTTAACTTTGAAACAGGGTGGTAAGTAGCTTTTGCGTGGCCTGTCGTAACTTAGAATGGTCGCTAAGCGACAGATTGCAAATCCAGGACTCTTTGTGTCATCTCAAAGCAGCCAGAAAATGAGCTGGAGATGAAAAGAACAATGTTCTCAGGGCTTAAAGTGATGCCACAGAATTTTAAAAAACAGAGTGTAATTGTGTGAATTGATCTCCCGGGAAGTATTCTCAATTTCTCAGTCCACATTGAATTCCCAGGGTGTCCGAGTGCTTTCCCATCCAAACATTAACCACACCCAATCCTGCTTAGCTTGCCAAGCCACCAATGTTCACCCAGCTGCTGCCACCTGCTGGGCCAAGTGAGGAACAGGCACCCCAAAAACAAGATTTTTAGATGATGCTCAGATTAGTCTAGCACAGTGTTTCTCAACCTTGACAATTTTAAGGCATGTGGACTTCAACTCCCAGAATTCCACAGCCAGCACTAGCAAATAAGATAAATACACTAAGGAGCCATAGGCATCCAGGCACAAACACACACACAGTCTCTCATACACGCCGTTTTTGCATTAAAAACCAAAAGATCCCCATTTTTTAAAAAAAAAATCAATGATATCTGTTTTAAATTTTAACAATGACTGTCTTTTAATTTATTGTTGCACGCTGCCCAAAGACATTTTCTGTGAGATAGGTGGCTATATAAATTTGATAGATGGGTGGATAATTGACAGATAAAGGTAGGTAGGTAGGTAGGTAGGTAGGTAGATAGATAGATAGAAGAGAGAGAAAAGACAGAGAATGAGAGAGAAAGAGGGAATGAGAGAGAGAGAATAAGAGAGAATAAAGAGGGAATGAGAAAGAGGGAATGAGAGAAAGAATGACAGAGAAAATAGATAGATAGATAGATAGATAGATAGATAGATAGATAGATAGATAGATAGATAGATAGATAGATAGATAGAATAAGAGAGAGAAAAGAAAGACAGAGAATGAGAGAGAAAGAGGTAATGAGAGAGAGAGAGAGAGAGAGAGAGAGAGAGAGAGAGAGAGAGAGAGAGAGAGAGAGAGAGAGAGAGAGAGAGAGAGAGAGAGAGACCAATCGTTGACCTTCTTGGTTTGGAGTATTAAAACCTTGTAACTTATTTATGATTTCTCATTTTCATGCCATAAGCTGCTCTGGGGCAGCAAACAACTTTAATTAATTAATAACTGTTATTTTACTCCTTTTATTTTCCAGAGGAAGTTACAAGGACGGGCCTGCTTATCTGTCTCCTTGACTTTTAAAAGGCTGAAGGATGTAGCAAGGAGATGATGTATCAGCTACTACCAGCAGCCTTAAAACAAAATCATGGTCTCCATGGACTTTAAAATGTTTCTATGCAGTTTATTTTATTTTTGTTTAATTAAATAAATGTGAGTTTCACTTCAAAAAAAAAAAGAGTTGTTCACTTGGTTTGAAGCAATCAATTGTGTTTGCTTGCAGGTCACTCCCTTATTGAGCTAATAACCCATTTCACGGGTCATAAATTGTACGTAAGGTTTGCTAGGAGAAACCAAGGGAAAGTTTATTACGCCCAAGTCGAGTCAACAAATGAAGCGGGATGTCTTCCATTCAGGGGCCTCACGATAAGCCTTGAAACAGCCAAGTTTGAAGACATTGCTGAAGACAGCACGGGGCCAAGCAGACTCACAAACCACTGCAAAATGCAGTGAACCCAACTATTCAACCTTGATTTCCAACTAAGTTTGGGGCAGTAAAAGAACAATTGAACTCTGGATATATAGGCTGGAGGGTTGTGTCGCTTCATACAACACATTTTGCCAGAACAGTGTACGTTCACCACCTTGAATTATTTATAAAGTATGTACATCCTGATACGTTCATAGAAATGATAGAGAGGCTAACTCAGGGGTCTTCAAACTTGGCCCTGTTATGACTTGTGGACTTCAACTCCCAGAATTCCTCAGCCAGGCACGCTGGCTGAGGAATTCTGAGAGTTGAAGTCCACGAGTCATGAAGGGGCCATAGTTCCCCCATGGTGTCTGGAGAATTCTGGGAGTTGAAGTCCACAAGTCATGAAGAGGCCATAGTTCCCCCATGCTGGCTGAGGAATTCTGGGAGTTGAAGTCCACGAGTCATGAAAAGGCCATAGTTCCCCCCTGCTGGCTCAGGGATTCTGGGAGTTGAAGTCCACGAGTCATGAAGGGGCCATAGTTCCCCCATGCTGGCTGAGGAATTCTGAGAGTTGAAGTCCACGAGTCATGAAGGGGCCATAGTTCCCCCATGGTGTCTGGAGAATTCTGGGAGTTGAAGTCCACAAGTCATGAAGAGGCCATAGTTCCCCCATGCTGGCTGAGGAATTCTGGGAGTTGAAGTCCACGAGTCATGAAAAGGCCATAGTTCCCCCCTGCTGGCTCAGGGATTCTGGGAGTTGAAGTCCACGAGTCATGAAGGGGCCATAGTTCCCCCATGCTGGCTGAGGAATTCTGAGAGTTGAAGTCCACGAGTCATGAAGGGGCCATAGTTCCCCCATGGTGTCTGGAGAATTCTGGGAGTTGAAGTCCACAAGTCATGAAGAGGCCATAGTTCCCCCATGCTGGCTGAGGAATTCTGGGAGTTGAAGTCCACGAGTCATGAAGGGGCCATAGTTCCCCCCTGCTGGCTCAGGGATTCTGGGAGTTGAAGTCCACGAGTCATGAAGGGGCCATAGTTCCCCCATGCTGGCTGAGGAATTCTGGGAGTTGAAGTCCACAAGTCATGAAGAGGCCACAGTTCCCCCATGATGGCTCAGGAATTCTGGGAGTTGAAGTCCACGAGTCATGAAGGGGCCATAGTTCCCCCATGCTGGCTGAGGAATTCTGGGAGTTGAAGTCCACCAGTCATGAAGGGGCCATAATTCCCCCATGCTGGCTGAGGAATTCTGGGAGTTGAAGTGCATGAGTCATGAAGTGGCCAAGTTTTCCCCATGCTGGCTGAGGAATTCTGGGAGTTGAAGTCCACAAGTCATAAAAGGGCCGAGTTTGAAGACCCCTGGGCTAACGTAACACTGCAGTTGTTAAGTGAATCATGCAGTCATTAACAGAATCCGACAATCCCTTTGCTTCTCACAAGCTGGCTTGGAAGGTTGCAAATGGTGATGACATGACTTTGGGATACTGCAACCATCATAAATGTATGCTGGTTGCCAAGCACCCAAACGTTGACACTGGGGATGTTGCAATGGTCAAAGTCGTGAGGACCAACCGTTAATCACTTTTTTCAGCACTGTTGTAACTTGGAACGGTTGCTAAACAAATGGTTGTAAGCTGGGGATTAGATGTAGTATGCTTCCTTCAGCAAGCTGCACCCTGTCACAGTTTTCCACCAGTAAAATATCGGTCAGCCTCTAAAGCCGTGAGCTGAATCCTTAGACAGCTTTAAATTCCATCAGAGTATTTGCTTGGAATTCAGGCCAAATTGGAACGAGAGAAGAAAACTAATTTGATGAAGCCAGACTGTCTCGTATTTTCTCCGCTTTCTGTTCCTCACTTTTTTTTTTAATTTTACATTACTTCCCCCGCCCCCCCCTCACTAAATTAAAACTGTAAATTCTGGCTTTGTTAACTCTGCTAAAATCTGTCCGTTTGCAAGAAGTTCATTCTGGATTTGGTTTTTGTTGTTGTTAGTTGCGAAGTCGTGTCCGACCCCTCCAGGCCTTCCTGTCCTCTACCATCTTCTGGAGTCCATTGAAGCTCAGGACTCCTGCTTCAGGGACTCCCTCCAGCCACCTCATTCTCTGTCGTCCCCTTCTTCTTCTCTTGCCCTCCATCTTTCCCAGCATCAGGCTCTTCTCCAGGGAGTCCTTCCTTCTCATTAGGAGGCCAAAGGACTTGAGTTTCATCTCCAGGATCTGGCCTTCTCAAGAGCAGACAGGGTTGATCTCTTCTAGGACTGACCGGTTTGAACGCCTTGCAGTCCAGGGCCCAACTAAAATAAGGAGCCATAAGAAGCTCACTCAATTTCCAAGAAGCTGATTCTGGATTTGGTAGCTGAGCTAAAATAAGGGGCTTCCAAGAAGCTCATTCTATAATTAAGGAGAAACTTCTTGACAGTGAGGACAACCAACCAGTGGAACAGTTTGCCTTCAGAAATTGTGGGCACTCCATCACTGGAGATTTTTAAGAAGAGACTAGACATTCACCTGTCTGAGACGGTATAGGTTCTTCTGCTTGAGCAGGGGGCTGGACTAGAAGACCTCCAAGATCCCTTCCAGCTCTATTCTATTCTGAAATCTTCTGAGCAGCTCATTCTGGATTTAGTAGACCAATTAAAATATGGGGCTTCCATAAGAAGTTTACTCTACTTCCAAGCAGCTTATTCTGGATTCGATAGACTCAGCTAAAACAAGGGGCTTCCAAGAAGCTCACTCTGCCCTGGAGCAGCTCGTTCTGGATCTGGTAGCTCAGCTAAAATAAGAGATGTCCAAAACGCTCATTCTGGATTTGATAGCCAAGCTAAAATAAGAGACTTCCAAGAAGCTCATTGGTAGCCAAGCTAAAACGAGGCCCTTCCAAGAAGCTCATTCTGGATTTGGTAGCCAAGCTAAAACGAGGGGCTTCCAAGAAGCTCATTCTGGATTTGGTAGCCGAGCTAAAACAAGGGGCTTGCAAGAAGCTCATTCTGGATTTGGTAGCCAAGCTAAAACGAGGCCCTTCCAAGAAGCTCATTCTGGATTTGGTAGCCGAGCTAAAACGAGGCCCTTCCAAGAAGCTCATTCTGGATTTGGTAGCCGAGCTAAAACAAGGGGCTTGCAAGAAGCTCATTCTGGATTTGGTAGCCCAGCTAAAATAAGAGACTCCCAAGAAGCTCACTCACTTCCAAGAAGCTCATTGGTAGCCAAGCTAAACTGAGAGGCTTCCAAGAAGCTCATTCTAGATTTGATAGCCGAGCTAAAATGAGGGGCTTGCAAGAAGCTCATTCTGGATTTGGTAGCCGAGCTAAAACAAGGGGCTTGCAAGCTCGTTCTGGATTTGGTAGCCAAGCTAAAACAAGGCCCTTCCAAGAAGCTCCTCCTGGATTTGATAGCCGAGCTAAAATGAGGGGCTTGCAAGAAGCTCATTCTGGATTTGGTAGCCGAGCTAAAACAAGGGGCTTGCAAGAAGCTCGTTCTGGATTTGATAGCCAAGCTAAAACGAGGCCCTTCCAAGAAGCTCATTCTGGATTTGGTAGCCGAGCTAAAACAAGGGGCTTCCAAGAAGCTCATTCTGGATTTGGTAGCCCAGCTAAAATAAGAGACTCCCAAGAAGCTCAATCACTTCCAAGAAGCTCATTGGTAGCCAAGCTAAACTGAGAGGCTTCCAAGAAGCTCATTCTAGATTTGGTAGCCGAGCTAAAACAAGGGGCTTGCAAGAAGCTCGTTCTGGATTTGATAGCCGAGCTAAAACAAGGTGCTTCCAAGAAGCTCACTCACTTCCAAGAAGCTTGTTGATAGCCAAGCTAAAATGAGGAGCTTCCAAGAAGCTCATTCTGGATTTAGTAGACCAACTAAAACAAGGGGCTTCCACCAGAAGCTCATTCACTTCCAGGCAGCTTGTTCTGGATTCGATAGACTCAGCTAAAACAAGGGGCTTCCAAGAAGCTCACTCTGCCCTTGGAGGTCACCGTATCATCACATCTAATCCGAGAACCGCCCCTTGTCTAATGGAGCAAGCTTATTCTTTATTGAATATAACGTAGAACTGCAATCTCTTGAGACAACAGATGCACTTTCGGTCCAGTTCTTTTTTTTTTTTTTTCCCCTCCAGCCTGAAGCTCAGAAAAAAAGACTTGGCAACCCCTGGGAAAGGCAGCTGAACTTTACCAGGGATTCATTTTCTAACTATCGATTGTCTCTTTGTAACCTTTGGCCCCAAGTCCGACCGGATTTTCTGCATACCTGAGATGTGAAGCTAAAGCAGTGGCAGGATCTGTTGGAAGAAGAACTTCCTTTAAAAGCCAAGCCTGCTTTTTTCATACTAAGAAAGGGGTTTAAGAATAATAAATCTTTGGCTGGGGGTCTTTGTCTAAAATTGCTGGAGGAAACACAGCCACTCTGAATCTGCCTCTTTTTTTTTCTTCATTAGATCTACCCTCTAATGCAGGTGGGCAACTTTTCAAGGAGTGGACTTCAACTCCCAGAATTCCCCAGCAAGGCTGGCTGGGGAATTCTGGGAGTTGACGTCCACGCCTCTTAAAAGTTGCCAGCCTTGAGAAAGACTAAACTAGGCCAACTTTTCACGCCCTCACGCGTCACAAATATTTGTGGTCGATCAAAGACACCAGGATGAGTGTATGCACAGGCCAAGCCATAAACTCTGGTTCACGACCTGCATTTACACTGGAAAGCAAACTGTGATTCACAAAGTTAAGGCATTCTGCATTAACCAGCTAACAACACTTTACTCCACACCTGCATTGCCGTTGATTTTTAACTCCACAATATAATTCAGCAGTTGATTTTGCAGGTTAATTCAGGGTAGGCCTGAGTGGATTTTGGCTGATTTTAAAAAGGGAAGAAGGGCCAGACCTGATTACTATTTGGACTGGAGACCACCAGGGTATCTCCGAGGAAGCTACAACAGGACAAGTAACAGAATATAACAGAATAATAGAGTTGGAAGGGACCTTGGAGGTCTTCTAGTCCATCCCCTTGCTCAGGCAGGGAACCCTATACCAGTGATGGCGAACCTTTTAGAGACCGAGTGCCCAAATTGCAACCCAAAATCCACTTATGCATCGTCGGGTGCCGGGTGGGTGTGGCCCATCGGGTGGGTGTGGCCCATCGGGTGGGTGTGGCTCATTGGGTGGGCGTGGCTGCGGTGGTAACGGCAGACTGGGTGGGACTAAAAAGTTCAATCAATCAATTTCAGCTTTGCGAGATCTTTTTTTTCCCGCGAGAAGCTGAAATTGACTGATTGATTGAATCTTTTTTTTTTTTTTTGCACACGGCGGCGGAGGCCTAAAGCGAAAAGGTTTTATAAAACCCAGCGGAAGGCCTAGGACTGGGGCGACGGTGCCCGTGCCCACAGAGAGGGCTCTGAGTGCCACCTCTGGCACCCGTGCCATAGGTTCGCCACCACTGCCCTATACCATTCCAGACAAATGGCTGTCCAGTTTCTTCTTAAAAACTTCCAGTGATGGGGCACCCACAACTTCTGGAAGCAAATCCTTTCCCTGATTAATCGTTTTTACTGTCAGGACATTTTTCTGTAGTTCTAGGTTGCTTCTCTTACTAATAATAATAATAATAATAATAATAATAATAATAATAATAATAACAACAACAACAACAACAACAACAACAACAACAACAACAACAACAACAACAACGGAAGGACCTTGGAGGTCATCTAGTCCAACCTTGATTAGTTTCCATCCAAGTGGGAAAGAACATCTGGCCAATGGAAGCCATTTTGTTCATGCTGGGAAGAAAACTGCCCAGATCTGTGCACGAAGGAAGTAATCAGGATCCAAGGTGGTTTAAAGGCAGTTTTGCTTAGACCACATCATTGTTCCCTTCTTATAAAAAAGGAAGAGGGCCAACATTTTGCAAATTGTCAACAGTTGCTGGTCTATTTTTCCCTCAGTCCTGGAATTTCCTTGTTTGGGCTCTTCTAAGGCTTCAGACTGCTCCCTGGCTGCTTTCCATGTGTCAAAATCCTCCAAACATCTGCTTGGGAGGGGGGGTTGTGGCGGGGGGGGGGGGGTGAGAAGGCTGGCTTTGAAGGCTCTTTGGAGCAAGCCAGGATGGTTTTAGTTTTGCTGATCTGATCCTGATTTCCTGCTCCTGTTCCATCCCCTTTTCTTTGACTTCACTATGGATTTCTTTTTCTACTCTGGAATCTATTCAACTTTTCTGTTTGACAAATACAATAGCTGTAGATTCCTTCCTTCCTTCCCTCCTTCCCTCCCTTTTCCTTCCTTTCTTCTTGACCTTCTGTCCGCCCTTCCTTTCTCTCCTTGTCTGTCCATCCACTCCTTCCTTCTTTGCTCCCTTCCTTTCTTCCTTCCCTATTCCCATCCATTTCCTCCTTCCCGTCCTTCTCTCCATGCACCCATTCCTTCTTTCCTTCCTTCCCTCTTCCCATCCATCCCTTCCTTCCTCCCTTCCTTCCTTCCCGTCCTTCTCTCCATACACCCATTCCTTCTTTCCTTCCTTCCCTCTTCCCATCCATTCCTTCCTTCCTTCCCATCCTTCTCTCCATGCACTCATTCCTTCTTTCCTTCCATTCCTCTTCCCATCCATTCCTTCCTTCCTCCCTTCCTTCCTTCCCGTACTTCTCTCCATACACTCATTCCTTCTTTCCTTCCATTCCTCTTCCCATCCATTCCTTCCTTCCTTCTCATCCTTCTCTCCATGCACTCATTCCTTCTTTCCTTCCATTCCTCTTCCCATCCATTCCTTCCTTCCATCCCTCTTCCCATCCATTCCTTCCTTCCATTCCTTCTGTCCATCCCTTCCTTCCTTCCTTCCTTCCTTCCTTCCTTCCTTCCTTCCTTCCTTCCTTCCTTCCTTCCTTCCTGTTGATCCTTTCCTTTCCCTTCCATTCTTCCCCTCCCACCCTTCCCTCCTTCTTTCTCTCTCTCTGCATACAAATGTTTTCATTTTCTAGAATTTCATACCCAGCCATGCTGGGAGACGAATCCTTGCCTCAGGCCTCAAGACATTCAATATTTAAAATATAAACAGGTCTGGTACACAGCAGCATCTGTTGAACATCTGGAGAGCTGCCTCTGGAGTAACAGTGGCAAGTCACTCCGAATCGATTTATCTGCCAAGCCGGCTTCCCTCGAATTGGGCAACTGTTGAGAACTGTGGGAATCCATCACCATTCATTAACTACACAGTCACAGCCAACAACTGGAGCTCTAATGCAGTTGTGGAATTTGAGTCTGTGAACCAGGAGAAGTCCCAGATCTCTGCAGCTTGCCTTCTGGACGCCTTCCCCTTTTTTCTCTCTCTACAGGTAGTCCTCAACGTACGGCGACAATTGGGCCCAAGATTTCTGTTGTTAAGTGTGACATTGGTTAAGAGAGTTTTGCCCCATTTTACGACCTTTCTTAGCACAATTGTAAAAGTAAATCACTCCAGCTGATAGTAACCCGGTTGTTAAGTGAATCGGGCTTCCCCATGACCTTTGCTTGTCGGAAAGTCACAAAAGGGGATCACATGACCTCAGAACACGGCAACCGTCATAAACACAAGCCAGTTGCCAAGCATGCGAATTCTGATCACGGGACCGTGGGGATGCCGCAACGGTCGTTAAGTGTGAAGAACGGTCATAAGTCACTTTTTTCAGTGCCGTTGTCACTTTGAACGGTCACTAAATGAACTGAAGTTAAAAGACGCTTGCTCCTGGGGAGGAAAGCTATGGCAAATCTAGACAGCATACTAAAAAGCCAACGAAAATGTTAAGCCAACCACTGCAGTTGTTAAGCAAAACGTGCAGTCATTAAGCGAAGCTAGCTTCCTCCTTCGTCAGAAGCCGTCTGGGAAGGTTGCAGATGGCAATCACATGATGCTAGGATGCTGCAATCATCATCATTGCATTGAGGAAATCCTCGATTTATGCCCAGATCAGAATTTCCACTGTTATGCAAGGTGCTGGGATTTGGTGTGGTTAGATTCCCCCGATTGCCATTAAGAAAACCAAGGTTATGGCATCCGGCCCTCTCAATCCCTGGCAAAGAGATGGGGAAGAAATGGAGGTAGAGACAGATTTTATCTTCCTGGGCTCCAAGATCACCGCAGATGGGATCACTGCAGCCAAGGAATTAGAAGACGCTTGCTCCTTTTAGAGGAAAGCTATGGCAAATCTAGACAGCATCCTAAAAAGCAGCGACGTCACCCTGCCAACAAAAGTGCGTAGAGTCAAGGCCCTGGTTTTCCCAGTTGCAGCGTAAGGCTGTGAAAGTTGGATCATAAGAAAGGCTGAGCGCCAAAAGAATGGAGGCCTTTGAACTCTGGTGCTGGAGAAGACTCCTGCGAGTCCCCTGGACTGCAAGGCGATCCAACCGGTCGGTTCTAGAGGAGATCAATCCCAACTGCTCTTTAGAAGGCCAGATCCTGAAGCTGAAACTCAAATACTTTGGCCACCTAATGAGAAGGAAGGACTCCCTGGAGAAGAGCCTGATGCTGGGAAAGATGGAGGGCAAGAGAAGAAGAAGGGGACGACAGAGAATGAGGTGGCTGGATGGAGTCCCTGAAGCAGGAGGCGTGAGCTTAAATGGACTCCGGAAGATGGTAGAGGACAGGGAGGCCTGGAGGAACATCCGTGGGGTCGCGGTGGGTCGGACACAACTTCGCAACTAACAAATAATAATAATAATAATAATAATAATAATAATAATAATAATAATAATAATAATAGTTGGAAGGGACCTTGGAGGTCACTTAGTCCAACTCCATGCTCAGGCAGGAAACCCTATATACTATTTCAGACAAATGTCTGTCTCTTCTTTAAAACTTCCAGTGTTTTTAAACATTCACCGCTTCTGGAGGCAGGCTGTTCCACTGGTTAATTGTTCTAACTGTCAGGAAGTTTCTCCTTAGTTCCAGGTTGCTTCTCTCCTTGATAAGTTTCCATCCATTGCTTCTTCAGGCGCTTTGGAGAATAGCTTGACTCCCTCTTCTTTGGGGCAGCCCCTGAGATACTGGAAGACTGCTATCATGTCCCCCCTGGTCCTTCTAGACATCCGGAGCCGCAGGTTGCCGACCTGTGCCCTATACCATTTCAGACAAGTGACTGTCCAGTCTCTTCTTAAAAGCTTCCAGTGTTGGAGCATTCACAGCTTCTGGAGGCAGGTTGTTCCACTGGTTAATTGTTCTAACTGTCAGAAAGTTTCTCCTTAGTTCTAGGTTGCTTCTCTCCTGAACGGTTGTAAGTTGAGGACTGCCTGTGTCCAGGAGGGACCAAATTATCTTGTAAAAAGGATCATCAAAACCCTTTCCCAACCAATGGTCATCCTACTTAGGGATGAGGGCAGTTGTTTTCTGGATTCCCAAGAAAGCATCTGATTGGAAGGACCGGGGGGGGAATATGACGTTTTTATTCATTTATTAAATATATTATGTCACCCATCTCGCTATCCAGCGACTCCGGGAGGCTTACAACCTCTTAAGAACAAGAATGTAAAAAAACATTAAAAACGTTGATCACAGCAGGAACAATAAACAAATAGGAGAAAGTACCAAGGATGCACAAATGCCTTCAATTAGAACTGACATCAAACTACGGTCTGTTCACGTGGGACCTTCTCTTCCCCCCCAGCCTTCACATTCTCCACCAAAAACCAGACAAGGGCTGTGTTATTCTCTCTGAATTTGAAATGATTTTTTTTTGGTCTGGAGGGTGCAGCTGAGAAAGACGACATTTCTCTTTTCAGATGGACAATTGCATCATTTTTTTTTTTGTTTAGCCTTTTATGTAAGCTATATTCTTTATTCTTCCATCTATTTGCTTTTAAGAACCTGGATTAAATCAATTTACTTTTTCCCTACGTAAAGTTCTGTGGAGGAATATTTGTGTCACAGCAATTGGAACGTCAGGCAAACAACACTGAGGAGGTGATGAAAAATGAATCCCTCTGAGCACAAATCTTAAACCCAGATGGTAAAACAACCCGTGTGATGAACGAAAAACAAACAAACAAATGTTTTTCACAAACGAAGGCGAATATACATATCCCGGGGTCTGTAACATTATCCTGGGGAAAATAGTTTTCTTCATATTTTATAAGAGTCTCTTTTAATGGTTTCTTGGATTTTAAGGAGCGTGAAATGGTGGAACCTGTGTTTTCCATCGGGAAAATACCTAGGAAATCTTCATGTTTCAAACCCACTGGCATTTCAATGTCAAAAAAACAAAACAAAAACCTCATACCAAGTTAATATTTCCCACACTTTCCTTCTCCTCTCTACAAAGCAACAGGCCAGCCTCACCTTCCAGGAATCCAGTTTAGTTAGCCCTGGAATTACTGAACAGTAGCTTAAAATGACGTCTTCCAAAGCTACTCAGCTCCTTCTACTGCGGTAGTTGAGACAGCCTTAACGTAATACGGCCCCTCGCGCATAAAAGCCTTCAATCTTAAGTAATGCTGGTTTCCCAAAATATCTGGCGCCGTCTTTGAGTTAACCAAAGCCTTGACAAGTTCGTATTTGGCCTCCTTAGAAGCTTTATCCGGTTCCACCGATCGGTCCACGATGTATTCCACAAAGCCAGGACTGGCCAACATCTCCTGCTGGGCCCAAGGTTGATTTGCAATGGCAGTGAAGACTTCCAAGGCTCCGCAGTGGAGATCTGGGAACGGCTGAGTGCTGATGCTTTTGAAGAGTTCCAAGGGCTGGTTGGATAGAGAGGAGAACCACGATTCTGTCATCCGGAGAAGATCTTCCGTTTGCTGTTCAGCCTGCAAGTACAAAAGGGATGAAACAGCATCCAGACATCGGATTCTCATCTCAGTCGGGGCGTTCTTTATTTGATGCCCGATTCTGTTTAGCACCCGATGGAACCGACTCCCTGTCTTCTGGAGGACCAACTTGCCCTCCACGTTTGAGCCCAAGATCCCGACCGTGTCCACCGCCACGCCAAACAAAGTTGGGTCTTGGACTTCAGCCATGTTGAAGACCTTCTCGATGAAGGCAGGGTACTGCTCACAGATCTGCTGGGGGCTGTCCACGATGGCCAGGTTGCCAAAAAACTTAACAAAACCTGGCAGGTAAAAACTGGAGAAGGGATCCGAATCCGCACCAATGATTATATTGGAAATCTTGTCGATGATGCCTTGCTGGGCAAGATACTGTCGTCCATGTTGAGTGTGGGCGAGTGAGGTCACCATCTCTATACAAGTCGCTCTGACAAGCACATCGTTTCCCGTCAGTTCTCCAATCATCTCAGCTATTAAACCGCTGTTCACGCAGTAGTTCAGAGAGTCCACCGACGTGGAGGAAATATTGACCACTAGCTCATAGACGCGATAACGTATGATGTCGCTCTTTGCCATGACATTTTTCAAGTCGATCAGCAAATTCCCCGCCAGCAAAACTTCCAAGCCTTCAGGCGACTGTGCTATCCTGGACAAAGATTTGATGGCCTCTTTTGCCACTGCTATTTTCTCCGCAGCAATGCAATAGATAATCTGCCTCAATAATTCAGGAGTGTTAAGGATTTCTCTGATGGCAACAGGGTCTTCAACAACTCTTCCAACTTGGGAGATGGTTAGGATTTTGACTGAATCATCAGGGTGGAACAGTCCCTTCTGAAGTTCTTCCCCAAAGTTTTGGATCACATCCAAGGGATCCATGACTTGCAGGAATCTCTCCAAGATGGAGACACACAAAGAGATTTGCTCACTCTCCCCGCGAGCCAGGAGGACGAAGAGCCCAGCCAGAGGGTAGCCGGGCCCTCGCTCGCGGAGGGCGCCGGGGGGCAGAGCCTGCACGGCCGCCCGCAGGGCCCGCAGCTCTTCAAGCGGCTCTTCCAGCGAAGCGACCCGGCTCAGCAGCGCCAGAGCAGCTTCTACCTCAGCCGCCGCCATCTTGGAGAGAGGAGGGAACATCTCGCGAGAATTCCCAATTGCATCATTTTTTAAAACACACACACACACACAAAATACAAAAATGCAGTCATTCAGGCTGTGCAATCCACACATTCAAAAGGCTGGGAGATTCCCCAGGAGATCACAACAGCAAGACCCATGGTGGGAGGGGGGGTGCAGGACGCTTGAAAAATAACCCACATCTGGGAATGGTAGGTAGTCCTCGACTTACGGCCCACTCATTTAGTGACCCAAGTTACAACAGCATTGAAGCGGCTTACAAACGTTTTTCCAGACAACTGTCTCTCTCTCCCTCTACGGTCAGGTGTTCAAAATTCAGTCACTTGGCAACCGACTCGTATTTACGACGGTTGCGGTGTCCCGAGGGGTCGTGCTTGGTGACCTACTGTCCAGCAAAGTCAACGGGGAAACCAAGACTCACTTAACAACCGCGTTACTAACTTAACGCCTGCAGAGATTCGCTTAACAACGGTGGCAGGAGAGTTTGCAAAACGGGCCAAAATTGGAGAAGCAGGGATTAACACTGGACAAACAAGCAAGCAGAAAACTACCAAGAAGAAAACCACATCCCCACCTATACTGGAAGGAGGTCAAACTACTGGGTATAAACAGGGGCCAAAATCCACCCTCCCTTGTGCTGATGGTGCAACTTAATTAGGTGATAAAATGTCTGCAAGAAAATGTCTGCAACACCCAGGACTCAACAGTCCTCCTCCTTCCCCCCCCCCCCAAACCCAAACCCCACTCCTAGCACTGATGATGTTACCTAGCTGGGCGATGAAATGTCTACAAGAAAATATCCAAGCTCAAAACGTATAAAGGAGCCCACTGTTCTCATTCTCCTAAACCCCAATTCCTTTCTAGCACTGATGATGTTACCTAGTTGGGTAATGCACTGTCTGTAAGAAAAGCGCCAAGTTCAGAGAGCACCAAGGACTCCACAGCTTTCCTCCTCCTCCTCCTCCTCCTCCTACTACTACTACTGCTGCTGCTGCTGCTGCTGCTGCTGCTGCTGCTGCTGCTGCTGCTGCTGCTGCTGCTGCTGCTGCTGCTGCTGCTGCTGCTGCTGCTGCTGCTGCTGCTGCTGCTACTACTACTACTACTACTACTACTACTACTACCTTCTAGCCCTGATGATGTTCCCTAGTTGGGTCATGAAACGTCTGCAAGAAAACCACCAAGTTCAGAGAGCACCAAGGACCCCACAGCTTTCCTCCTCCTCCTCCTCCTCCTCCTCCTCCTCCCCACCCCCAATTCCCTTCTAGCACTGATGATGTTCCCTAGTTGGGTCATGAAATGTCTGCAAGAAAACCACCAAGTTCAGAGAGTACCGAGGACTTCTCAGCTTTCCTCCTCCTCCTCCTCCTCCTCCTCCTCCTCCTCCTCCTCCTCCTCCTCCTCCTCCTCCCCACCCCCAATTCCCTTCTAGCACTGATGATGTTCCCTAGTTGGGTCATGAAATGTCTGCAAGAAAACCACCAAGTTCAGAGAGTACCGAGGACTTCTCAGCTTTCCTCCTCCTCCTCCTCCACCACCTCCTCCTCCTCCCTTCTAGCCCTGATGATGTTCCCTAGTTGGGCCATGAAACGTCTGCAAGAAAACCACCAAGTTCAGAGAGCACCAAGGACTTCACAGCTTTCCTCCTCCTCCTCCTCCTCCTCCTCCTCCTCCTCCTCCTCTTCCTCCTCCTCCTCCTCCCCACCCCCAATTCCCTTCTAGCACTGATGATGTTCCCTAGTTGGGTCATGAAATGTCTGCAAGAAAACCACCAAGTTCAGAGAGTACCGAGGACTTCTCAGCTTTCCTCCTCCTCCCTTCTAGCCCTGATGATGTTCCCTAGTTGGGCCATGAAACGTCTGCAAGAAAACCACCAAGTTCAGAGAGCACCAAGGACTCCACAGCTTTCCTCCTCCTCCTCCTCCTTCTCCTCCTCCTCCTCCTCCTCCTCCTCCTCCTCCCCCCCAATTCCCTTCTAGCACTGATGATGTTACCTAATTGGGTCATGAAATGTCTGCAAGAAAACCACCCAGCTCAGAGAGAGCACCAGGGACCCCACAGTTCAACCCCGAGCTACAAATATCCCCTTCTCTTGATTATGATCAAGCTCCTCTGATTAGGGAATCGGATATAAGGCTGAAGGAAGTGAGAGAGAGAGGGGGGGGAAAAGACAAGTTCAAAGGGGTCGGTGACACGGTCCCACCGAGCACGGTTGAGCACTGAACATCTCAGAGATGAAGACCCCGACCAATTTCAGGACCCATCTCCCCCGTTGGCCTTACTTTGGGTCGCTTCCATTGTATTCCCTGAATCCGAGTCTTGTAGAAGAGCGACTCATCGTTGGCTGGAAAGAGCGGATCTTCAAACAGGATTTTCCTCCTCTGACAGTCCTTCTTCAAAGAGGAGTACCGCTGATTTTCATATGGCTTCACAGATGAAAACATCCTTCCCGCTCACCCCTGGAAGGACAGAAGGCAAAACCTCAACAAGAAGACTCACAGGCAACTGACAAAAAAAAACCCTGATCCAACCTTGGACGTTGCACTCTGAGCGTGTCCAGAAGGCGACGGGTTGGGGAAGACCCTGCCCATCCGTGACGGATCCGGTCGAGATGATTTTTGGACACCAAAGAAGGCTCATAATTTCCTGACAGCGAGAACAATTCATCAGTGGAACGTCTTTGCCTCCAGAACTTGTGGGTGCGCCAATCCTGGAGGTTTTTTTAAGCAGAGATTGGACAGCCATTTGTCCGGGTTAGAAATTCTGTATACAGCCCTACGGGACACAGAGTGCACTGTCCACATGTGTTTTTCTGCTGAACGGCGAGAAGTAAAGCACATGTCGACGGTGCATCGATTGTGTTCTGTAGGGCTATATACAGAATTTCTAACAGGTTTTGGGCCCGGTCATAGCCGGCTATGGCAAAAAAGTGCCAAGATATAGCAACAGAAAGAGGACTGCAACAGAATAAAAAATGGCCAGTAACATAGCTGCAGCAAAGCTTTCATTTGCAAATCTAACAGTCTGAAATGGTCTAGGCCAGGGGTAGGCAACCTTGGCTCTTTTATGACTCATGGACTTCAACTCCCAGAATTCCTGAGCCAGCTATGCTGGCTCAGGAATTCTGGGAGTTGAAGTCCATGAGTCATAAAAGAGCCAAGGTTGCCTACCCCTGGTCTAGGCTAGGGCAGGGGTCTTCAAACTTCGCCCTCTTATGACTTGTGGACTTCAACTCCCAGAATTCCTCAGCCAGCGTGCCTGACTGAGGAATTCTGGGAGTTGAAGTCCACACGTCATAAAAGGGCCGAGTTTGAAGACCCCTGTCCTTAGGCATAAGACAGTGCTGTGGGAATTAGTTGCTTAGCAGAACGACGGCATGGGGGACAAAACTGCCTGTGTGTCTAGTTATTTTGGCATGCAATGCCCTATAGTGGTGTCTTGAGGAGAGGAGTTGAAACAGTCTATGTCCAGGATATGAGAGGTCTGTAGATATTTTCTCAACCCTCTTTCTGAGCCACACAATCTACAGGTCCTCAATGCCTGGCTAAGGAATTCCGGGAGTTGAAGTCCACAAGTCACAAAAGGGCCAAGTTTGAAGACCCCTGGTCTAGGGTCCCCTGCTTGACCAGGGCGTTGGACTAGAAGACCTCCAAGGTCCCTTCCAATTCTATTATTCTGTTACTCATGTATAATTTGCCTTGCTAGGTAAGCCAGAACTTCGCGGATCTGGCCAGGATGCCCACAAAAGTTAGGATGACAACTGGAGGAACCAGCTTGGAGAAGACTGATTTAAAACAGGAAAATTTTGGCCGCCAGAGTTGGGCCTCAAATGATGATCTCCAGTGTGCAAACATCCGGGACGGACAGAATTATTAGCGCAGCGTCATGAGTTCGCCAAATAAAATCATTAATTCTTAGCTCCAAGGATCAAAGTCAGCTTCTTAAGCACTCACTCCTCTTAAACTTCAGTTTCATTTTTTAGCACACTAAATTAAGCAAATACCCGCAGCACACAAACCAGCGAAAGCCATCCTACATATCCTTAAGTAAACCAAAAGACCCAGCAGCCCCAGAAGAAAAAAAATCAAGAGTAACCTACAATATACTGTTGTTCGTCCATCGAATTTCGATGAGGACCTTGACATCTTGTGGATTATGGGCCATCAACGATGTGTCCGTAGCTGGTCCTGGCTGATAAGACCGATGTTAGCATGGAATGTTCTGCCACATACCGAACAAAGAAATGTAGACATGGTTACTTCGGCATTTACAGCTCTGGCTTTGCAGAGTGCACGCTTCTCTTGTGCCAAGATTGTCCTTCTATGTTCATATGTCTGGCAACCCTGGTACACCAGAGTACGCCATGTCGATCGATCATGTGCCAGAGGTTCCCAGGAGGTGGTGTTAATATTCAGGGACTTGAGAGAGGCTTTCAGCGTGTCTTTATATCACTTCTTTTGTCCCCCGTGTGATCGTTTTCCTTGAGACAGCTCACCATAAAAGAGCTGTTTAGGGATGCGATGATCTGGCATCCTTACATGGCCTTGCCCAGCGCATCTGGGCTTTCATCAACAGAGTGTAAACTGATGATATAGGCCTGCTCTGGAGAGGACATCAGTGTACAAGGACTGCAAGAGCCACTATGTAGGACAAACAGGCAGAAAACTAGCAGAGCGTATCCATGCACACCAATAGGTACCGGTACTTAGAAGGCTGATTAAAACTCCTGAATTTCCCCACACATGGATAGGCTTAAGCATGGTATGAACGCAGCCGGTTTGCCCACTGGCAGAACCAATATTCCTGCAGCAACTCCGGAAATCTTCGTGGGGAGTCAGATTCCTGCACGGCCTCTACCATTGTATAAATCACACGTTCAGCTACCCAGCAATATCTGCCTTCCAAATGGCTCTTCATATTTTACATCCTTCTTAAATAGCATCGCCTCCTGAGGCTTCTTTGATCTGCCCACAGACCAATAATATTCAATAATATCCAATAATAGTTATCTTTCCATATAGCACAGCGGTTCTCAACCTGTGGGTCGCGACCCCATTTGGGGTCGAACGACCGTTTCACGGGGGTCGCCAACCACCGCAGGCCGGCATTTTTTTCCCATTTCCCCTCAGCCTTCGCGCGCGCCGCGCATGCGTGGTTTGGCCCGTCGCACATGCGCGATTCGGGCCGTCGCACGCGCGCCACGCATGCGCGATTCAGCCCGTCGCGCCGTGCATGCGCGTTTTGGGCCGTCACGTGCGCACCACACCCGTCGCACCACGCATTAGCTGTTTGGCCCGTCGCGCCGCGCATGCACGGCGCAGGTCGGGGTCGTGCCACGCATGGGCGGCACAGGTGGGGTCTCGGCCTGAAAAAGGTTGAGAACCGCTGATATAGCACATGATTGTGGGGAGGGATTGTGACCTGCGCTGCAGAAGGAACGGAGGCGAAGGGGGCTGATCACAAAAAACAGGTTGTTGTCTTTTCCTTAGTGTGAAAGGAAAGTCATGGGACAGGTAAGTCCTCCACTTACAACTATTCATTTAGTGACCGTCCAAAGTTACAACGGCACTGAGAAAAGTGAGCTATCACCGTTTTTCAACATGACCGTTGCAGCGCGGCGGGATCAAAATTCAGACGCTTGGTAACTGCGGTCAGGCGATCCCCTTTTGAGACCTTGTCACAAGCAAAAAGCCAGATTCACTTAACAACCCTGTGACTAACTTCACAACTGCCGCGATTCACTTAACAACGGGGACCAGGAAGTTTGTAAAATGGGGGCAAAGCTCACTTAGCAACTGTCTGGCTTAGCAACAGAAATCTGGACCTCCATTAGGGTTTGCTAAGCCACTGGTCAGTCATAAGTCGAGAACTACCTGCACGATTTGTTGTTGTTGTGTGCATGCAGCCATGGTGCTCTTTTCCAGTAAACTAATTTAGGAGGAAGGAACAAAAATTAAAAAAATTTAAAAAAGACTTAAGAGCTACTTTTCCAGAACTTGGAATCAACACTTCCTGATTTAACAAAGAGCATTATTGGTGATTTCTACTCTGCTCTTCTCCAGCCTGGATCTAGTCCAGCAATCTTGGCCTACGGGATGTCCATTTCAAGAAAAACAAAACAAAACATCCATCTCTTGCTTGCTCTTTGGACCTCCTTCGTAGGGAATCACAATTTGCAAGAAGACAAAACCACAGGGAGGAAAAAAAATAGAATGCAGATACTTTGGGTCTGGCTAGTCTAAAGAAAAACAGAAATAGGGGAGATATAATAGCAGTATTCCAGTATTTGAGGGGCTGCCACAAGGAAGAGGCGATCAACTTAGCTTCCAAAGCACCAGAGGGCAGGACAGGAAACTGGAATCAACTCCCCCCCCCCCGAGATCCGTACTGCCCCCACCCTCTCTGCCTTTTGCAAATTATTAAAGACCCATCTTTGCCGACAAGCCTGGGGCAGTTAACACCTTGCCCCAGCCAGTGTATGTATGTTTGCATGTCTGTTTTGGGTGCTTGGTTTTAATTAACGGGTTTTTTACAATGTATTTTAATTCTAGATTTCTACATGTTGTATTCATGTTGTGAGCCGCCCTGAGTTCTTGGAATAGGGCGGCATAGAAATCTAATTAAATAAATAAATAAATAAATAAATAAATAAAATAATCCAGGAGAGAAGCAACCTGGAACTAAGGAGGGATGGACTTCACGCCCCAAAAACATCCTCAAGAAGGACAAAACAAAGCAATTTGATCAGCTGGCTTCTTTCATATGTTAGCAAAGAGAAGTCCAACCTAGAATGAATGAGAAATTTCCTGGCAGTGAGAACAAATAATTAGTGCAGCGGTTCTCAACCTGTGGGTCGCGACCCCATTTGGGGTCGAACGACCATTTCACGGGGGTCGCCAAACAACGCAGTCCGCCATTTTTCCCCCTTTTCCTTAGCTGTGCTACTCCCTCTTATTCTATTGGCTTTTGAAAGCCAATAGAACGGACTCTCTTGAATAATTCTATTGGCTTTCAAAAGCCAACAGGAATTGTCCAGGCTGTCTCCGCCCTGCTGAGCCCACCAAAAATCCCAGTCTGCAAACGGGGCTGCAAGTTGTCTGCAGCGAAGGCGAGCTGTCCGGAAGTTTCCACCCCTCCCTGCTGAGCAACTACTAAAAATGTAAGTAAAAGAGGGCCAGGGGTGGGAGGTGGGAGGCCGGCGGGCGCAGGGAGGGTTGCTGGCGCGCATGGGGCCCGGCAGGTGCCTTACCTCCCTTGGGCTAGGCCAGCTGGTGTCCCAGCCCGTGGTCGCCCTGCACCGTCGCAGCCGCAGCCGCCCAGGAGCACCTGGGCCTGCCTGCTGCCACCCTGAACGGGCGACGGCCTACGCCTCGGCCGGCGCAGGGGGCAACATCGCGCATGCGCGGCGCAGCACGCGCATGTGCGGGGTAGTACCACGCATATGCGGGGTAGCACCGCACATGCGCAATGCAGGTTGTCACGCCGCGCATGCACGATGCAGGTCGTCGTGCCACACATGCGCGATGAGGGCGCCGCGCCGCGCATCTGCGGCGCAGGTCGGGGTCGCGGCCTGAAAAAGGTTGAGAACCGCTGAATTAGTGGAACGGCTTCCCTCCAGAAGGGGGAAGTTATTGGCTGCTTCATCACTGGAGGTTTTTAAGAAGAGACTGGACAGCCATTTGTCTGATATGGTATAGGGTCTTCTGCCTGAGCAGGGGGCTGGACTAGATGACCTCCAAGGTCCCTTCTAAGTTCTAATATTCTGTGTTCTACGTTCTTTAGAGAAAGCACAGAAAAACGATCTGATTTACTGCCACTGGGTGGTCAAGATTTGCCCCCTCTATGGATAATTTGAAAAGCGTCCTGGACCAAGTTAGAGAATTTGCAGAAAGCCATCCTTTTTACTATTGAATCAGCTCGTTGCTGATTTATATCCCCTTCCTTTCCCCTTGATTTAATAAAATAGGCTGCTTGGATCTAAGCCAAAGCTTTCCTGAGAGATTACTTTTTCCCAGCAGGAAATGGCTTTACCAGAACAGGTAAAAAACTTCCTCCAGCCTCAACGAGATCATCACATCCACCCTAGGGAAGAGTTTGGGGTGAAAGAGATGCGAGACTTGCAGTGTCACCATGGGTATTTAACCACGCTTCGTTTAGTGGCTGTTCAAAGTTACAAAAAGTCGGAAAAAAGTGACTCACAAAGGGAAGGTTTTCACACTTCCGACCGTTGTAGCCTCCTCGTGGTCCAAATTCAGACACTTCACAAGTGACATGTATGTATGACAGCTGGAAAGTCCTGACCTCATGTGGCCCCCTTTTGTGACCTTCCCAGCTGGCTTCCGACAAGCAAGGGGTGGGGGAGCCAGATTCGCTTACCGACTGCATGATTCATTTAACAACTGTGGCCTAAAAGGTTGTAAAAAGTGTCTGTGCGGGGGGGAAACTCTCACTAAACAACTGCCTTGCTTACCAACATAAATTTGGGGCTCCACTGTGGTCGTTAAGTCAAGGATTACTGGCAATGCTGTTGTGGTTAGTTGCGAAGTCGTGTCTGACCCACCGCGACCCCATGGACAAGGTTCCTCCAGGCCTCCCTGTCCTCTACCATCTTCTGGAGTCCATTGAAGCTCCCGCCTGCTGCTTCAGGGACTCCATCCAGCCACCTCCTTCTCTGTCGTCCCCTTCTTCTTCTCTTGCCCTCCATCTTTCCCAGCATCAGGCTCTTCTCCAGGGAGTCCTTCCTTCTCATTAGGTGGCCAGAGGACTTGAGTTTCATCTTCAGGATCTGGCCTTCTCAAGAGCAGTCGGGGTTGATCTCCTCCAGGACTGACCGGTTTGATCACCTTGCAGTCCAAGGGGCTGGCAGGAGTCTTCTCCAGCACCAGAGCTCAAAGGCCTCCATTCTTTGGCGCTCAGCCTTTCTTATGATCCAACTTTCACAGCCTTACGCTGCAACTGGGAAAACCAGGGCCTTGACTCTACGCACTTTTGTTGGCAGGGTGATGTCGCTGCTTTTTAGTATGCTGTCTAGATTTGCCATAGCTTTCCTCTAAAAGGAGCAAGCGTCTTTTAATTTCTTGGCTGCAGTCCCCATCTGCGGTGATCTTGGAGCCCAGGAAGATAAAATCTGTCTCTACCTCCATTTCTTCCCCATCTCTTTGCCAGGAATTGAGAGGGCCGGATGCCATAACCTTGGTTTTCTTAATGGCAATCGGGGGAATCTAACCACACCAAATCCCAGCACCTTGCATAACAGTGGAAATTCTGATCTGGGTATAAATCGAGGATTTCCTCAATGCAATGATGATGATTGCAGCATCCTAGCATCATGTGATTGCCATCTGCAACCTTCCCAGACGGCTTCTGACGAAGGAGGAAGCTAGCTTCGCTTAATGACTGCACGTTTTACTTAACAACTGCAGTGGTTGGCTTAACATCTGTGGCAAAAAAGGGTCGTTAAAATTGGGCACAACAACTCACTTCAAATGTCTTGCTTAGCAAACCAAAATTAGGGCTGAACTGTAGTTTGCTAAGCAACCCGTCATAAATAGAGGACTACCTGTACTGTTTATTCAGTTAATGACCAGCAAAAATGTTTTTAAAAAAAAATACAACACAAAAAGTAATCCAACGGAGGAAATAAAACAAGAGATAACAAAGATAAAATAACAAAATGTTAACATGCATTATAGTATAATGATATTAAGAGAAAAATGGGATTGGAAGGCAGTGTCAATTCCCTGCACCAGTGTAAATCTAAAATATTACATTATGAAGTAAAAATACATATCACCTAAAACAAGATAGCTAGCATGCATTAAACCCGAAGAGATGAATACAACGGAAGCAATTATTCCCATGCTTTATTTTCAATGCGGCAACACAGAATTTTGGCTCCTGCACAAACGATAAAAGGATTTGCAATATTCTAGAAGACGGTTCACACCTAGAAACGATCTGCGCTGCTAGGAAATTTACATATTAGGGGCAAAATAGAAGCAGACCCCATGTCCCTATAAAATTGACAACCGAATAATACCTGCAAAATGTATGTATGTCAGCACCTGGGCAGATCTGCTGAGCTAAATAGATTTTTTTGGACCATCCTTATTTACTTTGCAGCAATGCAGATGGTTAAAGAAAAAAAAAAGGGTGGCTCCAGGCCCTTGCAAAATGTGCTAATTATAGTTGGGGAATTATTTCATTGCTGTGTTAACTTTCAAAAGTAACATTAATTTTTTAAAGAATATGGGTGGGTGGGATGTTTTGTCCTGGAACCATCAATTTCTTTGTCTTATTTCTACTATTTTTACTTCCTTTGGGTTAGCAGTTAATGGCCATTCATTCTAACCCTGAGTGGGTTCCTTAATATCCCCCACCCCATTCCAAAATTGTGCACCCTGCAACAATGAGCAACTGATGTGAACCATTTCTCCAACCCTCTGCTTTTGAGACTTGCAGTTCTTAAGACTGGCAACTTTTAAGATATGTAGATTTCAACTGACTAGGGAATTCTGGGAGTTGAAGTCCTCCCACCTTACAGATGCCAAGATTAAAAATTATTGCTCTTGCCTCCCCATACATTTGATGGAGGGAGCTGCCGCTCACGAAAGCTTACCCCTTTTAATAAAATGTGTCAGTTGGAATAGGTTTCCATTTCTCCTTCTAATTTTGACCTCTCCTAGATTACAGGTAGTCCTCAATTTACAACCATTTGCTTAGTGATCGTTCGAAGTTACAACTTGTCCTCATACTTGCAACCGTTACAATCTGAGATCAAAATTTGGGCATCTGGAAATCAGCATGTATGTACAACAGCGGCAGAGTCAGAAAGCCATTTGCAAGCTTCTCCTGACAAGCAAAATCTAAGAGGAAACCCAGATTCACTTAACAACTGCATGATTCGTTTAACCATAGGGCAGGACAAGATGTTGAGACTCTAGAAAGAATACAGAGAAGAGCAACAAAGATAATTAGGGGACTGGAGGCTAAAACATATAAGGAACGGTTGCTGGAATTAGGTATGTCCGGTTTAATGAAGAGAAGGATGAGAGGGAACATAATAGCAGTCTTCCAGTATCTCAGGGGCTGCCCCAAAGAAGAGGGAGTCAAGCTATTCTCCAAAGCAGCTGAAGGCAAAACAAGAAACGGATGGGAACTAATCAAGCAGAGAAGCAACTTGGAATTAAGGAGAAACTTCTTACAGTGAGAACAATTAACCAGTGGAACTGCTTGCCTGCAGAAGTTGTGGGGGCTCCATCACTGGAGGTGTTTAAGAAGAGACTAGACGGCCATTTATCCAGAATATATAGAGTCTTCTGCTTAAGCCGGGGGTTGGACTAGAAGACCTCCAAGGTCCCTTCCAACTCTGATGTTCTATGTTCTACATTCTCTACAGAAAGCACAAAAAATGATTTGATTTACTTCCACTGGATGGCAAAGATTTTCCCCCTATTAGAACATAAGAACATAAGAAGAGCCATGCTGAATCAGGCCAAAGCCCATCGAGTCCAGCATTCTGTGTCACACAGTGGCCCACCAATTGAACGTGGGGATCTTGAGCAGAAAGAGAAGGCAAAACCCTCCCTTTCCCTTGACCCCCAACAAATGGTACTCAAGGGAATCCTGCCTGCCTCAACCAACATAGAGGCGGCACATGGACATCCGTTTTAATAACCACCGATACACTTGGCCTCCATGAATCTGTCTGACCCTGCCTTGAAGCTGTCAAGGCTGACAGCTGTCACGACCCCTTCAGGAAGTGAATTCCATAAATCAACGACCCTCTGGGTGAAGAAATATTTCCCTTTATTTGTCCTCACTTTCTTAGCTATGAGCTTTAGGGAGTGCCCCCTTGTCCTGGTATTGTGTGATAGAGAAAAGAATTTTTCTCTATCCACCTTTTCTATCCCATGCATGATTTTATACATTTCGATCAAGTCACCCCTTAAACGCCGTCTTTCAAGGCTGAAGAGACCAAGGCGTTGCAATCTGGTTTCATAAGCTGGTTTCCAGCTCTACCCTATCCTACCCTATCCTATCTTAGTGATTTCCTTAACTGTAGCAAAAAAAAGATAGTAAGATCTGGTGTGATCCACTTAGCAGCCACTTTGCTTTGCAATGGAAATTGTGGTCATAAATTGAGGACTATCTGCAACATAGTTCTCCTTCTACAATACCACATCTGCATTGTTGATTTTTGCTATGATGTCAGCATCTTTTCCCTGTACCCCGCCCAGAGTCTCTTTGGACTAGGGTGGACACTAAACACTGAAAAAGAAATACAATAATCACTAAAAAAAAAAAAAGTTTTGTCTGCAAATCTCTCTTGCTCGACTGGTTTCTGAAACGGTAAGGCTGGCTTGCTTCTTTCTAATCCATCCGTGTTGTCCAAACACTTTGCTGAAATAACGTGGCTCCAGCAGAGAAAAATCTCCCAAGTTGAGTCACGATAAGAGAAAAATCTGAATTTTGTAATGTATTTATTTGGGGGGGGGCGGAAATGTAGGGAGAATTCTCCTCTCTGCCTCCTCCTATGGAGTACAGGTAATCCTCAACCGACAACCACAATTTTCATTGCTAAGCAAGGCGGTTGTTAATTGAGTTGCTCCCCACTTTATGACCTGTTTTGCCATGGTTAAGCAAATCACTGCAGTCATTAAGGGAAACCACAAGGGTGTTAAGCAAATCCAGCTTCCCCCATTGGGTTTAAGCAAAAGGGGATCACGTTACCCCGGGGCACTGCGACGGTCGTAAATATGAGTCAGTTGCCCAAATTTTGGGTCACGTGACCATGTGGATGCTGCGACAGCCTAAGTGTGAAAAAGGCTCATAAGTCACTTTTTTCAGTTTCCATTGTGACTTTGAATGGTCGCTAAATGAATGGTTGTAAGTCGAGGAGTACCTGTAAACACAGGTCAATAAAGGTGAGGCACACGGATTTCTCTCCTCCTCCCTTCAAAGGGGTGAGGTTCCTGCCCGATACTTTGCAAAGCTTTGCAAATAAGAAAACAATGACTCAAAACTAGAGAAACTCTTTTTGGCAGGGAAACACACACACACACACACACACACACACACAAAGGTGTTCAGGGCAGATCCGGGTTAATGAAAGCCACCGCTGAGTTAACTGTCACTTTTCAACCACAAGGAAACAAGACAGGCCAACAATGCATCTAGTCCTCATGATCTCCCGATTCTTTAAAATGCTCCTGAGGAAAAAACAGCACTGCAGCAGTTTGACTCTGGGGTCAGTTCACACATCACACAAGGCCAAAAGTGGTTTGCTTGGTTTAATATAATAGGTGAATCAGGCTAACTGAGGTTTGAATAACTATTAAATAAGTTATTTAATAAGATATTTAATAGTTGGAAGAGTAAAGTGTATAATGGGCCAGAACACAGCTGTAGCTGATTGATTGGAGAGCGTGTGCTCCTGCATGAGGCAATCTACGTTATGATTGGTTGCTGGGTGTAAAGGGGGAGTTTCCCTTTTTTCCCGCCTTTTTGTTCTGTGTGCTCTCTATGTTGTTCTGTGATTTACCTCATGATGTAGTGATGTGCCGGACTATTTTGTTTGCTACAAATATAAATGTAAAATATATTTATTTATATAAAACTACAAGTTTGTGTCAGCGTCTCTGACTCCATTTGCTGCACAATTCTCTGACAATAACCACAGGTGACTGAGAAAACCATAAAGAATACAGAATATCAGAGATGGAAGAGACCTTGGAGGTCATCTAGTCTAACCCCCTGCTCAAGCAGGAGATCCTATGCCATTTCAGACACATAATTCTCCAAACTCTTCTTGAAATCCCCACCTCCAACGATGGAGCACCCACAACTTTTGAAGACAAGCCATTCCACTGATTGTCAGGAATATTCCACGACTTAGCAAAACTCATCAGTCTGGTCCCATATTTGCTGCATTCACACAACATACTTAACCTGGTTCCTGAATTAAGCCACCTTCTGGATTTCCAGACAGCCAGATCACACAATATTCTAAGCAATTCTCCCAATGAATGAAACTTAAAACTAATAAAGTGGGTTGAACTAGTTAGGTAAAACTGACTTGTTTATGAATATCGTGTGAATCTGATTAAGGTATAAGCCTTGGTCCCTAAACCAGAATGGCTGGGTTCAACTCCAAATCAAACCAACATGTCCTAGCCTAATGTGTGAACCTTATTATTACCAATCAACTCAGCCAAGAGAAATTTTAAGGAAGAAATGCTGCATGGGAGCTCAAAAAATAAAATAAAATAAAATTGTCTTGGAGAAGAGAGGATTGTGTTTTCAGGTTGATCTCATTTATTAAAACCATCCAAATATGTCACATAAGTCATGGCCTCCAATCATGTCACATAAGTCATGGCATCCTCATGCAATGATGCAAATGAGTACCTGTCACTCGCCTTGCCCTGACAGATTTTGCAAATGAGATATTTTTTTTCAAACCAAGAGGAATGACAAGGTGGTCCTCGACTTACAGCAGTTCATTTAGTGACCGTTCAAAGTTACAACACTGAAAAAAGTGATTTGTGACTGGTTTTCCCATGACCGTTACAGCATCCCTAGGGTCACGTGATCAGAATTCAGATGCCTGCCAAGTGGTTTCATATTTATGACGGTTGCAATGATTGCTGGCGTTGCGCAATCCCCTTTTGCGACCTTCCAACAAGCAAAATCAATGGGGAAGCCAGGTTCACTTAACCGTGTGACTAACTTAATTGTAATGACTTATCAACTGTGGCAAGAAAGTCAATGGGGGGAAGCCAGATTGACTTAACGGCCATGTTACTAATTTAACAACTCCGGTGATTCATTTAACAACTATGGCAAGAAAGGTCGTAAAATGTGGCAAAATTCACTGGACAACTGTCTCACTTAACAACATAAATTTTGGGCTCAATTGTGGTTGTACATCGAGGATTACCTACATAGCATTAATATGGCGGTTTGTTCACACATTAGATTCAACTATCCTGGGATTGACTCTGTTTTAAGTTCCAAGGCCTACTAAGGCCACCTTCCTCTTGTGGTTTCTGAAGCGTAACTTATGACTTATGCAATACAGGAATCCAGTCAACAGTGGCTTATTTGACAAAGCATTGTTATAGAAACCTGGCTTAGTTTGAATCCAGTCCAAGGATGTGACCTTGTAAATGTTGCTGGGTCTCAAGCTCATTGCTTTCCTCATGTTTTCTGTGTATCTGCACCAGGGTTTCCCAACCATGGCAACTTTAAGATGAATAGAATAGAGTAGAGTAGAGTAGAGTAGAGTAGAGTAGAGTAGAGTAGAGTAGAGTAGAGTAGAGTAGAGTAGAGTAGAGTAGAGTAGAGTAGAATAGAATAGAATAGAATAGAATAGAATAGAATAGAATAGAATAGAATAGAATAGAATAGAATAGAATATAGGAATGGAGCAGAATGGTATAGGAATAGGAATAGTAGAGTAGAATAGAACAGAACAGAATAACAGCGTTAGAAGGGAACTTGGAGGTCTTTTAGTCCAACCCCCTGCTTGTCCTTAAGGCAGGACAAAAAGCAACAGATGGAAACTAATCAAGGAGAGAGGCAACCTAGAACTAAGGAGAAACTTCCTGACAGTTAGAACGATTAACCAGTGGAACAACCTGCCTCCAGAAGCAGTGAATGCTCCAACAATGGAGTTTTTAAAGAAGAGATTGGACAGCCATTTGTCTGAAATGATACAGGGTTTCCTGCCTGAGCAAGGGGTTGGACTAGACGACCTCCAAGGTCCCTTCCAATTTTATCTTGTCTTAACTGCAATGATTCACTTAACAACTCCAGCAAGACAGGTCATAAAAGCAACAGAAATGTTGAGCTCACTTGAGGTTGTATTCAAGCCCTGTACAGTAGCTCAATTGCTCCCATTGCAAACCAATGTCCTGAGCAGGATCCACAAAGAAGGATTAACAACTACTAGTTGCATGTTCTCTGATAAGCTGAAACAGTAAATTTCCCTGCTGTTCCATTACTAAAGCCATAAATATTTACCAGCCACTGCAGCCATAAAAACAGGACTGGCTGTAAAGTCGTTTGTAAGACACTTGGACGTGATCTACCTAGAGGAAAGCAAAAGCTGATCCAGCCTAAGAAACGTCACGTTTTCAGCAAAATCAAGGACCACAGGTAGTCCTCGACTTACAAGAGTTGATTTAGTGACCGTTCAGTTACAATGGCACTGAAAAATGTGACATCACGATTTTTCAGTTACCTTTATAGCAGGGGTCTTCAAACCTGGCCCTTTTATGACTCGTGGACTTCAACTCCCAGAATTCCTCAGCCAGGCACGTGTGCCTGGCTGAGGAATTCTGGGAGTTGAAGTCCACGAGTCATAAAAGGGCCGAGTTTGAAGACCCCTGCTTTATAGCATCCCCATGAACATGTGCTCAAAATTCAGATGTTTGGCAACTGCTTCATACTTATGACCGTGGCTGTATCTCAAGGTCATGTGATCCCCTTTTGCAACTTTCTCACAAGTAATGTCAATGGGGAAGCTAGATCCACTTAACTACTGCGTTACTTATCAGCTGCAATGATTCACTTAGCTGTGGCAAGAAAAGTCGTAAAATGGGACAAAACTCAAGCTGAGGCATCACTTCCTAGTGCAGCCCAATTTATTCAAAATTGTCTACCTATTTATACATGACACCAGCCATCCGTACACTCGGCCTCCGAGACACACATAACTACGTTAAAAACCAATGTTTTATCCACAAGCCATTTCACGCCTGCTAAACACACAATCGTAAGGCTGGGTGGGTTCCGAGAGGCCATTTAATCCACCCTCCTGCTCAACAGGAATCAGATTGAATGGCTGCCCATCAAGCCACTGTCACGTTTCTGCACGGAGACATCTATAAAAGATTGGACAGCCCACCACACCCTTGATCAGGTTTTTTTTAAAAAAAAAAAAAAGTTGGAATCCGACTTCCTGCATCTTAAAGTCGAATTGCCTGAAAGAAAATAAATTGTATTTATTTATATTTCATATTTATATTAGCTTTTAGCCTTCCTTTCTCTCTCTCTCTCCCCTGCTTCAGATACCTGGAGAGGTTTATCGTATTTTTTCATCACCGCTCGTTTGGCAAGCTCTTACAATTTCTCCTAGAATCCAAGAGTTGGAAGGACCTCAAAGGTCATCAAGTCCAGCCCCTTGCATACAGGATTCCCTACGCACAGCATGACTAGCCAGCCTTTGTGTGAAAAATCTCCAACAAGGAAGAGGAAACCCTATTCCTTTGATTGGCAAGTCTGCTAAAAGGTCTTCCTAAATTCCCCTGTGTATCCACATCGGTGTTTCTCAACCCTGGCAATTTGAACATGAGTGGACTACAACTCCCACAATTCTGGGACCTGGAGTCCACCCATCTTCAAGTTGCCAGGGCTGTGAGGATACAGAATAACAGAATTGGAAAGGACCTTGGAGATCTTCTAGAATCTAGACCAATCCCCTGGTTCAGGCAGAGACTTTTTATCTACATCCTTGATGCTTCATCTCATGAGTTCCAGGAACTTAGCGAGATTTTAGGGAAGGAGCAGAGAAACGAAACAACAAAGCGATGGCATTTGGAAAGAAAGAAAGAAAAAAAAAAAGGAACAGACCTACAAAAATGGGAAGTTAGGACTCAATCCCTGTTTGACAACAAAGCACAACTCCACAGTTGATCTCACACAACGCACCAAGTCCCACTGTGATTTTCCACACATGGCTAAGGGTAAACCCAGCCAGCATGGCTTGTAAACCACAGTTTAGCATTAGTGCAAAGGACCAGCCCCGCCCAAGCAAGCATAAGACTGGTCCTTTTAAAGCAGTGTTTCTCAACCTGGACAATTTTAAGGCATGTGGACTTCAACTCCCAGAATTCCACAGCCAGCAATGCTGGCTGTGGAATTCTGGGAGTTGAAGTCCACATGCCTTAAAATTGTCGAGGTTGAGAAACACTGTTTTAAAGTTTCTATCTCCTATCCAACAATTAACCAGTGGGACAGCTCGCCACCAGAAGTTGTGGGTCCTTCATTACTCAGGTTTTCCAGAAGAGGCTGGATAGTCACTTATCCCAAGTGGTATAGCTTCTCCTCCTCAGCAGGGGGCTGGACTAGAAGACCTCCAAGGTCCCTTCCAGCTCCTATTCTAATTCATCTGATTCAGACTTCTGCTGTTCGCTTTGCCCTTATTTTTGTTTGGATTCAAGATTCTAGTCCCTGTGGCAAAGTGTGTGTGGGGGGGGGCTGCTCGGCCAAAAGAAACCAGGAACTTGTTGGAACGAGGCTGCTTCAGAAGGAGGTGGGGATTAATTCCAACAAGTTCCTCCTAGCCAAACAGAGCCCCCCACCTCTCCCGCTTTGCCACAGGGACTAGAGCCTTGGATGAAAAGGGAAGGGCGAAGAAAACGGCCCGCCCAAGAGGGGGCTTTCATCTCCTTTTAAATAAAGAAGCCGAGGTCCCTTGGGGAGGCTCTCCCCAAACCCTGTTTATTTCTTCTTTCCCCCCCCCACCTTTTTTTTTCTTTTTAGCCTCAACTCTACACACCTGCCAACTGCAAATCTCAGGCGCTTCGCCAGGAAACCAAAAGGCGGCTTCTTTGCAAGCCAGGATGGCCCGGGGTTTTGCAAGCCGCAATTGCACGCGCCCACCCCGGAGCAGAGACACCCCAAAAGCAGCCCACGGAAGAAGGGAACGAACCCCCCCCGCAATGGCTGCAAGGTTCAAACCCCAAGAAAATCAAGCAGAAAAGGAGAGAAAGAAAAAAGAAGACAAACCGGTGGGGGGGGAGAGGGAGGGAGGGAGGGAGGGTCGAGATCTCCCCTGGCCCACGGGGGGGGAGGGAGGGGACCCTTGCACCCCGATCTGTCTGCGAGAGCTGGAAATGCACGCCTGGATCCAGTCGCTCTCCCGCCCCCCCCCCCCCACAACCCAGCCTCCCGCTAAACCAGCTTTAAACCCGCGTCTTCTGCAACGGGGAAACGGCGGAGGGAGAAGTCTGGCTTTGCAAGACGTCGCCCGCGGTCGCCGCTAGCTGCGGGGCTCCCCAGGAATCATTCAACACACTCACACACACTCACACACACACCCAGCGCAACTCACCTCGTTCCCAGCAGCCGCTCTCCGGCTCCGCTCCACACACAGCCAGCCCCCCCCCCTCCGCAACTCTGGATTTTTAAAGGGGAGGGGCTTGGCTTAGGGGGAGGGGCGACAGCCCGCGCTTGCGCTTCCCTATCCACGGAGGTGGGGTGGGGGGGGAGGAAAGTAATGGTGCCTTTGATCTATAGGAGTTTTTAGAACTTCCAGTCTTTCTCAACCTTGACCATTTTAAGGCATGTGGACTTCAACTCCCAGAATTCCACAGCCAGGTTGAGAAACACTGGATCATAGATTAACAGAGTTGGAAGGGGCCTTGGAGGTCTTCTAGTCCAACCCCCCTGCTCAGGCAGGAAACCCTGTACCATTTCAGAGAAAGGGCTGTCCCGTCTCTTCTTAAAAACCTCCATTGTTGGAGCATTCACCGCTTCTGGAGGCAGGTGGTTAATTGTCCTCACTATCAGGAAGTTTCTCCTTAGTTCCAGGTTGCTTCTCTCCTGGATGAGTTTCCACCCGTTGCTACTTAATAATAATAATAATAAAGTTGGAAGAGACCTTGGAGGTCATCTAGTCCAGGGCTTTTCAACCTTTTCACCCACTGTACCACTTTTAGGATATGGCAACATCCGAGGACCACCCGTCGCTTAGCAAGGTGTCAAAAACTTGATGACCAAAAACAAAATAAGGGGAAAAAAGTGATAAAGTACAGGTAGTCCTCGACTTACAACAGTTCACTTAGTGACTGTTCAAAGTTACAATGGCACTGAAAAAAGTGCCCCCCAAAGGCACAGCCGAGCAAGACACCTGCCTGTCCACCCAGCGGCTCTCTTCCTCCTGTCTGAGGTTTTCATTGTTGTGAGCATTTCTGTTGAGGATTGGCAGCAGGGGTGGGGTGGGGGGTGTTTGGTTTTTATTCCCCCCCCCGTCTGCTGGGTGGTTGCAGCAGGTTTTGGTCACTTCACATGACCCTGGGACACTCTGACTGTCATAAATATGAATCAGTTGCCAAGCATCTGAATGTAAATCACAAGACCCTGGAGAGACTGCAACATTCCAGCGGGTCAATGCTTCTTCTGGGCTCAGCAGAAACACCAGGATCAGTGCTGCTTTCCAGCTGATTGGCTCTTCTTCAGGGCTCAGCGGAAGCGCCAGGATCAGCTCCAGCTGGATCCTGGCGCTGATCCTGGTGCTTCCACTGAGCCCTGACAGCCCTGCAGCTCCAGCCGTCTCTCACTCAGGCTTGTGCGGTGCTGCCACTGGTTCAGCTCATTCCCCTCCCCCGCTACCACTTTTCTAGGATGTTCGCGTACCCCCTGCCAGGTGCCCATGGACCACAGGTGGTACCCGTAACCCTGGTTGAAAAGCCCTGATCTAGTCCAACCCCCTGAGCAAGCAGGAAACCCTATACCGTTTCAGACAAAGGGCTGTCCAGTCTCTTCTTAAAAACTTCCAGTGTTGGAGCATTCACCGCTTCTGGAGGCAGGTTGTTCCACCGGTTAATTGTTCCCACTGTCAGGAAGGTTCTCCTTAGTTCCAGGTTGCTTCTCTCCATGATGAGTTTCCATCAGTTGCTACTTAATAATAATAATAAAGTTGGAAGGGACCTTGGAGGTCATCTAGTCCAACCCCCTGCTCAGGCAGGAAACCCTGTACCATTTCAGACAAGTGGCTGTCCAGTCTCTTCTTAAAAACTTCCAGTGTTGGAGCATCCACCGCTTCTGGAGGCAGGTGGTTCCACTGGTTAATTGTTCTCGCTGCCAGGAAGTTTCTCCTTTAATTCCAGGTTGCTTCTCTCCTTGATGAGTTTCCATCCGTTGCACTTTGGAGAAGAGGCTGACATCCCCCTTCTTCTTTGGGGCAGCCTCTCAAATGTCGGAAGGCAGCTATCCTGTCACCCCTGGTCCTTCTTTTCTATGAAGCTGCAGGGGTAGATGGTGATTAGGATCGGTCCCTCAAGTCGAAGAAACCTCGTGCGTTACCTGTTGTTGGGTGGAGCTACCGGAGACCCAGCCATCTCAGGAACTGCATGTGGATTTAAACGCTTTCAGCTGCAGGGATGGTTGGTGTTTTTGCTGCGGTCCAGACTTGCAACTTGGAGCTACTACAGAAGAGACTCTCCCTAGCAATACCAACAGCACTTAGACTTGCATACCGCTTCACAGGGCTTTTACAGCCCTCCCTAAGCAGTTTTCAGAGTCAACCTATTTACCCCCAACAATCTGGGTCCTCATTTTACCGACCTTGAATTGAAGGAAGGGAGGGAGGGAGGGAGAGAGGGGGAAAAGAAAGAAAGAAAGAAAGAAAGAAAGAAAGAAAGAAAGAAAGAAAGAAAGAAAGAAAGAAAGAAACAAAAGAGAAAGAAAGAAAGAAAGAAAGAAAGAAAGAAAGAAAGAGAAAGAGAAAGAGAAAGAGAAAGAGAAAGAAAGAAAGAAATAGCACTTATATACTGCTTCATAGTGCTTTTACAGCCCTCTGCAAGTGGTTTACAGAGTCAACATCTTGCCCCACATTTTAACCACTTTGGAAGGAAGGAAGGGAGGGAGGGAGGGAGGGAGGGAGAAAAGAAAGAAAGAAAAAAAGAAAAAGAAAGAAAGAAATAGCACTTATATACCGCTTCATAGTGCTTTTACAGCCCTCTGTAAGCGGTTTACAGAGTCAGCATCTTGCCCCACAACAATCTGGGTCCTCATTTTAACCACCTTGGAAGGAAGGAAGGATGGGAGGGAGGGAGGGAGAGAAAGAAAAAGAAAGAAAGAAAGAAAGAAAAGAGAAAGAAAAAGAAAGACAGAAAAGAGAAAGAAAAAGAAAAAGAAAGAAAGAAATAGCACTTATATACTGCTTCATAGTGCTTTTACAGCCCTCTGCAAGTGGTTTACAGAGTCAGCATCTTGCCCCACATTTTAACCACTTTGGAAGGAAGAAAGGAAGGAAGGGAGGGAGGGAGGGAGGGAGAAAAGAAAGAAAGAAAAAAAGAAAAAGAGAGAAATAGCACTTATATACCGCTTCATAGTGCTTTTACAGCCCTCTGTAAGTGGTTTACAGAGTCAGCATCTTGCCCCACATTTTAACTACCTTGGAAGGAAGGGAGGGAGGGAGGGAGGGAGGGAGGGAGAAAAGAAAGAAAGAAAGAAAAGAGAAAGAAAAAAAGAAAAAGAAAAAAAGAAATAGCACTTAAATACCGCTTCACAGTGCTTTTACAGCCCTCTCTAAGCAGTTTACAGAGTCAGCCTGTAAGGCACGCAGGCATGTCTTGAGCAGAGGTTTGAAGCTGCAGGACACCGCTTGACAAAACTCTGAGTTTATTGCTTCTTATATACTTGCGACATACATAGGCTTTACCATTAGATGCTGCCATTTTACATTCATAAGTTGAACCATTAGATAAGCGGTTCTCCACCTATGGGTCGCGACCCCATTTGGGGTCGAACGACCGTTTCGCAGGGGTCGCCGGACACCGCGGTCCGCCATTTTGTTTTTTTGTTGTTGTTTTTTTGTCGCACACGCACCGCGCATGCGCGGTTCGGCCTGTCGCGCGCGCACCACGCATGTGCAGATCGGCCTGTTGCGGTCTGCCATTTTGTTTTTTTTCTTTTTGTCGCATGCGCACCGCGCATGCACAGTTCAGGCCATCGTGCGCGCGCCGCACATGCACGGATCGGCCCGTTGCGGTCCGCCATTTTGTTTTTTTAAATTTTTTTTATTTATTTTTTTTCGTCGCCCGCGCGCCGCGCATGCACACATCGGCCCATCATGCGCATGGGTCGGGGTCGCGCCGTGCATGGGTGGTGCAAGTGGGGTCTCAACCTGAAAAAGGTTGAGAACCACTGCATTCGATGCTGACATAAAGTTTCTTCATGGGAAAATGCCTTCATGTAAGCAACTATATTCTAGTAACACATTCCATGGTCAAAGACCAGGTCAAGAACAAATACAGGTCGATCAAAAGGAGAAAGAACTGACAAAGGCAGGAAGAGATAGGAAGGAACTTAAGCATATTATCTGTTGAGGCAGGTGAGGCATTAGGTCAAAAGGGGGTGACCTTCTCTGCTTCCTTGGGACAAAGGGTATCAAAAGGTTGTGAGGTTTGTGTGGGGGGGGGGAGAAAGCACGGCAGTTTGCTGCGCGTGCATTTTCCCCCACATCAGCCTATTTGCCCCCCAATGATTTGGGTCCTCCTTTTACTAGCTCAAGGCCGAACGGTGTGTGTGTGTGTGTGGGGGGTCCTTGGTGCTCTCTGAGCTGGGCTGTTTTCTTGCAGAGGTTTCATGACCCAACTAGGAGATGTCATCAGGGCCAGAAGGCCGTGGGATTTGCAGGGAGGGGGAAGAGGAGGGGGAAGAACGGTGGGGTCCTGGGTGCTCTCTGAGCTTTCTTGTGGATGTTTCATTACCAAAGTCCCCCAGCTAGTTTTCACGCTTAAGGTGGAACTAGAACTCACAAGCCTCCTGGTGATTGGCCCAAAGTCCTCCAGTCAGCTTTCACGCTTAAGGTGGAACTAGAACTCACAAGCCTCCTGGTGATTGGCCCAAAGTCCCCCAGCCGGCTTTCACGCGTAAGGTGGAACTAGAACTCACCGTCTCCTGGTGATTGGCCCAAAGTCCCCCCAGCCGGCTTTCACACTTAAGGTGGAACTAGAACTCACCGTCTCTTGGTGATTGGCCCAAAGTCAGCCAGCCAGCTTTCACGCCTAAGGTGGAACTAGAACTCACCGTCTCCTGGTGATTGGCCCAAAGTCCCCCAGCCAGCTTTCACACTTAAGGTGGAACTAGAACTCACCGTCTCCTGGTGATTGGCCCAAAGTCACCCAATTGTCTTTAATTGTCATTGCTAGGGTGAGACAAGAACTTACAATTTCCCACTTTCTAGCTTTCTGTGCCTTAACTACTAACCAAAATGGCTCTCTAACTGGAGGATATGGGGGAAAAAATAGCCCCTCTAAATATGTTTAAGATACAGAATAACAGAGTTGGAAGGGACCTTGGAGGTCATCTAGTCCACCCCTGCTCAGGCAGGAAACTCTATATACCATTTCGGATAAATGGCTGTCCAGTCTCTTCTTAAAAACCTCCAGTGATGGAGCATTCACCGCTTCTGGAGGCAGGTGGTTCCACTGGATTAATTGTTCTCCCTGTCGGGAAATTCCTCCTTAGTTCCGGGGTTGCTTCTCTCCTTGATGAATTTTCCATCCGTTGCTTCTGGTGTTTTGCAAATACACGATTGCACATCGTGTATAGGTCGCCCCTCGACTTACGACCCCAACTGAGCCCAACGTTTCTTTCGTTAAGCGAGACACTTGTTAAGTGAGTCTTGCCCCATTTTACAACCTTCCTCGCCTCAGTTGTGAAGTGAATCACTGCGGTTGATAAGTTAGCAAACCAGCGGTTCAGTGAATCTGGCTTCTCCCATTGACTTTGCTTGTCGCAAAAGGGGGATCACATGACCCTCGGGACACTGCAAACTGTCATAAGTACATGCCAGTTGCCAAGCCTCTGAACTTTGATCCCCTGATTGGGGGGGAGGCTGCAAAGGTCGTAACTGAGAAAAGCGGTCGTAAGTCCATTTTTTTCAACGCCGTTGTAACTTTGAATGGTCACTAAATGTATTGTTGTAAGTCAAGGACCACCAAAAGATCTGTGGTACATGTGGTGGCTGTGCCCCAAAGCAAAAAAGTATTGGGAACGAATAAGAGATTGGATACAGGAGATAACGGAGATAAAAATGGATTTTAAACTGGAATAATTTCTATTGGGTATAATAAACTCAAAGATTCAAAAACAACTCCAACACATCATTATATATATATATTGACTGCAGCTCGCATAGCATATGCCCAATGTTGGAAGAATGAAAATATACCCACAGATGAAATGGTTATTTATAAAATTTTGGAATGCGCAGAAATGAATAAACTCATGCTAGAATTAAAAGACAAGGAGGCGACAGAATTTTATGAAATTTGGAATAAATGTTATATTTGGCTAGAACAGAGAAAGAAAAAGATATAATGATCAAATGTAAATACAATGTAAGTAAGATGTAATAGAATAGTTAGAATGTATAGCACGGTTCTGTTAAAAGAAAAGATTTTTGTTTATATATGTATAGTTTGTTTTTGGTGTACGGTGTATGGTGAAAAAATAAAAAATTAAGAAAAAAAGAAGACAAATTCCTTGTGTGTCTAATCGCACTTGACCAAATAAAGTATTCAGTTCAATTCAATTCAAAAAAAAAAAAAAAAAGAGAGATCTGTGGTTAAAAAAAAATAAAGAGTTAATGAACAGGAAATCCTCATGTCAGGTATGGAGGTTAGAAACTAATTAACCTTAGGCCTAATAGCAGTGACGCTATTGAAGAAAAGTTTTTAAATATTCAAATGTGTTGCATAAGAGGTTGTGTGTATTTATCGATGTGAGAAATCAAGGTGGAATTCCCATTGCATAACTTATATGATTTGCCAAGCAGTTTCAGGTTAATGTTATGTTGAATTTGCCGTTCTTTGATCTGAAGCACACCAGGAAGTAAAACCTTTATTGGGGTTTGAACTGCCATTTCTTATCTTTGGGTTGCACAGGAGACAAAACACATCAGTTACCCCTGGAGACCTTTCTTTCTTGTTTTAATAGTAACTTGATTAAAAATTACAAAGGAAAAGAGAGACACCAGTACCCAAGAAACAAAAAGAAAGAATAAAAATGAAAAAAAAAAAGAAAGTTGAAAACAAACAAAAAAAAGAAAAGCTGGGAAAGAAAGGAAAAAGAATAGGGTAAAGCAGCGGTTCTCAACCTGTGGGTCACGACCCCATTTGGGGTCGAACGACCATTTCACGGGGGTCGCCAAACAACGCAGTCCGCCATATTTTTTTCCCCCTTTTCCTTAGCTGTGCTACTCCCTCTTATTCTATTGGCTTTTGAAAGCCAATAGAACGGACTCTCTTGAATAGAGTCTAATTCTATTGGCTTTCAAAAGCCAACAGGAATTGTCCAGGCTGTTTCCGCCCTGCTGAGCCCGCCAAAAGTCCCCGTCTGCAAACGGGGCTGCAAGTTGTCTGCAGCGAAGGCGAGCTCTCCGGAAGTTTCCACCCCTCCCTGCTGAGCAACTACTAAAAGTGTAAGCAAAAGAGGGCCAGGGATGGGAGGTGGGAGGCCGGCGGGCGCAGGGAGGGTTTTTGGTGCGGGTGGGGCCCAGCGGGTGGCTTACCTCCTTTGGGCTGGGCCAGCTGGTGGCCCAGCCGGTGGTCGCCCTGCGCCGTCACTGCCCCTTGCCAGCTACGCCTCGGCTGGCACAGGGGGCGGCACCACGCATGCGCGGCGCTCCCGGGCAGGGAAAGTCCTCGACTTACGACCGGTTGGGAAGTCCTCGACTTACGACCAGTTGCGGAAGTCCTCGACTTACGATCGGTTGGGAAGTCCTCGACTTATGACCGGTTGGGGGTCGCGGCATTAAAAAGGTTGAGAACCACTGGGGTAAAGAAACAGAAAAGAAACATGTAAACAAAGGATTGTTCCCTTCAGCACAAATATAAACAGTTTAATGATGATGATGATGATGATGATGATAGTAGTAGTAGTAGTAGTAGTAGTAGTAGTAGTAGTAGTACTAGTAGTAAAGTTGGAAGGGACCTTGGAGGTCATCTAGTCCAACCCCCTGCTCAGGCAGGAAACCCTATACCATTACCTGCTCTTAAAATATCGTAGAGAACTTCCCTGTGTGTATATGTGTGATTGTATGTCGAGGATTAGCAACTGAGGGTTTTCAAGAAGTAATTCCTTCAAGAACTGGAAGACATTTCATTGCATCAGTTCACAATTGGAAAAGATTTCAGTCCTGGGGTTTCTTTGGGGGGGGAGGGGAAATTTCCAATTAACTGGAAAAAAAATAATCCAGCCGATTCCTGATACTTTTGAAGAAATCCAGCTGGGAAAGATGAAAAATAAATACCGTTTCGCTGAAAATCAGCCAACGAAAGAGCAAAAATAAAAGTCGAGAATTTAAAAAGCTGGCAACGCATAAAGACAACAAATGACTTTCATATCAGTGCTGTTTGTGTGTTTCCACAATTCCGGGAGGAGGCACCCTCCCAACTCAATGCATAAGGAGAAGAGAGAAATTATAGTGTTCAAATCAGTCAGCATTCTTTATTCCTTTTTATAGTTATTTTTCTACAGGAGTGGCCAAAACTGTGGAAACCTTTTGGGAAAAGTGTCCAGTAGAAATGCCACCTTTGGTTAAGTTTCCACCCATTTTCCTTCTAATTTCTTTATAACTGTGGCCTTGTTCACTTAATAATACTGTTTTACATTGCTTTCTGGGCCCTGACTTTAATTTTATGACGTTTTACAAGCTCACTCAATGAAAGAACACAACCCCCCCCCCAACTAATTTGATAGCGATCAGATAAAACACTGACAAATGTCCTCCTCTCGGCTTCAGTACATGACAATAACTGGATCCTCCTGTGATCTGATTGGCTCATGGCCAAAACAAGATGTCGCCTTCTTGGCTCTCTAAACAATCACGCTCATTGGCTACAATCGGGTGAAGGAAAGCTACCTGAGATCAACCTAAGCAAGTTGTGCTTCCTTTTTCTGGTTATTTGGCTATAACTTTTCATAGAATACAGTACAGATCATTGAACAACCTTTGTTGCATTACATTCTTGATTAAATGATCTTTCCATTGGTATGTAATTTTATGGTATTACTCCCAAAACAAAGTGGTGTTATTAGCCATCAAACCTCAAAAATACAATTTTCTCAAATGGTTTCCACAATTTGGGCCACTAAGTAACTCAAGGTAGCAAACATACCTAATGTTCCCTCCTCTTGATATCTACCCCACAACAATAACCCTGTGAGGTAGGTTGGGATGAGTCCAAAATTACCCAGCTGTTGGGTTGCTGTTTCAGAGGTATTTCCTTATCTAAACAGCGAAGCAGAAGAATCACAAGTAAGGAAAAAGAACGTCTGATTTCCCGCTGGCTTCCCCACTGAGTCTTTATGGGAAGCTGGCAGGAGCCCCGGGAATCACCCTCCCTGTGGATTTCTCTGGGAACCAGGACAAAATGATTTGTCCATGTATTCAGAAAGAGTCTGGTCCAAATTAATGATATCTAACAAAGGGACAAAAAAAGAAAATTAAAAAGGGGGGGAAAGGAAAGGAAAAGAAAAAAGGAGGAAGGAAGAAAGGAAGGAAGGAAGGAAGGAAGGAAGGAAGGAAGGAAGGAGAAAACAAGTGGGAGGGAGGGAAGAAGGAAGGAAGGCATGGGTTGAAAAGAAAAGGGAGGGAGGGAGAAAGGAAGGAAAGAAGGAATGAAGGGAGAAGGGAAGAGGAAAAGAAAAGGAAGGAGAAAGAAAAAGAAAGATAAAATAATACATCTTAGACAACTACTGAGGATCTACTGCCCCCTCCTGGCCATTAAACGTTCTGACCAGGATGCCCAATTACAACCTTGAGGTTCTACAACAGGGGTCTTCAAACTCGGCAACTTTAAGACTTGTGGACAAGTCTTAAAGTTGCCGAGTTTGAAGACCCCCGTTCTACAACATAAGATTCAACCTCTCAACTCCATTCTTAAGAAGTTCCCAACCCACTTCTTGGGGAAGGCCATTCTCAAGGTCCAGGTCAACGACCCTCAGAGCACCTTGACCTCCAAGCCATTTTTCCCTAGCATGATTGAAATGGTCGGGTGCCAATTCCACCGGGGAGATGAGGCCCCAACTGTACTCTGGCCATAAAAGAGCTGATGGGTTAAAACCAGGACTTTATGGTCCTCTGAAGTTGGTAGGAAGCCAACTCAGGGGCTGCAGAACAGGTGTCAGAAGCTTCCACAAGCACCCGAGTCATTCTGCACCAATTGAAGGGTGATCTTCAAAGGCAGCACCATGTACAGCACCTTGCAGTAGTCTATCCATGTAGCGATGGGCATGTGAGCCACCACGAATGCTAGCCACAATTTAGCAAAGCCCCCACTCCTTGCCAGGTCTTCCATTGCTGATCCAGCAGGAGTCCAGGAAGATCTCCAACTACAGACCCACTCCTCTGGGGCAATACCACGCTTGACATAGCAGAGGCAACATGGAGGAACTTCAATGTAGAAGAAGTACCATTGTTAATTATGGGCCGTAATGTCGGTGTTAACTCTTAGTGACCAGATAGATTTTCTCCGAGAAAAGGTGTCCCCAATCTGGTCCTTCAGATCTTCTAATGGTGCAATCAACAGCACAGAAACTGAGTCAGTCAGTCCGTCCGTCCGTCCGTCCATCCACCCAACCATCCATCCACCCACCCATTCCTCCATCCATCCATCCACCCACACACCTTCCATCCATCCATCCATCTACCCACACACCCTCCTTCCATCCATTGACCCCCCATCCATCCACCCACCCATCCATCAGTCCACCCACACACCCTCCTTCCATCTGTCCATCCATCCATCGACCCCCCATCCACCCACCCACCCACCCATCCATCCATCCATCCATTCACCCATCCACCCACCCACCCACCCACCCACCCATCCATCCATTCACCCATCCACCCACCCACCCGTCCATGCACACACTCTCCATCCATCCATCCACCCACCCATCCATCCATCCACCCACACACCCATCCATCTGTCCATCCACCCACCCATCCATCCACCCATCATCCATCCACCCACACACACCCTCCATCCATCCATCCACCCATCAACCCCCCCCATCCAGCCGTCTATCCACCCACCCACCCACACCCATCCATCCATCCATTCACCCACCCACCCGTCCATGCACACACTCTCCACCCACCCACCCACACATCCATCCATCCACCCACACACCCATCCATCTGTCCATCCACCCACCCATCCATCCACCCATCATCCATCCACCCACACACACCCTCCATCCATCCATTCACCCACCCACCCACCCACACCCATCCATCCATCCATTCACCCATCCACCCACCCACCCGTCCATGCACACACTCTCCATCCGTCCATCCACCCACCCATCCATCCATCCACCCACACACCCATCCATCCACCCATCCATCCACCCATCATCCATCCAGCCACACACACCCTCCATCCATCCATCCATCCATCCATCCATCCATCCATCAACCCCCCCATCCAGCCGTCTATCCATCCATCCATCTACCCACCCACCCATACCCATCCATCCATCCATTCACCCATCCACCCACCCACTCGTCCATGCACACACTCTCCATCCATCCATCCACCCACCTGTCCATCCATCCGTCCATCCACCCATCCATCCATCCACCCATCATCCATCCACCCACCCACCCACCCACACCCTCCATCCATGCAACCTTGTCCTTCTCTTTCCACCTTTCTCAGTGTTACGATTTCTCCAGAAATCATACAGGGTTGTCCTCGATGAAATCACAACTGCACTGAAAAAGAAGTGACTTTATCCAGGGTCCTCACACTTCCAACCATCCCAGCCTCCCCCACAGTCACGTGATCCAAATTTGGACGCTTGACAACCGGCGTGCATTTTGCGATCGCAGCCGGCTTCCGACAAGCCAAGTCAAGGGGGCAAGCCAGATTTGCTCAACAACCTCAGGATTCGTTTTAACTACTGTGGCAAAGGGTCCTAAAATGGGGTGTGACTCCTTTACAGATTGCCTGGGACCAGCATCTCCTTTGCTAAGCGAGGCAGTTTGTTGTTCAAGAGTCCTTTCCGAACTTCCATTTTTTAGGACTGCAAAATTCGAATTCCCTTCCCAGCAGGGGGAAGCCTTGACTTAAGAATTGGGACTCCGTGAAGTAAAACCAGGATGCTACGGTAACTTGCTTGAATTATAATTGCAGGCAATTGCAGATGACAACAAGAGAGTACCAAATCAGACGTTTACAAAGACTAATACCTCATGTTGTATTTTTATGTTTTATGATGATTGCTTCTTAATATGATCGTATGTTTAATGTTGATCGCTTTAATATTGAAAAAGCGGACAGAATTTCTACCTCAGGTTATTGAATTTCTACCTCAGGATCTTTTACTAGGGATCATAAAAGATTGCATTACTACTGAGACGAATTTAATTCTGAAGCTCGAATGAACAATATGTGATAGACTAGAAACAGTAGATAGACCATATATAAGAGAAACACCAATCAAATAAAATGTATTAGGCGTATAGTTGAGGCTTGACATGAGGAGTGAGGAATGTTTACTAAACCAGACGTTTACAAAGACTAATACTTAGTGTTGTATTTCAGGTTATATGATGATTGCTTCTTAATATAATCTTATGTTTAATGTTGATTGTTTTAATAAAAAAAATTTACCTAAAAAAAAAAAAAAAAAGAGAGTAAGATACTAGCTATCCCCAATACAGGTAGTCCTTGACTTACAACCATCCCCCTTAGCGACCGTTCAAAGTTAACAGACAGCCCTGAAAAAAGTGCTCCTCCCATTTATGACTCTTGCAGCATCCCCACGGTCACATGATAAAATTTTGAGCACTGGGTAACCAGCATGTACTCAGCCCAGGAGGCGACTGGACTTTCCGGTTTTTCCTTTGAAGACGTTTCGCTTCTCATCCCAGAAGCTTCTTCAGGTTCTGACCGGATGGTGGGGAAGGGAAGGATTTATACTCCTGGCAGAAAAACTGGTCATTTGCATCCCTTTAGAGAATCGGTGAGGCCACTTGCAGGATTACCTGCATCTTCAGGGTCAAAGGAGTGGTGCAAATGGATGTGGAGCCTTCTTGGAACTGCTGAAAGGACCGTGTTGTAGACTGTAGATCAGCGGTTCTCAACCTTTCCTGGGGCTTGACCCCGGCCCGCATCGCGCATGCGCGGTGCGACGGGGTGCATCGCGCATGCGCGGTGCGATGGGGTGCATCGCGCATGCGCGGTGCGATGGGGCGCATCGCGCAGGTGCGGCGCGACGGCCCACATCACAAAGGGGAAAAAAATGGCCGACCAAAAAAAAAAGGCCGACCAAAATAAAAAAAAAATGGCGGGCCTGCATCGCGTATGTGCGGCGCAACGGCCCACATCGCAAAGGGGGAAAAAATGGCCGACCAAAAAAAAATGGCCGACCCCCCCCCCCAAAATGGCAGGCCCGCATTGCACATGTGCGGCGCAATGGCCTGCATTTCAAAGGGGAAAAAAATGGCCGACCAAAAAAAAAATAGCCGACCCCCCCCCAAAAATGGCAGACTGCGGTGTTTGGCGACCCCCGTGAAATGGTCGTTCGACCCCAAATGGGGTCGCGACCCACAGGTTGAGAACCGCTGCTGTAGATAGATAGATAGATCACCCATTTGCACAGTTGACCCTGAGGTAAATCTCCAAGTGGCCTCAACGGCTCTCTAAGAGAATGCAAATGACCAGCTGTCTATAAGGAGTATAAATCCTTCCATTCCCCACCATCCGGTCAGAGCTGAAGAAGCTTCTTGGGATGAGAAGAGAAACGTCTTCAAAGGAAAAACAAGGCAGTCCAGTGGCCCCTGAAAAAGCATCTTTGGGATAACTATGACCTGGATGATGGAGAATCTCCATGGACAGCCCGGAATTATGATTGCAAATTATTGTGGTCATAAGTTGAGACATCAGGGGACTGGATCCATTTTAGGGGGAGGAAGGGGGAGGACAGTTTTGCTAGGTTGTTAAATGAATACCGGAAGTGCTAAGTGAACGTCAAGGTCATTAAGAAAACACTGCTATCTTTTAAGCGACTCCATTTTTTACTCAATGGGAGATTTTGGCCCTAAACCAGAAGGAAATGCCAAGAAGTGTCACGTGATTGCAGGTGTTCCTGATAGGTTTGAGCCTCCAGTCCCCTAATCATCTTTGTTGCTCTTCTCTGCACTCTTTCTAGAGCAGTGGTTCTCAACCTTTTTCAGGTTGAGACCCCACTTGCCCTGCCCATGAGCGCCGCGACCCCGACCCGGGTGCGCGACGGGCCGATCCCTCCAAATTAAAAATAAAATAAAATAAACAAAATAAAAAAAAACAAAATGGCGACGGGCGGATCCGCGCATGCGCAAATCAAAAAAAAATTCAAAAAACCCCCCCCAAACAAAATGACGGACCGCGACGGGCAGATCCGCACATGCGCGGCGCGCGCACGCCAAAAAAAAATAAAAAAAAATAATTAAAAAAACCAAAAAACAAAATGGCGGACCGCAATGGGCGGATCCACGCATGCGCGGTGCGCGTGTGACGGGCCGATCCACGCATGCATGGCGCGCGCATGCCAAAAAAAACCAAAAAAACCAAAAAAACCCAACAAAATGGCGGACCGCGGTGTCCGGCGACCCCCGCGAAACGGTCGTTCGACCCCAAATGGGGTCGTGACCCATAGGTTGAGAACCACTGTTCTAGAGTCTCAGCATCTTTTTTACATCGTGGTGACCAAAACTGGATGCAGGATTCCAAGTGTGGCCTTCCCAAGGCCTTGTAAAGTGATATTAATACTTCACGTGATCTTGATCCTATTCCTCTGTTAATGCAGCCTAGCACTGCGTTGGCCTTTTTGGCAGCTGCAGCACACGGCTGGCTCCTATCTAAGTGATCATCCACTAGGACTCCGAGGTCCCTCTCACAATTACTACTATTGAGCAGGATGGCTAGTTGTGCACAGAGTTACATTCAGTGCAATTTAATTTATAGTAAGATATAGCATATCGTGCACGTGCTAGAGGAAAAAAGAAAAAGAGTCCACAATGAAATTTTTATTAAAAACCAAAGTCCTTTAATTGTATTGATTAGCTATAAATTCATTCATTAATGTTTTAAGAATAAATGGATTAAATACATACATTATTCTCCAAAAGCCATTAGGTTGTCTTTGGGTATCCGTGTCTCTAGATACGGGCAAGATGAATCCCATAGAAATATTTCAATGTATCAAAATGCTTCCACGTTATTTATTACATTGGTCTTTATATATATATATACACACACAGTTAGCTGCTGTTTCCATAATTCAGCCACAGAAAATTTACATGGAAAATAGGAAAAAAAAAAAAAAACCCCAACCCACAACCTCCACAGATCTAGATTAAATAAACACCATAAAATAATGGTTTGGTTGCTTTCCATTTAAAAAAAAAAGAAAAGATACCGTTTATTCCTTTTGGCAGACTGAATTCAGACGTGTGTTTCAAAGTAAACTATTTCAAAATCAGTGCATTATAAAGTTTGTCCCCAAACAATGCTGGAGAGTTTTTAAGAGTTTTCCAAGAGGTTACAATTTAGAAGTTTAGAAATGAAATTCTAATCAAACAGAAACAGCCAAGAATATACTTAACTGGCTTAATTTCAACTTATTTTCCAAAGCACCAGAAGGCAGGACAAGAAACAACGGATGGAAAACTAATGAAGGAGAGAAGCAACCTGGAACTAAGGAGAAACTTCCCGACAGTGAGGACAATTAACCAGTGGAACAGCTTGTCACCAGAAGTGGTGGGTGCTCCATCACGGGAGGCTTTTAAGAAGAGACTGGACAGCCACTGGTCTAGGGTCCCTGCCTGAGCAGGAGGTTGGACTAGAAGACCTCCAAGGCCCCTTCCAGCTCTATTCTGGTTGATTGATTGGCTTGAGGTCTGCCTCAACATAGGATTTAAGTGTCAAAGTTGCACAGCTGAAGTGTTTCTCTGAACATCTGGCTGGGACCTTTGGAGTCACCTGGAGAACATCTGGCAGAATGAAGTGGATCACTGGGGAACATCTTTCTATTGCATCTTGTACATATCCGTGGACAAAATGGGAATTCTGGGAGTTGAAGTCCACACAGCTTAAAGTTGCTGAGGTTGAGAAACACTGATTTACCCCCAAAATAAGACCGAGTCTTATATTAATTTTTGCTCCAAAAGGCCCTTTAGGGCTTTTTTTTCCTCGGTTAGGTTTTATTTTTGGGGGGGAAATACGGTACTAAATGCATCCCTCTGGCTGACCATCTTAACTGGGGCTTATTTTTGGGGTGTGGGGCTTATATTTACGTGTCCTGAAAGAAAATCACACTAGTGATTATTTTCCGGATTGGGTCTTATTTGCAGGAAAACTGGAGCCGGTTAGCAAAACATGATTTAAACCCAAGATAAAAGAGGACATTAGAAAGAAAATCAAGATTTGCAGTGCCTTGATTTTCCTTCCTAAAGGAGAAAGGAAGGACAATATTTCAAGGTTAGGTTGCTCCAGCCACATCAGATGCGGGGTCTGTTTCCTGACTTGGTCTACATCGGGAAAGGCTGGGATCTGGCTAATTAATATCCAGTGGATCACACTCAAAAGACGATCCAGTTCTGCAAGCAAATGCCCAGAAATGGATTCACCCAGCAATTTCCATTGGGAAGAATTGTTCGATCCACAGCGGTTAAAGCAGCGGTTCTCAACCTTTTCCGGGGCTCGATCCAGGCCCGCACGGGGCGCATCACAATAGGAAAAAAAAATGGTCGGCCAAAAAAAAAAAAATGGCCGACCAAAATAAATAAAAAAATGGCGGGCCCGCACTGCGCATACGCGGTGGCCCTTATCGCAATAAGGAAAAAAATGGCTGACCAAAAAAATAAAATAAAAATATGGACGACCCCCCCAAAAAAAGGCGGACTGCGGTGCTTGGCGACCCCCGTGAAATGGTCGTTCGACCCCAAATGGGGTCGCAACCCACAGGTTGAGAACCGCTGGGTTAAAGTCAATCTGGTTTGCCCACTGACTTTACTTGTCAGAAAGTCGCCAGAGGGGATCGCCTGACCCCCCCCTCCCAGGACAGTGCAACCGTTGCAAGTACATGCCAGTTGCCAAGCCTTTGAATTTTGAGCACGTGACCATTGGGGGATGCTGCAACGGTGTGAAAAGCGCTCAAAAGTCACTTTTTTTTTCCGGTGCTGGCTGTAACTTTGAGTGGTAGTAAATCAAAGGGCTGCTTCTATTGTTCCTAGCATTAATTGCAGGGCCAGCTTAGGGTCTGGTACTTTGGTAGCAAATTAGGGGGTCCAAATTGTAGGAGATAAGCAGTATTTGGTCACCAGGATGTAAAAAAGATGCTGAGACTCTGGAAAGAGTGCAAAGAAGAGCAACAAAGATGATCAGGGGACTGGAGGCTAAAGTATATCAGGAACGGCTGCTGGAACTGGGAAAGTCTAATCCAGCGGTTCTCAACCTTTTTCAGGCCGAGACCCCTCCTGCGCCGCCCATGCGCGGCGCGACCCCGACCTGCGTCGCACATGCGCGGCGCGACGGGCCAAACTGCGCATGCATGGTGCGCGCGATGGGCCGAACCGCGCATGCGCAGCACGACGGGCCGAGCTGCGCATGCGTGGCGCACGCACGACGGGCCGAACCGCGCATGCGTGGCGCAACGGGCCAAACTGCGCATGCGCAGTGCGTGCGTGATAGGCCAAATCGCGCATGCGCGGCGTGATGGGCCGAATCACGCATGCGCGGCGCGCGTGCGATGGCTGACGAGCAATAGGGAAAAAAATGGCGGACTGCAGTGTTTGGCGACCCCCGTGAAATGGTCGTTCGACCCCGAATGGGGTCGCAACCCACAGGTTGAGAACCGCTGGTCTAATCTAATGAAGAGAAGGACGAGGGGGGACATGATAGCCGTGTTCCAATCTCTCAGGGGCTGCCCCAAAGAAGAGGGAGTCAAGCTATTCTCCAAGGCGCCCGAAGGCAGGACAACAAGCAACAGACTTAAAAAAAAAAAAAAAAAGAAGCAACAGACTGAAACTCATCAAGGAGAGAAGCAATCTGGAACTAAGGAGAAACTTCCTGACAGTGAGAACAATTAACCAGCGGAACAACCTGCCTCCAGAATTGGTGAATGCTCCAACACTGGAAGTTATTAAGAAGAAACTGAACAGCCACTTGTCTGAAATGGTATAGGGTTTCCTACCTAAGCAGGGGGTTGGCCTAGATGACCTCCAAGGTCCCTTCCAACTTTATTACTATTATTTCCTTTTGTCTTAAGAGTAAGGGGCTTTTGGGGAGGGGGCAGCAGAGCAGCTGTAGGGAGAAATTAGCTAAGGGCAGCCTCAAAAACCCAACACTTTTCGCTCGCAAGCTCCGAAGGAACGGAAAGAGCAACTGAATTAGGCCAGATAGAAGAATTTCATACTTCCCTGTTAAAGTAATGCATATTTATTTATTTATTTTTAAAAAAAACCACTAGTGTGTTGTTAAGGCGTGGGATTAACATTGGACAGGTAGTCCTCGACTTACGACCGCAATGTCTGTTGCTAAGCGAGACCGCTGTTAAAGTGAGTTTTGCCCCGTTTCCTGGCCTTTCTTGACACAGTGAAGTAAATCGCTGCCGTTGTTAAGTGAGGAACATGGTCACACCCAGTGAATCCCGTGACCCCCCCCACCCCGGGACACTGCGACCCGTCATAAATACGAGCCAGGGGCAAAGGGTCTGATTTTTGATCAGACGAACGCTGCGAGTCATGTGAAAAATGGTCAAAAGTCAGTTTTTTCCAGGGCTGCTGTAACTCTGAAGGGCAATAAGTCAAGGATTACCTATAATATTGTTCCTAGAATTAATTGCAGGGCCGGCTTAGTGTCTGGTAGTAAATCGGGGGGGGGGGTGTCCAAATTATGGAAGATATACAATATTTCCTCTTAAGAGTAACTGAATTAATTGCAGGGCCGGCTTAGTGTCTGGTAGTAAGAAGAATTTCATACTTCCACGTTAAGTACAGGCAGTCCTCAACTTACGACCACAATTAAGCCCAAAATTTAAGTTGCTGAGCGAGACAATTGTTATAAGTGAGTGTTTGCCCCATTGTAGGACTTTTCCTGCCACGGCTCTTCAGCCAATCACTGCAGCTGTTAAATCAGTAACCTCGTTGTTAAGTGAATCCGGCTTCCCCCGTTGACTTTGCTTCTCAGACCATCGCAAAAGGGGGAAATCACGTGACCCTGGGACGCTGCGACCATCGTAAACGCGGGTCGGTTGCCAAGTGTCTGAATTTTGACCACCTGACCCTGGGGAGGCTGCAAACGGTCGTAAGGGGTCGTAACGGTCCAGGGCCCGTTGTTAACTTTAAACGGTCACTAAGCGAACTGTTGTAAGTCGAGGACTACCTGTCGTGCATTTCACTTTTAAAACACTGGTGGATTGTTAAGGCGTATGATTAACATTGTAGATACTTTGTGCTGTTTCAGCATACATTCATTCATTTTATATACTTCCCACAATTTTAAGGGCTTGGATTTCAGGAGGAAATCCTTCTGATGGCATGTGTGACATTGCACAATTCCAAAGGAAAGACTTGGGAAGAAGCGTGTCTGCTGAATATTGTGTAACAGCAGCTTAAATAACAACAACAACAACAACAACAACAATAATAGAGCAGATCTGGAAGATTGTTAGCTTCTTGGCCAAGAAAGCAAAGAATTTAGGCAGCTGGTGAAAGTTGTTGAATTGTAGCTAATTGTTACCAGAGGACAGACCAACCAAAACTAGGTTTGAGGACTAGCAGCCTGCTTGCGGGGAACATCCCACTGAACACGGCTAGGGAGATTTCCAGGAGGGAAAAACAAAAACAGAATTTAGCAGCTTGAGTGGAAGTTCTTAAAAGATCTGCAAAGCATTTTTTATATCAGGTGTCCGCCCTTGGCAACTTTTAAGACTGGTGGACTTCAATTCCCAGAATTCCTCAGCCAGGCACGCTGGCTGAGGAATTCTGGGAGTTGAAATCCACAAGTCATAAAAGGGTCAAGTTTGAAGACCCCTGGTATGATGTCACTCGGACCAGTTGGGAACTTGAAAGTGTGTGGACTTCAACTCCCAGAATTCTCCAGCCAGCAAAGCTGGCTGGAGAATTCTGGGAGTTGAAGTCCACACACACATACTTCAGCTTGACAAACAGAATCTGTTGCAGAGCACAGCCATAATGTAATAATTTACAGGGAGTCCTCCAGCTACGTCCACAATTGAGCCCGGCACTTCTGTGGTCAAGTGAAACACTTGTTAAGTGACTTTTGCCCCATTTTACGACCTTTCTCCTCTCCGCTGTTAAGTGAATCACTGCAGTTGATAAGTTAGTAACCCGCTTGTTCAGTGACTCCGGCTTCCCCCGTTGACTTTGCTTGTCGGAAGGTCGCCAAAGCGGATCCCGTGACCCCCCCAGGGAGACACTGCGACCGTCATAAATGTGAGTCGGTCGCCAAGCGTCTAAATTTGGATCACTGCCGGAAAGGTTATAACTGTGAAAAATGGTCACTAAACGAACAGTGGTAAGTTGAGGACTACCTGTATAATAAACGACCACAATTGTGAAGGCGATACAGGCTGGCTCGGGAATTCTGGGAGTTGAAGTCCACACATTTTCCAAGGTGCAGAAACCTGGCGTCAAGACAGCTGCAGGGAAGTCTAAGGTGGCACCTGGCTGAGAAAGGGTCAACTTCTTATTTGGGTGGGCTTGCAAATTAAACGTGGGATGGGGGGGGATAGGAGGCAGGGTGTGGAGCCTGACATGCGTAGGTACTAAGACAGGGGTCTTCAAACTTGGCCCTTTTAAGACGTGAACTTCAACTCCCAGAATTCCTGAGCCAGCATGGGGGAACTATGGCCCCTTCATGACTCGTGGACTTCAACTCCCAGAATTCCTCAGCCAGCATGAGGGAAACTTTGGCCCCTTCATGATTTGTGTACTTCAACTCCCAGAATTCCTCAGCCAGCATGATGGAACTATGGCCCCTTCATGACTCGGGGACTTCAACACCCAGAATTCCTCAGCCAGCATGAGGGAAACTTTGGCCGCTTCATGACTTGTGGACTTCAACTCCCAGAATTCCTCAGCCAGCATGAGGGAAACTTTGGCCCCTTCATGACTCGTGTACTTCAACTCCCAGAATTCCTGAGCCAGCATGGGGGAACTATGGCCCCTTCATGACTTGTGGACTTCAACTCCCAGAATTCCTGAGGCAGCATGGGGGAAACTTGGTCCTTTCATGACTGGTGGACTTCAACTCCCAGAATTCCTCAGCCAGCATGGGGGAACTGTGGCCCCTTCATGACTCGCGGACTTCAACTCCCAGAATTCCTGGCTGAGGCATTCTGGGAGCTGAAGTCCACAAGCCATAAAAGGGCCAAGTTTGAAGACCCCTGCCTTAGAGCAAGGGGTCCCCAACCTCAGCCACTTTAAGACTGGTGGACTTCAACTCCCAGAATTGCTCAGCCAGGAATTCTGGGAGTTGAAGTCCACCAGTCTTAAAAGTGGCTAAGTTTGGAGATCTTCGCCTGAAGAATATCCAATGGAGCATCTTTCGGCTCTGACATATTTCTTGATCCAGACAGAAGCCTTTAGTTCCAATTATGGACCCACCGGACATCTTATCAGTCGAATGAAAAATTCAGGAATGGCTCTTGGGGAGGGGGGGGTGGGAGAGAAAAAAGCACCCCGTGTTGCTTGTGCCCTGGCAACGCCTCCCCCAGACCAAGCGCATCGGCTTTCAGAGACCCAAATACTGTGACACAGCTTTAAAGTTGCAAACACAAAGGAGAACCTCCCGCCGAGGGTTTTGCAGAGGTGCGTTGCGCTCGATCCCTTGCGATTCTTCGTCCTTCTCGGAGAAGAGGAAGGAAGGAAGGAAGGAAGGGGAATCTTGGGGTCTTTCCGAGAGCTTCCAAGATGGCAGTCAGAGGCCCCCAAAGCCGGTGGCTGTTCTTATTCGACCGGCGGCTTCTTACGGCTTCTTCGTGGATTCTACTAACAGAACAGGCCAAATCCCAAAGAGAAACTATCGGAAAAGGAAGGAAAAAAAAGGTTTTCTTAGGCTGTTGGGTCAAGAGAAAAGAAAAAGAAAACGAACTCACCTCCCGGGAGAAGCTCACTAGTCCTTAGTGATCTACAGTAATTACAGATAGTCCTCGACTTACAACGATCCTTTCAGTGACCGTTGGAAGTTACAACGGCGCTGGAAAAAAAAGGGACTCATGGTCCTTTTTTCACACTTACGACCGCGGCAGCGTCCCCAGGGCTGCCTGACCGAAATTCAGAGGCTTGGGGATGGACTCAGGTTTATGACGGCTGCCAGGGTCACGTGATCCCTTTTGTGACCTTCTGACAATAGGGAAGCCAGATTCACTTAACAACCCCGTTCCTAAGTTAACAACCGCAGTGATTCCCTTAACAATGGTGGCCCAGGAAGGTCGCAAAACAGGGGAAAATTCACTTAACAACGGTCTCATCTAGCAACAGAAATTTCGGGTTCAACTGCGGTCGTAAGCAGAGGACCACCCGTAGTTATATCTATATGTTTTATGCATGTACAGTTTTACCCTAGGAGGAGAAAGTAATAATAATAATAATAATAATAATAATAATAATAATAATAATAATAATAATAATAATAATAATGTTGGAAGGGACCTTGGAGGTCATCTAGCCCAACCCCCTGCTCAGGCAGGAAACCCTGTACCATTTCAGACAAGTCGCTGTCCAGTCTCTTCTTAAAAACTTCCACTAACACAGACAGTCCTCGACTTATGACCACAATGGCAATAGCACTTCTATACCGCTTCACAGTGCTTTTGCAGCTCCCTCTGGTTTACAGAGTCAGCGTGTTGCCCCCCCCAACTATCCTCGTTTTACCGACCTCGGAAGGACAGAAAGCTGAGTCAACCTCGAGCCTGGTCAGGATCGAACGGCAGGCTGCGTGCAGAGTTGGCCTGCCGTACTGCATTCTAACAATTGTGTCATCACGGCTCAGGGATTTTTAAGCAACACGTTTCTCAAGTGAGTTCCCCCCCCGTTTTACGACCTTTCCTGCCACAGTTGTTAAGTGAAACCACTGCAGCTGTTTACCTAGCAATCCAGTTGTTAAGTGAATCTGGCTTTGATTGTCAGAAGGACGCATAAGGGGAACCACGTGATCCCGGGAATACTGCAGCCGTCATAAATAGGGGCCATTTGTCAACCGTCCGAATTTTGATCACGTGACCATGTAGATCAGCGGTTCTCAACCTATGGGTCGCGACCCCATTTGGGGTCGAACGACCATTTCATGGGGGTTGCCAAACACCGCAGTCCGCCATTTCCCCCCCCCTTTTCCCCTCAGCTGGCGGAGGGGGCAGCACCGCGCATGCGCGGGGTAGCACCGCGCACGCGCGATGCGGGCCGTCGTGCATGCGCCGCACATGCGCGATGTGGGCCGTCGCGCTGCGCCGCACATGCGCGATGTGGGCCGTCGCGCCGCGCCGCACATGCGTGATGTGGGCCATCGCGCCGCACCGTGCATGCGCGATGCGGGCCGTCGCGGGCGTGGCACGCATGCATGATGCGGGCCGTCCCACCACGCATGTGCGGCGCAGGTCAGGGTCACAACCTGAAATAGGTTGAGAACCGCTGATGTAGAGCAGTGTTTCTCAACCTTGACCATTTTAAGGCATGTGGACTTCAACTCCCAGAATTCCACAGCCAGCATTGCTGGGAGTTGAAGTCCACATGCCTTAAAATGGTCAAGGTTGAGAAACACTAACACAGGGGTCCCCAACTCTGGTCCGTGGACCAGTACCGGTCTGTGGCATGCCAGCAACCGGGCCACACAAACAAGCAAAGCCCCATTCGCAAGATGCAGGCAGCACACAAAACCACGCACCCTCCAGTCCGCAGAAAAACCTCTTTCCACGGAACCGGTCCCTGGTGTCCCAAATGTTGGGGACCTCTGGCCTTCAGGTGGGGGAGACCAGTTAGGGCTGTGAAGTTTAAAGAAAACTCCAGTGGGTTAAAAATGGCGGAGCCAGTAAGAAGCTAAAACCTTGGGTCCTCCTACCACGTTCCCTTCTCTGATTTAGCCCTCTTTATTTCCTATCCCTTCTGTCATTCTGTTAGACCAGGGGTCCCCAACCCCGGGGCTGTGGACCGGTACCAGGCTGCGGCATGCCAGCAACCGGTCTGCACAAACAAGCAAAGTCCCTTCCGCGGGATGCAGGCAGCACACAAAACCACGCACCCACGAAAAAAACCTTTCTCCGTGGAACTGGTCTCTGGTGCCCGAACGTCTGGGGACCTCTGCTCTAACAGACTCGTAAGTCGCCTTTTTCGATGCTTTTGTTAACGTTGAACAGTCACTAAACAAACTGTGGTTAAGTCGAGGCCTACCTGTCTCGTCATTTCAGTTGGGTGGACTGCAGTAAACATTCCCAAAAACAAAATGAGTTCCATCCAGGTGCTTTTTTTTTTTTTTCAAAAGGCAACTGGACGTTCTTGGTTTTTTTCCCGTTGAAGACATTTCGCTTCCCATCCACGAAGCTTCTTCGGTTCAGTCCTCCAGGTCAGAACTGAAGAAGCTTCGTGGATGAGAAGCGAAACGTCTTCAAGGGAAAAAAAAACAAGAAAATCCAGTTGCCTTTTGTGAAAAAAAAAAAAAGCATTTACTTCTCCTAGATCAGTGGTTCTCAACCTGTGGGTCACGACCCCATTTGGGGTCGAACGACCGTTTCACAGGAGTCGCCAAACACCGCAGTCCGCCATTTTTCCCATTTCCCCTCGGCCGTTGCCCGTCGTGCCGCGCATGTGGGGTTCGGCCCATTGCGCATGCGCGGTTTGGCCTGTCATGCCACGCATGCGCGGTTCGGCCCGTTGCGCACATGCCGCGCATGCGTGGTTCGGCCCGTTGCACCGCACATGCGCGATGCGGGTCGTCGCGCCGCGCATGGGCGACGCAGATCGGGGTCATGCTGCGCATCGGTGGCGCAGGTGGGGTCTCGGCCTGAAAAAGGTTGAGAACCGCTGTGCTACATCCAATGGTTCAATTGGAATAAATCCTGTGGTGATTCTTGAATAACCTCCCTGGCGAAGAGATCGGCGAACACATTAATTCAGGAGCTCCTTCTCCCGGTGAGGAGAGCCCACAAAACGGGCGCACCTTATGTACACGTTTCACAAACCTCGACAATTTTGACCACCTTGGCACTGAACGTGCTTTTTTTACTTCCCGTTTTCAGCAAAAAGCCATGAGCAAAAAATTCCTTTGTTAAGGGGGGGGTCCTGCTTATTTTTTTTCCAGATTTGCAACAGGAAGCGAGAGGATTTAATAGGTTCGCTAAGCACTTATGTTGCTATAGTTTTGGTGGGCAAAACTGGATTCGTAGATTCATCTGGCCTTTAACGCTGTCAGAAGCTCTTCCGATTTTTCCAAGGTGGGCTTAATCAGCAAGCAATTCCTAACATTTGTTTTCAGAGAGTCTTCTTTTCCGATGTAGCAGTAGGTTAAAGAAGAGGTCATACATTAATTTATTATGAATCAAGCTCATCTAGTTCAATGGTGGGAGACATCCTAGGCCAGGGATAGGCAACCTTGGCTCTTTTATGACTCGTGGACTTCAACTCCCAGAATTCCTGAGCCAGTATGGGGAAAACTTTGGCCCCTTCATGACTCGGGGACTTCAACTCTCAGAACTCCTCAGCCAGCATGGGGGAACTTTGGCCCCTTCATGACTGGTGGACTTCAGCTCCCAGAATTCCTGAGCCAGCATGGGGGAACTATGGCCCCTTCATGACTCGGGGACTTCAACTCCCAGAATTCCTGAGCCAGCATGGGGGAACTATGGCTCTTTCATGACTTGTGGACTTCAGCTCCCAGAATTCCTCAGCCAGCATGGGGGAACTTTGGCCCCTTCATGACTTGCGGACTTCAACTCCCAGAATTCCTGAGCCAGCATGGGGGAACTATGGCTCTTTCATGACTTGTGGACTTCAGCTCCCAGAATTCCTGAGCCAGCATGGGGGAACTATGGCCCCTTCATGACTCACGGACTTCAACTCCCAGAATTCCTCAGCCAGCATGGGGGAACTTTGGCCCCTTCATGACTTGTGGACTTCAACTCCCAGAATTCCTGAGCCAGCATGGGGGAACTATGGCTCTTTCATGACTTGTGGACTTCAGCTCCCAGAATTCCTGAGCCAGCATGGGGGAACTATGGCCCCTTCATGACTCGTGGACTTCAGCTCCCAGAATTCCTCAGCCAGCATGGGGGAACTTTGGCCCCCTCATAACTCGTGGACTTCAACTCCCAGAATTCCTCAGCCAGCATGGCTCAGCTTGGAAACTCTCCCTTTCTCCTCAACATGGCTGGCTCAGGAATTCTGGGAGTTGAAGTCCACGAGTCATAAAAGAGCCAGGGTGGCCTACCCGTCCTAGGCTTTTAGAGCAGGGTTCTCCAAATTTGGTTATTTTTAAGACTTGTGGACTTCTACTCCCAGAATTCCTCAGCCAGAAGTTGTGGGAGTTGAAGTCCACAAGTCTTAAAGTGGTCCAGTTTGGAGACCCCCATTTTAGAATAAAGATATGGGAGTCCCTTGAGAAATGTCAGAGGTCAGTTGCAATATTCAAAATAAGGGCTCCATGAAGGACTTTCGGAAAGAAGCTTAAAGATTTTTTTAGGCATCCATTTTACGAACAACTGAAGGTAAGAGAAATGGCCTCGGTAAGGGTCTTTATAATGGCCTGGGAAGACCACACTTGGAATACTGCATCCAGTTTTGGTTGCCACAGTATTAAAAAAAGATGTTGAGACTCTGGAAAGAGTGCAGAGAAGAGCAACAAAGAGGATCAGGGGACTGGAGGCTGAAACCTATGAGGAACAGTTGCAGGAATTGGGTATGTTTAGCCTAGAGGGCTCAACCTCTTCTCCAAAGCATCAGAAGGCAGGACAAGAAGCAACGGATGGAAACTCATCAAGGAGAGAAGCAACCTAGAACTAAGGAGAAACTTCCTGAAAGTGAGGACAATTAATCAGTGGAACTACCTGCCTCCAGAAGCTGTGAATGCTCCAACACTGGAAGTCTTTAAGAAGAGACTGGACAGCCACTTGGAATGGCCTAGGGCAGGGGTCGGCAACCTTGACTCTTTTATGACTCATGGACTTCAACTCCCAGAATTCCTGAGCTAGCCATGCTGAGGGGAAAGGGAGGTTTCCAAGCTGAGCCATGCTGGCTGAGGAATTCTGGGAGTTGAAATCCACGAGTCATGAGGGGGCCATAGTTTCCCCTATGCTGGCTCAGGAATTCTGGGAGTTGAAGTCCATGAGTCATGAAGGGGCCATAGTTCCCCCATGCTGGCTGAGGAATTCTGGGAGTTGAAGTCCATGAGTCATGAAGGAGCCATAGTTTTCCCCATGCTGGCTCAGGAATTCTGGGAGTTGAAGTCCACCAGTCATGAAGGGGCCAAAGTTTTCCCCATGCTGGCTGAGGAATTCTGGGAGTTGAAGTCCACAAATCATAAAAGAGCCAAGGTTGCCTACCCCTGGTATGGGGTCTCCTGTTTGAGCAGGGGGTTGGACTAGAAGACCTCCAAGGTCCCTTCCAACTCTTTGTCATTCTGTTAGGGGCAGAATTTGCTTCTAAGAAAGCAAATATGTTTCAGGAAGGAAAGGACAATCCATTCACTTAACTTTTGGCCTCACCCCACTGGGACTGGCTTGTCCCATTGGCGCCCCGTAAGAGACACGCCGTGGACCTTGTCAGTCAAGCAATTTTGACTGGAGGGTATCTAGGAGAGGGGCCTTCTCTGCCATGGCTCCTGCCCCACCCCTTGAGGTGAAAAAATCCCCCACCCCTTTTGGCCTTCTGTAAGGATCTGAAGAGCTGCCTCTGCTAGAAGGCTTGTCTCCCCCCCATGGTGGAGTATCAGGCTGGAGGTGGTTGACGAATTTAGAGCAGTGTTTCTCAACCTTGACCATTTTAAGGCATGTGGACTTCAACTCCCAGAATTCCACAGCCAGCATTGCTGGCTGTGGAATTCTGGGAGTTGAAGTCCACATGCCTTAAAATGGTCAAGGTTGAGAAACACTGATTTAGAGGCCATCCCACCCACCCTCGCACTCTGCTCCCTCCCCCCCCATCTCTTAATCTTAACTTCCATTTTTTATTATTTGAGGACTATTTCCCTTTAATGCTTTCAATGCTGGGTCAGCCCTGCGGAGATGGTGCTTCAAAATGAGACCTGCAACCTATTCATCGAATTATAAAATGAGTCGAATCAAATGAAATAAAATAAACCAGGGGGTCTTCCAACTTTGGCCCTGGGGAAATGAGGCCTGGCAATAAGAGGCAGTCCTCGACTTATGACCGCAACGGAGCCCCCCGTTTCTGTTGCTGAGAGAACATTTCTCACGGGGGGGGGGGCTTGACGACTTTTCTTTGTCACAGTTGTTAAGCGAGACACGGCAGTTGGAAACACACAGCTGGCAAGTGAATCAGGCGTTCTTCCACCCCTCCGACTTTACAAAAGGGGGGATCACGTGGCCTCGGGACACGGCGACCGTCATAAGTATGAGTCGGTTGCCCAGCGTCTGAATTTTGATCATGTGACCGTGGGGAGGCTGCAACCGTCGTAAGTATGAGTCGGTTGGCCAAGCGTCTGAATTTTGATCACATGACCTCGGGACATGACGACTGTCATAAGTATGGGTCAGTTGCCAGTGTCTGAATTTTGATCACGTGACCGTGGGGAGGCTGCAACCGTCGTAAGTATGAGTCGGTTGCCCAAGCGTCTGAATTTTGATCACATGACCTCGGGACATGACGACCGTCGTTAAGTATGAGTCAGTTGCCAGTGTCTGAATTTTGATCATGTGACCGTGGGGAGGCTGCAACCGTCGTACGTATGAGTTGGTTGCTCAAGCGTCTGAATTTTGATCACGTGACTGTGGGGAGGCTGCAACAGTCGTTAAGTGTGAAAAATAGCCATTAAGTTGCTTTTTTCAGCGTTGTTGTAACTTCAAACGGTCACTAAATGAATGATCATAAGTCGAGGACCACCTATCCTTCAAATTTTTCCTCAGTTCAAGAATTCATTTCTTAGAACATAAAGACAGTTTGGTAAGCCTGCCTTAACCAAACTGGATTCCAGATTGGCAATTACAGGTAATCCTGAACTCACAACCCTTTGTTTAGTTCGAAGTTACTACAGCTCTGAAAAAGAGTGAGTTGTGACCATTTTTCACCCTTACGACCATTGCAGCCTCCCCCAGGGTCACGTGATCAAAATTCAGACGCCCGATAACTCCGACTTATGATGGTTGCCGTGTCCTGGGGGTCACGTGATCCCCTTTTGGTGACCCTCCGACGAGCAAAATCAATGGGGGAAGCCAGACTCATTTAACGACCGTGTTGGCTAACTTAACCACTGCAGCGATTCGCTTAATAACCGTGGCAAGACAGGCAGTAAAATAGGGGAAAATTCACTTCACAAATGTTTCACTTAGACCAGGGGCCTTCAAACTTGGCCCTTTTATGACTTGTGGACGTCAACTCCCAGAATTCCTCAGCCAGGCACGCTGGCTGAGGGATTCTGGGAGTTCACTTCCACAAGGAATTCTGGGAGTTGAAGTCCACAAGTCATAAAAGGGCCAAGTTTGAAGACCCCTGACATAATGTGAGGGGGAAATAATGCTAACTCAGAAAGAGCTAAACCGGTGTTTCTCAACCTCGGCCATTTTAAGAGGCATGGACTTCAACTCCCAGAATTCCTCAGCCAGCGTGCCTGGCTGAGGAATTCTGGGAGTTGGAGTCCACAAGTCCTAAAAGGGCCATGTTTGAAGACCCCGGGGTTACAAAAACGTAAATTTTGTGTTAAGTGGAGGAGCACCTGTGCTAGTAAATCAAACTACACAGCTGGGATCTATCCCGCCATTAGCTTTGTCCCTTTTAAAATTACAACTCAACAAACTCTGAGGGGAAGAAAAACAGACACGGTTTATTCTGCTTTGGAATAGCAAACGCAGGCATTCAACGTTATCAATCTTTCAACGCAATAAGAGAAAATAAATAGGTTTCTGGAGGCAGGGCGCCCTGATAATCTTCTTCTCAGTGTTATATTGACTCTGCAGATTTTATGTATGCCGTAACTTTTGTTTTTTTCTACAACAAACAAAAATAAAAAAATAAATCACTTATCCACTACTACAGGTTTGCCCTAAGAAACCTTTAGCTATTGAGGGGTGCAGGGATGGGGGAAGAAACCCGCTGGACAGAGCCCTTAGCAGCTTACCTTGACCTTTGGCCTGTATTTCAGGTAAAGTGTCCGGGAATATAAACTAGAATCAGAAGAAGAGAGGGGAGAAAATATTTTTTAAAAAAAAAACATTTTGGATAAATCAGTTTGAGTCAACATCACTGCCTGCACCTCTCTGGAACTCAGCTCCACCCCTGGGACCAGCTGGGAGGCTGTGATCCATCTTTCCTCCTTCCTTGCTTCCTCCCTCCCTATTCCTTCCTTCCTTCCTTCCTTCCTTCCTTCCTTCCTTCCCTCCCTCCCTCTTTATTCCTTCCTTCCTCCTTATCCCTTCCTTTCTTCCCTCCCTCTTTATTCCTTCCTTCCTTCCTCCTTATCCCTTCCTTCCTCCCTTTCCTCCCTCCCTCTTTATTCCTTTCTTTCTTCCTCCCTCCTTACCCCTTCCTTCCTTTTCTTCCTTCCTTCCTCCCTCCCTCCCCCTTACACCTTCCTTCTTTCCTCCCTTTCGGGCCATGGAAAAATCTTCCTCCATGGAACTAGTCCCTGGTGTTCAAAAGGTTGGGGATCTCTGATTTACACAGCACGCTATTGAGGAGGAAGTCTTCCTCCCCGCCCCGAAACCCACGGGAAAGGGAAGGGAACCTACCTGAACAGGATGTGAAGGTAGGAACCGAGTCCCGTGAATATGTGCCACCAAGCATGAAACTGTGTGACAACGCTCACGAGTGGAGGCAGCCTCTCACGTAACCCCCTGTGGAGAGACACAATCACTAAGTCAACCATTTGCTTCCCAAAGGAGAGGAGAGACGAGAGACCAGAGGGGAGAGAGGGGAGAGGAGAGGGGGAGAGGAGAGGTAGGAGTGGGGGAGAGGGGGAGGAGAGGGGGAGGGGGGAAGGGAGAGGAGAGGGGAGAGAGGGGGAAAGGAGAGAGGAGAGGGGGGAGAGGAGAGGGGGGAGGGGAGGAGAGGGGAAGGGGAAGGGGAGAGGAGAGGGGGAGAGGAGAGGGGGAGGGGGAGGGGAGGAGAGGGGGAGGGGAGAGGAGAGGGGGAGAGAAGAGGAGAGAGAGGGAGGGAGGGGAGAGGGGGAGGGGAGGGGAGAGGAGAGGGGAAGGGGAGAGAAGAGGGGGCAGGGAAAGGAGGAGAGGAGAGAAGAGAGGGGGAGAGAAGATAGAGGGGGAGGGGAGAGGAGACGGGGAGGGGAGAGGAGAGGGAGGAGTGGGGGAGAGGGGGAGGGGGGAGGGGAGAGGAGAGGGGGAGGGGAGGAGGGGGCGGGGAGAGAAGGAGAGGAGAGGAGAGGAGAGGGGGAGAGGAGAGAAGAGAGGGGGAGAGGAGAGGAGGAGGGGAGAGGAGAGGGAAAGGGGAGAGGAGGGGAGGGGGGATTCTTTGAGGGAAAGAAAGGATTGTCTTGAGTTTGAAACTGGGAATAAACATTTCCAAAATATTGCAGAACAAACGGATGGGCGTTCCTATCGTATCTCCTGAGCGGAGACAGAAGAGCAGGAGTTATGCTGATCTCTGTGGGAAGCCCACCATCTAGCCCAGGCTCCACAAATCTCATGAGGAGGAGGGGGACTTTCTTACTAGATGTCCCACTGGATGAGCAGAGTCCATTCTGCCAAGGGGGTGCCTGAGAAACCCTGTGGTTTTCATTATCCTAATTAGTGATCATTAGCAGTTTGATTCGGGGCCCAGAAGCCTGCTGATAACCAGCTCAGGGAGTCGAAGCTTCATGTTATCTTGCGGTGGCAGGACTGTCTCCCCTCAGGACTCTTAGCTGCTGCGTTTCTGTCCCTTCAGGGTTGTCTCCAAGGGCAGCCCTATGTAGAAAGCATTACGGCAGCCCAGGCAAGGGGTCATCAAAACCAACAGGAGAGCAAAAGCCCTGCTGTGAGAATTGTTTCTCCAAATCTAGCTACATCCAGCTACCTGAGCCAATTTTTGGTGCGTTCAGAGAAGTGCAAGATGGAGGAGGAGGAGGAGAAGATGATGAAGAAGAAGAACTGGAGGAGGAGAAGAAGGAGAAGAAGAATGGTTAGTTGAGACAGGAGGAAAAAGAAAAGTAGAAGGAAGAGAAGAAAGAAGAAAGAGGAGGAGAAGAAGAAGAAGAAGAAGAAGAAGAAGAAGAAGAAGAAGAAGAAGAAGAAGAAGAAGAAGAAGAAGAAGAAGAAGAAGAAGAAGAAGAAGAAGAAGAAGAAGAAGAAGAAAAAGAAGAAGAAGAAAAAGAAGAAGAAGAGGAGAAGGAGGAGGAGGAGAAGTAGTAGTAGTAGAGGAGGAGAAGGAGAAAAAAGGTTAGTTGAGACAGGAGGAAAAAGAAAAGTAGAAGGAAGAGAAGGAAGAAGGAGAAGGAGAAGAAGAAAGGTTAGTTGAGACAGGAGGAAAAAGAATCTTACATTCCCACACGCTATCCAAGCCCGCCCTCCTTTAAATCCCATTCACTCTTACCTCGTGCCAATTTAGGGCTGACCAGATCCTCGCCGACAGACATGCACAGGGCATCAGCTGAACGGGAACTTCCCGTGTGGCCCCGATTCTTCCCGCTTTGGACGGAAGGGAGAGGGACCGAACGCTACCCGCCAAAAGAGGACGGGAAAAGCACCCGGCCTCTGAAATTCACCTACCTCAATTTCTCGCAGAAAATATTGTCCACGTTCCAGAGGAGGAAGCCCAGCAAAAAGATGGTCAGGGATGTGTATCCCAGCCCTCGGAGCCAGGGATAAACCCTAGAGAGAAAGAGGAGTCGGTTAAGTCTCCTCAAGTCATCTGGCGGGGCCTAGGGCCAGGGCCTTCTCTGTTGCTGCCCCAGCCCTCTGGAACCAACTTCCCTCAGAGGTTCGTGCTGCTCCCTCCCTCCTAGCTTTCCGAAAACTCTTAAAAACACATCTATGCAGACAGGGTTTGGGGCATGTGAGCTGCACTCTGCCCCGGGGCCTCTGATTGTGACTGTGTGTGGTATGAGTGGAAATAGTTTTATAGTTTTTACACTGTGAATTAGTATTTTAATTGATTTATACTATATTTTTGTATTTTTGCTGTGAGCCGCCCTGAGTCTTGGGAGAAGGGTGGCATATAAGTCAAATAAATAAATAAATAAATAAACAAACAAACAAACAAACAAATAAATAAATAAGCCACTTTGTGTCGTTCTGCTATTTGGGGGGAGGCAGGTCTTCCTTGGGGAGATTTATTTGTATTCTGCTTGGCAGTTGGGGAAGGCGGGGTAGTTATTAATATCCTGCCTCTTATATTATTATTTTGACAAATAAACTCCCGGCAGTCTATCCAATACTCCTTCTTCCTCCTACTTTCCCCACAATAACGACAATCCTGGGAGGTGGGCTGAGCTGAGAGATAAAGAGAGAACGATTGGCCCAAAGTCACCCGTAGCTGGCTGTCCTGCCTAAGGCAGGACTAGAACTCGCCGTCTCCCAAAATGTCCGTCGGAAGCAAGGAGGCTGCTCGGGGAGCTTCGCCCCACCTTACAACCTTTTTTTTTTTGCTGCGGTTGTTAAGCGAATCACTGCAGTTGAATCTGGCTAACACCCCCCCCCTCCCCGCCACTGACTTGGTTGCTGGAAGCCAGCTTGGGAAGGTCACCAATGGGGATCGCGCAACCTCGGAATTAGTGCAACTGTCGTTAAGTGCATGCCAGCGGCCAAGCCTTTGAATATGGATCGTGTGATTGTGGGGACGGTGCAATGGTCGTTAAGTGTGAAAACTGGTCACAAGTCACTTCTATCGGTGCTGTTGTCATTTAGAGCAGTCGCTAAACGGGTGGTTGTAAGGCAAGGACTACCTGTATTTGGGTAAGGCCTAATTCACTCCCAAATTTCCCTCGCTCGGTTCTCAAGTGAGTTTTGCTCCATTTTACGACCTTTCGTGCCACAGTTGTTAAGGGAATCGAGGCGGTTGTTAAGTTAGCAGCGTGGTGGTGGAGTGAAAAACACAGCCTGACATTTCTGGCATAAAATGTACAATAGTGGCCAAAATTGTGGAAACCTTTTGGGAAAAGTGTCCAGTAGAAATGCCACCTTGGGTTAAGTTTCCACCCATTTTCCTTCTAATTTCCTTATAACCGTGGGCCTTAGTTCACTTCATAATACGTATTTTACATCGCTTTCAGGGCGACCGGTCAGCTCTTTGCACCATCACTTTAATTTTATGACGTTTTACAAGCTCACTAAATCAGCGGTTCTCAACCTGTGGGTCGCGACCCCATTTGGGGTCAAACGACCATTTCACGGGGGTCGCCAAGCACCGCAGTCCGCCATTTTTTTGGGTCGGCCATTTTTTTTCCTATCGCGATGCGGGCCGTCGCACCGCGCATGCACGATGCAGGTCCGCCATTTTTTTTTGGGTTGGCCAATTTTTTTCCCTATCGCGATGCGGGCCGTCGCGCCGCACATGCGCCCCGTCGCGCCTGCGCACCCGCCATTTTTTTTTGCGCGATGCGGGCCGAGGTCGAGCCCCGGAAAAGGTTGAGAATTGCTGCACTAAATGAAAGAACACAAAAAAACCCCCAACCAACTGGATAGCGATCACATAATAATAATAATAATAATAATAATAATAATAATAATAATAATAATAATAATAATGTTGGAAGGGACCTTGGAGGTCATTGAGTCCAACCCCCTGCTCAGGCACTGACAAATGTCCTCCTCTCGGCTTCAATACAGGACATCAAAAATTGGATCCTACTGTGATCTGATTGGCTCATGGCCAAAACAAGATGACACCTGATTGGCTCTCTAAACACTCATGCTCATTGGCTACAATCAGATGAAGGAAAGCTTCCTGAGATCAACCTGAGCAAGTTGTGCTTCCTTTTTCTGGCTATTTGGCTATAACTTTTCGTAGAATGCAGTACAGATGATTGAACAAGCTTTGTTGCGTTACATTCTTGATGAAATGATCTTTCCATTGATATATAATTTTATATTATCCTCCCCAAAAAGTGGTGTTATTAGCCATCAAACCTCCAAAACACACTTTTCCCAAAAGGTTTCCACAATTTGGGCCACTACTGTAGGTACGTTCACCAGTGGGGGAAATATAGGTAGTCCTCGACTTATGACCACAGATTTCTGTTGCCAAGAGATACATCCCTTAAATGGCTTTTGCCCCATTTTACGAGCTGGCTTGCCACAGTCGTAAAAGTGAGACACTGCAGTTAGCAACGCGGTCGTTAAGCGAATCCGGCTTCCCCCATTGACTTTGCTTGGCGGACGGTCGCAACAGGGGATCGCGTGACATCCCCCCCCCCAGGACTCTGCAACTGTCATAAGTATATTCCAGCTGCCGAGCCTCTGAATTCTGATCACAAGACTGCGGGGACGCTGCCACCGTCGTAAATACGAGTCAGTTGCCAAGGGTCCGAATTTCGATCACGTGACCATGGGGCACGCTGCAACGGCCGTTCAGCGTGAAGAAGGGTCGTCAGTCACTTTTTTCAACGCTGTTGTCACTTTGAACAGTCACTACCGGTAAATGAACTTTTTATAAGCCGCACTCTACCAATTATACGGCGCCATAGCGGCAACACCGATTTTCCACGGAGAAGCTTCTTGACACTTTGCCACTCGGGGACTCGTGTAGCAAAATGGTGCTCCAATCTTAAATTTTCAGCTGGGATGGCAATTATTTTCCAAGCCGCAGAGACCGGGGTTGTTGACACACAAACAGTGTTTTTGTTGTTGTTGTTCCTGGTTACCAAACGAACAGAGCAAATTCCAAGGCAGTGGAGCAGCAGAAGGCAGGCTGAGGCTTATTGGAAAATCAGCCATTCAAATTTCTCCCTCTGCAATTTAGACCCGTTGGGTAGCTGTAAGGGTGGGTAGTCCTCTTAGTTAACGCCTTACTTACCATAACACTATATACACAGAGCGTAGGACAATAACAGCCACCAACATCCCATACATAACCTGGGGAGAGAGAGAGAGTTCTGATGAATGCGTTGAAACAACACTGCGCCCGCTTTTCCAGCAAAACGAGGCAAGATTACACTTCCTGGGTTATATTTTTACCTAGGGGTCTTCAAACTTGGCCCCTTCATGACTGGTGGACTTCAACTCCCAAAATTCCTCAGCCAGCATGGGGGAACTATGGCCCCTTCATGACTGGTGGACTTCAACTCCCAGAATTCCTCAGCCAGCATGGGGGAACTATGGCCCCTTCATGACTTGCGGACTTCAACTCCCAGAATTCCTCAGCCAGCATGGGGGAACTATGGCTCCTTCATGACTCGTGGACTTCAACTCCCAGAATTCCTCAGCCAGCATGGGGGAACTATGGCCCCTTCATGACTTGTGGACTTCAACTCCCAGAATTCCTCAGCCAGCATGGGGGAACTGTGGCCCCTTCATGACTCGTGGACTTCAACTCCCAGAATTCCTCAGCCAGCATGGGGGAACTATGGCCCATTCATGACTTGGGGACGTCAAGTCCCAGAATTCCTGAGCCAGCATGGGGGAACTATGACCCTTTCATGACTTGGGGACTTCAACTCCCAGAATTCCTCAGCCAGCATGGGGGAACTATGGCCCCTTTATAACTCGTGGGCTTCAACTCCCAGAATTCCTGAGCCAGCATGGGGGAAACTTGGCCTTTTCATGACTTGTGGACTTTAACTCCCAGAATTCCTCAGCCAGCTTGCCTGGCTGAGGAATTCTGGGAGTTGCAGTCCACAAATCATAAAAGGGCTAAGTTTGAAAACCCCCGTTTTTACCCATACTCCTCATCCAGTTTTTGAATGAAAATTTCATTTCATTATGAATGCAATTTCTGAATTCGGCTGAAACAGCAACGATCCCAAGGGGTTTACAGGTTCGTGTCTGAAATGCTAAGTCTTTTTTTTTTTAAAGAAATTGAGATAAAACAACAAGTCGCGTGGAACCTGTTACGTGGAGAGTTTTGTCACTGATGTGATTACATCTCTTGGGTAACCAATAAGATTAAGATTCTTAGTCATCCAGGTTCACAGTTTGAGACAATTAAGTGAAAGGTGTTCCAGGTTACAGGGAAGGGTTATGCCAGCTGCAACTAAAGGCAGTTTACAGACCCATGGCTGAGATAGGTTCCCTGGGTGGTTCCTAAGTGGGAAATTGCACAAAAGGCATGAATAGCCAGTTTTCCTGGGGTGGGTGGGAAGAAGTCAGCTGAAGAACAGCAGCTCAGAGTCGCTTGATAGTGAGATGTAAATTTAATAAATTTGGGGGTCCTTGGGGTTGGTTGCTTTCTTGCAGACGTTTGATTACCAAACTAGGTAACACCATCAGTGCTAGGAGAGAGTGGGGCTTGAGGAGGAGGAGGAGGAAGAAAGAAGAAGAAGAAGAAGAAGAAGAAGAAGAAGAAGAAGAAGAAGAAGAAGGAGGAGGAGGAGGAGGAGGAGGAGGAGGAGGCGGTGAAGGAGAAGGAGAAGGAAGAGGAGGAAAAAAGAGGAGGAGGAGGAGGAGGAGAAGAAGAAGAAGAGGAGGAGGAGAAGAGGAGGAGGAAGAGGAGGAGAAAAAAGAAGAAGGAAGGAGAAGGAAGAAGGAGTAAAAAAGAGGAGGAGCAGAAAAAGAAGGAGGAGGAGGAGGTGAAAGAGAAGGAAGAAAAAAGAGGAGGAGGAGGAGGAAGAGGAGAAGGAGAAGAAGAAGAAGAAGAAGAAGAAGAAGAAGAAGAAGAAGAAGAAGAAGAAGAAGAAGAGGAGGAGGAGGAGGAGAATAAGGGGAAGGAGAAGGAAGAAGGAAGAAGGAGGAAAAAAGAGGAGGAGGAGCAGAAAAAGAAGGAGGAGGAGGAGGAGGAGAACTGGATCTTGAGAGCTGCCCAATGCCTCCCCTGGAGGCATCTGAGAAGACCTCCAAGCCAGCCTAGAAAATGGCAGGGCTTCCCTGCCACCCTTCAGCAACAGCAATCCAGGCCTGTTGTTTAGGATTTGGGGGGCTGGGGGGGGGTAGTAAACAGGCATCTCAACTCCAGGCTCTCCTCAGCCCCATCCTTCCTCAATTCAGCAGAAGTGCCGGGAGCAGCTTCCGCGGTTTAACTCCACCACCTCCTATTCCTGCAGGGATGGCAGATGCCGCCCAGTATGAAACCACGCCAGGATTAATTCAAGCAGTGCCACTCAGGAATATGCAGATGCTTCTCCTCTATTTGTATCTGCTCATTAGTGGGTGTCACCTTTGGGTTTGTCAGGCCTGGCTCTGGGACACAACCCGGGGCCTTGGGTGTGTGGCTGAGCCTGCATATTATGATTGTGCTGACTGTGCTGGAGATTGTATCACTATTTATTGCTTTTGTCCTGACGCATTTAACTTGCTCTATTGCTCTGGAGGCGGGCAGCCCAAGAAATGTGCCCCGTTTTATGACCTTTCAAGGCACGGTTGCTAAGTGGATCGCCGCAGCTGCCATTAACCCCGTTGTAAAGTGAACCACTGCATTAGTTAAGTTAGTAAACCCGGTTCTTGAGTGAAACTGGCTTCCCCATTGGCTTTGCCTGTTGTCCAGGCTGTCTCCGCCCGGCTGAGCCCACCAAAAGTCCCAGTCTGCAAACGGTGCTGCAAGTTGTCTGCAGCGAAGGCGAGCTCTCCGGAAGTTTCCACCCCTCCCTGCTGAGCAACTACCAAAACTGTAAAAAACTGTAAGTAAAAGAGGGCCAGGGGTGGGAGGCCGGCGGGCGCAGGGAGGGTTGCTGGCGCGCGTGCGGGTGCCTTACCTCCCTTGGCCTGGGCCAGCTGGTGGTCCAGCCCGTGGTCGCCCTGCGCCGTCGCTGCCCCTTGCCAGCTATGCCTCGGCCGGCGCAGGGGGCGGCACCACGCATGCGCAGCGCTCCCGGGCAGGGAAAGTCCTCGACCTACGACCGGTTGGGAAGTCCTCGACTTACGACCGGTGGGGGGGGGTCGCAGCATTAAAAAGGTTGAGAACCACTGAACTAGACATACCCAATTCCAGCAACTGTTCTTCGTATGTTTTAGCCTCCAATCCCCTAATCATCTTTGTTGCTCTTTTCTGCTCTCTTTGTAGAGTCTCCACATCTTTTTTACATTGTGGTGATCCCGGGGACACTGCGACCGCTGTAAGTATGAACCCGTTGCCAAGCGTCTGGATTTTGATCATGTGACCGACCATGGGGATGCTATAATGGTCCTAAGCGGGAAAAGACAGCCATAGGTCTGTCATTGTAACTTCAAACGAATGTTTTTAAGTCAAGGAACCATCTGTGTGGATCTACTCCGGCGGCAGGGATCCTTCTGCAGCTTGTTGTTGATATCCTTAAGTGGCCAAAAAGGCATAAATGAAATCTAGTACAGGTTAAGCTCTCGACTTACAACAGTTCATTTAACTGACTGTTCAAAGTTACAACGGCATTGGGGAAAAAGTGTGACTTATGACCGTTTTTCACACGACTGTTGCAGCCTTCCCCAGGGTCACGTGATCAGAATTCGGGCACTTGGCCACTGACTCATATTTATGACGGTCAGAGTGTCCCCGAGGGTGTTTGTGTGTGTGTGTGTGTGTGTGTGTGTGTGTGACGTGATCCCCTTTTGCGACCTTCCGAACGGGGCAAATGTCCCATTTAACGACATAAATTTTGGGCCTACGTGGAGGACTACCTGTACGGCTTTGGGGGAAAAAAATACAGTCTCCCTCCTCACACCTGCCGGAGCCCAACGGAGGCAAAAAGGCTTAGCAACGTAATGACAGACTTTTAAACAAAGTCAAAATGCAATAAAGGCAAAACAGGTGCTAATAATTAAACAGGGAAAGGGTTTCCGGTTCTGGGTCCAAGGCTTTCTCGGGGCTTATTTCATATTGTGCTTAACTAGAGACAGAATATTTAGAATAACGAACACTGGGAGGGCAAGGTTTAATTGCTGCTAAATCATGCAAATTGTCCCTGCGGTGCCAGTCCTACCGTCTCTGCTTTGCTTGGAAAAGTGGATTCAAGACTGCTAGTGACTCGCTCATACGGGCACGGCATGGGGGAACACCTACCCAATTTTAATTCTGCTGAAAGGCAGGTTCCTGTCCTTATCCACCCGTGCGAAGTGATTTATTTGGAAACAAATAAAAGTTAAGTTGGTTAAAGTGGCAGGGAAACAGGAGAGAAAAGAAATCGGGGCCAAGGAGAATTCTAGCCAGTCGGGTTATCTCGGTGTTTAGAACGCAACGGACATATAGTTGAGGCTGGAAGGGAGAAGTAAAGAATATTTACCAAACCAGACGTTTACAAAGATTAATACCTAGTGCTATATGTAGTGATCTATGATGACTGATTATTAATATGATCTTATATTTAAGGTTTAACTACTACCTCAAGACCTATTGTTAGGGATCATAGAGAATTAAAAAATGTAACAGGTGTATAATAGAGGGTTGAAGAGAGGAGTGAAAAATGTTTACCAAACCAGACATTTACAAAGAATAATATGTAATGTTGTATATCAGATGATAGGATGTTTGATGCACACAAAGATTTTGTATACAATGCTGATTGTTTTAATAAAGGAATTTTTTATAAAAAAAGAAAAAGAAATTCAACGGCAAATGTTTAGGGAAATCTTTCACACACACACACTCTCCCCAAGGCACAATCCACATCCTCTTGGAAATGAAATCCGATGCAACTGGAGGATTTACTAAGTCAACATAAAAGTTTACGACGTTTAGAACGGCATCTCATCCTGTCTGCGACTGGAAAAACGAGCCGGCTATTCGTGTTTCATATTTTCCCATCTCGAGGCCTAAAAATAAATGGGCGCTATGTATTTTTCTCCTATTGTTTTTGTTTTTTCTCCTATTCCTTAGGGATTGGAGGCTAAAACATAGGAAGGACGGCGGACGGAATTGGGCATATCTAGTTTAAGGGAAAGAAGGGCTAGGGGTGACACGATTGCAGATTCCCAATATTTGAGGGGCTACCACAAAGAAGAGCGGGGGGGGGGGGTTGTCAACCTCTTCTCCAAAGCACCTGAAGCCAGAATAAGAAGCAACGGATGGAGACCAACCAAGGAGAATTAAGGAGAAATTTCCTATCGGTGACAACAATTAGCCAATGGAATGGCTTCCTTCAGAAGTCGTGGGTGACCCCATTATCGCTGGAGGCTTTCAAGAAGAGACTGCACAGGCCCTTGTCTGAAATGATTGTCTCAGCAGGGGGCTGGACTAGATGACCTCCAAGGAACTGACACATATCCACCACGACCAAGGAAATTTCCTGCAGTAGGAAAGCGGCACGGGACCTGGTGGGATGGGAAGAAGGCCCAAGGCCTGCAGGAGGGGGGGGGAAATGGGGAGAAGATAGGCGGGCAGGCACTCCGGCTTCCCTGTAGTCGGTCATAAGAGTGAATAAACTGCAGGGCACTGCAGTGGCCATCACTTTGGGACCAGGTCGTTAACTAGCCTTTTGGACGGACCGCCTCTTTGAATGGCTGACCGTTCATGACTCAAGCACTACTTCTAATCTAGCAAGATACTAGGCTTGTAAAAGGAAAGCAATTCATCCAAGGAACGCCGGCTACGTCTGCACATCTGGGGTGTCTGTTAGTCTCTCCTCACAGCCTTAGCTAGAAGAGGCCGACTCTAGCTAAAGCAGCGGTTCTCAACCTCTTTCAGGCTGCGCCCCCGACCTGCACCGCGCATACGCGGTGCGACGGCCCGCATCGACGGCCTGCATCACGCATGCGTGGCGCGACGCATCGTGCACGCGCAGCGCGATGGCCCGCATCGCGCATGCACAGCGCGACGGCCCGCATCGCACATGCGTGGCGTGACGGCCCGCATCGCACATGCGTGGCGCATCCACATGCACGGCGCAACGGCCTGCATCACGCATGCGCGCCGTGATGCATCGTGCATGCGTGGCACGACGGCCCGCATCGCACATGCGCGGTGCTATCCCTGCGCATGCGCGGTGCTGCCCCCTGCGCTGGCCAAGGGGAAAAGGGGAAAAAATGGCGGACTGCATTGTTTGGCGACCCCCGTGAAATGGTCGTTTGACCCCAAATGGAGTCGCGACCCACAGGTTGAGAACCGCTGAGCTAAAGGAATCAAGATTTAGAACATAGAATAACAGAGCTGGAAGGGATCTAGTCCAATTCCCCACTCAAGTAAGAGACCCTGTACCAGAGGTCCCCAACCTTTTGGACACCAGGGACCAGTTCCGTGGAGAGAGGTTTTTCTGCGGACTGGAGGGTGTGTGGTTTTGTGTGCTGCCTGCATCCTGCGGATGGGGCTCTGCTTCTTTGTGCGGACCAGTTGCTGGCATGCCACGGCCCGGTACCAGTCCATGGACCAGGGGTTGGGGACCCTGCCTTATACCATTCAAGGCAAATGGGTGCCTAGCCTCTTCTTGAAAATCTCCAGCGATGGGGCACCCACAACTTCTGTAGACCATCTGACTGACTGTTCTCACTGTGGGGAAATTTCTCCTGAGCTCTGTGTTTCATCTCTCTTTAACAAGCTTCCACCTGTTACTTCTTGTCCTTCCCTAAGAGGTCATCCAGTCAACCCTGCTGAGAGCTGCCTGATCACCATCAGGGCAGGGAGCCACCCATTTTAACTTCAATAAATATTTTTTTTGCAGATTATCTGGCTCTCGTAACGTAACTGGGTGAGCCTTCCGAACGCTCCCCCCACTCCCCCCAAATGCAGGAAAAGTTGTTTTACGAAATGAAGCTGCTGTGTGTTTGAGTCAACGCTGACGATCTGGAATTGTACGTTATGTGTGCAACGTGTGGAATTATGCAATAGGGATCTTCCCAGCCCAAAGGTCTCCAGTTATGATGGAATGCCTGGCTGATTCAGTCATATAGAGCTGGGGAAACCTAATATTAATATACAAAATTGTTTCCAATGAGCAGGTGAGCTCCCTAACTGCAAAGTCCACCTGGACTGACATATTGCAGGGGAAGGACTCGCAGAATCTGGGGGCGGAGTCAAAAGAGGAATCAGCCTAGTAGTCACAAGAGAATTGTTGACCCTTATATAAGTGTTAGCAGGTGCTGACTGCTAGTTGAGGATGTCCCTTTGTATAGACTTGTAAGCAACAAATCAGCAATAAACCACATGTAGACCTTGTCTTTCACGCCTGACACATATATCCACATTGACCAGACTAGGAGATTAAACAAAATGGACAAGTCAATTAAACATTTTCTAAATTGAAAGAGAAATAAACAATTACCTGATGAAATACAGGCTGTTTCCAGTTTAGGTATACCTGCAAAATGCAAACACAAGATACTGTCATCCTCTCGGGACTGATGGATAAACAGTTGGGAAAAAGTCATGGAACGTCGTGTGACAACCGCAACACGAAGGTGGATAGATACCGTGGGGATGAATGGTGGGTGAAGAGGTTAAAACTTGCTGAAATGGCCAAATTGACTTGTTTGATTAGAGAGAAGACAATATCTATGTTTAGTGGTCAGTGGAAAGCCCTTATGGTATTTTTGTGTAAAAAAAAAAAAAAGTAAACTTTATGGTTTTGATCATTAGGCAAGGGACAGTACGGAAAGAAGAGATAAATGACGTAACTTTAGAGAAAGAGGCATAATTGCATTTATTACTGCTGTAAAAATCAGAAGTCACTTCTTTATTCCTTCCCCCCCCTTTTCTATTTCTCCCGCTAGCTTTTTTTCTTTTTTGCACCTTTAGTTTTTTTTCTTTCTTTCCTTTTTTTCTTGGTCATTCTGTTTCATTTAGTAGTCTTATTCTTCTGTTTAAAATTTTCAATAAAATTATATGTGTGTGTGTGCGTGCGTGTGTATCAAGGTCTTTGGTTATTCGGGTTTTCTCCCGCGTAAAATTGGAAGTGTCTTGGCGACATTTCCACAAAGTCCCATTCATCATCTTCAGGCTGGTGTTTTCGGCTTCGTGCTTCTTCCTAGAAGCACAAAGCCAAAAACACCAGCCTGAAGATGATGAATGGGGCTTTATCGAAACGTCACCAAGACGCTTCCAATTTTATGTGGGAGAAAACCCGACTAACCAAAGACCTACATACAAACACCCGCGAAAACTTCAGAAAACATATATATCAAGATATATATATATATATATATATATATATATATATATATATATATATATATATATATATATATATATATATATATATATATATATATATATATATATATATATATATATATATATATATATATATATATATATATATATATATATATATATATATATATGTAGATATAGATATATTAAAAAAAGAATTCTGCGAGCAACGGTTTTCAAAGTTGGGCTCCGAAGCAGCAGATTTTGATGATTTTTGAACTTTGGAATGTCTTTGGTTAATGAGCAACTATATAAATAATAAAGTAACTGATCATAGAAGAAAGCAGAGCGCAAGCTCAGATGGTCATATTTTGGACAAATTGTGTCTAATTCACTGGCGAAGTCTATAATGCTGGGAAAGGTGGAAGGAAAAAGGAGGACCAGAAGCATGGTGGATAGATTTTATTAAAATAGTTGACTGTACTGGAGGGTCTAAAACAGGTTGCATCCCAGTACAGGTGCTTCTCGAAAATTTAGGAAAATTCACCATTGCTGCAATTTAAAAAAAAAAAAAAAAGCTTTTCCGTACCACAGTACAAGCAGTCCTTGACTTACAACCCTTTGTTTAGTGACAGTTTAAAGTTACAACAGCACTGAAAACAATGACATAGGACCATTTTTCACATGGCCGTTGCGGCATCCCCATGGGCACGGGGTCAAAACTTGGTCGCTTGATAACTGGTTCATATTTATGACGGTTTCCCATGTCCCGGGGGTCACGTGATCCCCTTTTATGACTTTCTGACCAGGAAATTCAATGGGGAAGCCAGATTCCCTTAACAACCGGGTTACTAATTTAACGGCTGCAATGATTCGCTTAAGTATTGTGGGAAGAAAGGTCACAAAATGGGGGCAAAACTCACTTAACAACTTAGCCACGGGACATTTTGCTAAATGAAATGGTATAGGGCAGGGGTAGGCGACCTTGGCTCCTTTATGGCTGGCTGAGGAATTCTGGGAGTTGAGGTCCACGAGTCATGAAGGGGCCATAGTTCCCCCATGCTGGCTGAGGAGTTTTGGGAGTTGAAGTCCACCAGTCATGAAGGGGCCATAGTTCCCCCATGCTGGCTGAGGAATTCTGGGAGTTGAAGTCCATGAGTCATGAAGGGGCCATAGTTCCCCCATGCTGGCTCAGGAATTCTGGGAGTTGAAGTCAGCAAGTCATGAAGGGGCCATAGTTTCCCCATGCTGGCTCAGGAATTCTGGGAGTTGAAGTCCACCAGTCATAAAAGAGCCAAGCCTGCCTACCCCTGGTATAGGGTTTCCTGCCTGAGCAGGGGGTTGGACTAGATGACCTCCAAGGTCCCTTCCAACTTTATTATTATTATTATTATTGTTGTTGTTATTCTGAACTCAATTATGGTTGAAAGTCGAGGACTACCTGAAATGCAGATGAGAAAGGAACACCCGTGCACTGTTTGCAAGCACCCCACCTCCTTATAAAAACAGCTTGAGTAAGAGAAATCTTGCTTACTATGCTAACGCCAATGCTGTAGGCTAGTAGTAGAAAGATGAGGGGGTAGTTGATTGTTTTCTTGTACTTGAAACACTCGTAACTGAAAGAAACAGACAAAACACACAAAGGATTAAAGAGTCCTTAAGGAAGACAAAAAGAAATCCTTAACCCACAAGGCTTTCAAACAGGAGTTTTTCGGGAGACTGGGAGCCACAAAACACTTCTTTGCAAACTTTAAATTCTCTGTGGCACGTAGGATCCAAATAGTCAGGGTATGCCTTCATTTTTCCAATATTGCGCAAATATTATTCTTGCTGTGACGTGTAAAAATATTATACATGCTGTGACGTGTAAAAATCAAATAACAGGCTTTGTTTGTTAATCTTTTCTGGCATTATACCTAATAAAAATAAAGTTCAGGTTTAAAACCTACATGTTCGCCCAGCATCTTTTCTAACCAAGTATGTATCTTTTTCCAATAATTCTTTACTTTATCACGTGTCCACCAAACGTGATAATACCTGCCTGATTGACTATGAGACTGAAAGAAAAAGAAGAAACAGTATATTATCAAACTTGGGACTTAATTTACAGGTGGTTAGAGGAAAGAATAAAGGATTAGGTCACTAGGAATTAAATATGTGTTACCGGTAGCGCAGTTAAACTCAGACAGCACGTTGGTTGAAAAATTATTATTGTAAGTTTGGAAAAAATGAATAAAATCCTATTTTTTAAAAAAAGGATGCAAATAGTAAGGGGACTCGGTTGTAAGTTCCTGCTGCTGCAGGATGATTATTATTCAATAAATTTATATGCCGCCCAGCTCATCCGAAGTGACTCTGGGTGGTTTACGTAATAATAAAACATAGGCATATAAAAACAAATATCCAAATAATTAAAATGTCAAAAGAAGGCAGGCTAAATTTTTTTTTTAAATATAAAAATTCTTTTATTAAAACAATCAACATTGAACATAAAAACATATTATGCAGCAATCATCATGGCACCTGATATATAATACTAGGTATTAGTCTTTGAAAACGTCTGAATTAGTAAGCCTTTTTCCACACCTCGCGTCCAGCCTCAACTATACTCCTGTTACACTTTGTTTGATTGGTGTTTCTCTTATCTGGTTCCATATTAATGTGATCAACATTAAACATAAGATCCTATTGCTAAGCAATCATCCTAGAACATAGCATACAACATTAGGTATTAATCTTTGTAAACATCTGTTTTAGTAAACGTTCTTCCCTCCTCCCTTCCATCTTCAAGTATACTCTGAGTACCTTTTGTTTGGTTGGTGTTTCTCTTATATATGGTCTATCTACTGCATCTAGTCTATCGCATATTGTTCGTTTGCGCTTCTGAATTGACTTCATCCCATTACTAGTGCAAACTTTTATAGTCCCTAACCAGAGATCCTGAGGTAAAAGTTTTATATCCTGAGGCAGAGATTCAGTCTGCTTTAACAATATTAAAGCAAACAGCATTAGTCATAAGGTTATGTTAAGAGGCTCATCCGAAGTGACTCTGGGTGGTTTACATAATAATAAAACATAGGCATATAAAAACAAATATCCAAATAATTAAAATGTCAAAAGAAGGCAGGCTAAATCTTGTGGGAGGTGGCTCAGATTCTGCCAGTTCTTTGTATGATTTGGCAGAAATGCCGAGAAATTTCAAAGCCATGGTAATGTGGGAGGGGAAAAAAACACACCCTAGGTTATGCCTTTTCCAAATGAAGGTGATCTGAAATAGGAATAAATAAATAAATATTCATGCCTGTTCATTTTGTTTTCGGCTTTGGCAAACCGAAATTGCAGATCTCTGCGTTATACAAACTTGTCAAGCTTGTTTCGATAAGAGTCATAACCTATCTTTGTCATTCTTAAAAAAACAACACTCAGAACAAAATAATGTTTTGTGCTTTCCCTCCCCCTTCTCTAAAATTAGATCCACGTACAATAAAGCAAGAGGCAAAGTATATTAAGGACAAAATTGTTTCACATTACCAAAAGCATTACTTCATGAACAAATGCTCTCTCTCCCCCGCTTATATTATATATATATATATATATATATATATATATATATATATATATATATATATATATATATATATATATATATATATATATATATATATATATATATATATATATATATATATATATATATATATATATATATATATATATATATTATATTAGCCACTATAATAAAGAAGGAGACCCTGATGATTGCACATTTTAGTACAGCTTAAGATTAGAGGGGGCGGAAAAATGGAAAATCAAACGTTCAAAGCACATGATGGGCTTTGCAGGGTCATCAAACTGTCACCAGAGCACAAACTTTAATGATTTGATAAATTTAGAACCAAAGAAGCTCATCGTCAGTTTATTGGGGGGGGGAGGTTGTTTCAGCAATTTTAAAGAAAAGGGATTGAGTTTATTTGGAAGTTACTGTAAAAAAACAACAACTAGGATGTCAAATACAGATGCTTATTCTTCTCTCAGAGTTACCAATGTCTAGAATCAACGTTCAATTCTCCAGCCGCTTTGTTTTGCAGAAAAATTCAATCTTTAAGTGTGAAGGCTAAAAAATTATTTTAAAAAAATCAAGCAAGTGAAAAATAAGTTTTGTGGGCCGAAATCTTGCTTTCCTTGTTCGCATACAAGTTACAGCCAGCTGGGTGACTTTGGGCCAATCACCAGGAGATGGTGAGTTCTAGTCCTGCCTTAGGCACGAAAGCCGGCTGGGTGACTTAGGGCCAATCACCAGGAGACTGTGAGTTCTAGTCCTGCCTTAGGCACGAAAGCCAGCTGGGTGACTTGGGGCCAATCTCCGGGAGACGGTGAGTTCTAGTCCTGCCTTAGGCACGAAAGCCGGCTGGGTGACTTGGGGCCAATCACCAGGAGACTGTGAGTTCTAGTTTCACCTTAGCCATGAAAGCCAGCTGGGTGACTTTGGGCCAATCATAAGGAGACTGTGAGTTCTAGTCCTGCCTTAGGCACGAAAGCCGGCTGGGTGACTTAGGGCCAATCACCAGGAGACTGTGAGTTCTAGTCCTGCCTTAGGCACGAAAGCCAGCTGGGTGACTTGGGGCCAATCTCCGGGAGACGGTGAGTTCTAGTCCTGCCTTAGGCACGAAAGCCAGCTGCGTGACTTGGGGCCAATCTCCAGGAGACGGTGAGTTCTAGTCCTGCCTTAGGCACGAAAGCCGGCTGGGTGACTTGGGGCCAATCACCAGGAGACTGTGAGTTCTAGTTTCACCTTAGCCATGAAAGCCAGCTGGGTGACTTTGGGCCAATCATAAGGAGACTGTGAGTTCTAGTCTTGCCTTAGGCACAAAAGCCGGCTGGGTGACTTTGGGCCAATCACCAGGAGACTGTGAGTTCTAGTCCTGCCTTAGGCATGAAAGCCAGCTGGGTGACTTGGGGCCAATCACCAGGAGACTGTGAGTTCTAGTCCTGCCTTAGGCACGAAAGCCGGCTGGGTGACTTGGGGCCAATCACCAGGAGACTGTGAGTTCTAGTTTCACCTTAGCCATGAAAGCCAGCTGGGTGACTTTGGGCCAATCATAAGGAGACTGTGAGTTCTAGTCTTGCCTTAGGCACAAAAGCCGGCTGGGTGACTTTGGGCCAATCTCCAGGAGACGGTGAGTTCTAGTCCTGCCTTAGGCACGAAAGCCAGCTGGGTGACTTGGGGCCAATCACAAGGAGATGGTGAGTTGTAGTCCCGCCTTAGGCATGAAAGCTAGTTGAGTGACTTTGGGCCAATCATCAGGAGACGGTGAGTTCTAGTCCTGCCTTAGGCACGAAAGCCAGCTGGGTGACTTGGGGCCAATCACCAGGAGACTGTGAGTTCTAGTTTCACCTTAGCCATGAAAGCCAGCTGGGTGACTTTGGGCGAATCACCAGGAGACTGTGAGTTCTAGTTTCACCTTAGCCATGAAAGCCAGCTGGGTGACTTTGGGCCAATCTCCAGGAGACTGTGAGTTCTAGTCCTGCCTTAGGCATGAAAGCCAGCTGGGTGACTTTGGGCCAATCTCCAGGAGACGGTGAGTTCTAGTCCCGCCTTAGGCATGAAAGCCAGCTGGGTGACTTGGGGCCAATCTCCAGGAGACGGTGAGTTCTAGTCCTGCCTTAGGCACGAAAGCCAGCTGGGTGACTTGGGGCCAATCACCAGGAGACTGTGAGTTCTAGTCCTGCCTTAGGCACGAAAGCCGGCTGGGTGACTTGGGGCCAATCACCAGGAGACTGTGAGTTCTAGTTTCACCTTAGCCATGAAAGCCAGCTGGGTGACTTTGGGCCAATCATAAGGAGACTGTGAGTTCTAGTCTTGCCTTAGGCACAAAAGCCGGCTGGGTGACTTTGGGCCAATCACCAGGAGACTGTGAGTTCTAGTCCTGCCTTAGGCATGAAAGCCAGCTGGGTGACTTGGGGCCAATCTCCAGGAGACGGTGAGTTCTAGTCCTGCCTTAGGCACGAAAGCCAGCTGGGTGACTTGGGGCCAATCACCAGGAGATGGTGAGTTCTAGTCCCGCCTTAGGCATGAAAGCTAGTTGAGTGACTTTGGGCCAATCACCAGGAGACGGTGAGTTCTAGTCCTGCCTTAGGCACGAAAGCCAGCTGGGTGACTTGGGGCCAATCACCAGGAGACTGTGAGTTCTAGTTTCACCTTAGCCATGAAAGCCAGCTGGGTGACTTTGGGCGAATCACCAGGAGACTGTGAGTTCTAGTTTCACCTTAGCCATGAAAGCCAGCTGGGTGACTTTGGGCCAATCTCCAGGAGACTGTGAGTTCTAGTCCTGCCTTAGGCATGAAAGCCAGCTGGGTGACTTTGGGCCAATCTCCAGGAGACGGTGAGTTCTAGTCCCGCCTTAGGCATGAAAGCCAGCTGGGTGACTTGGGGCCAATCACCAGGAGACGGTGAGTTCTAGTCCCTCCTTAGGCATGAAAGCTAGCTGGGTGACTTTGGGCCAATCACTAGAAGATGGTGAGTTCTAGTCCCGACTTACCCATGAAAGCCGGTTGGGTCTATCACTAGGAGATGATGAGTTGTAGTTTCACCTTAGCCATGAAAGCCGGCTGGGTGACTTTGGGCCAACCACCAGGAGATGGTGAGATGGCGAGTTCTAGTCCCGCCTTAGCCATGAAAGCCAGCTGGGTGACTTTGGGCCAATCATAAGGAGACTGTGAGTTCTAGTCTTGCCTTAGGCACAAAAGCCGGCTGGGTGACTTTGGGCCAATCTCCAGGAGACGGTGAGTTCTAGTCCTGCCTTAGGCACGAAAGCCAGCTGGGTGACTTGGGGCCAATCACCAGGAGATGGTGAGTTGTAGTCCCGCCTTAGGCATGAAAGCTAGTTGAGTGACTTTGGGCCAATCATCAGGAGACGGTGAGTTCTAGTCCTGCCTTAGGCACGAAAGCCAGCTGGGTGACTTGGGGCCAATCACCAGGAGACTGTGAGTTCTAGTTTCACCTTAGCCATGAAAGCCAGCTGGGTGACTTTGGGCGAATCACCAGGAGACTGTGAGTTCTAGTTTCACCTTAGCCATGAAAGCCAGCTGGGTGACTTTGGGCCAATCTCCAGGAGACTGTGAGTTCTAGTCCTGCCTTAGGCATGAAAGCCAGCTGGGTGACTTTGGGCCAATCTCCAGGAGACGGTGAGTTCTAGTCCCGCCTTAGGCATGAAAGCCAGCTGGGTGACTTTGGGCCAATCTCCAGGAGACGGTGAGTTCTAGTCCCGCCTTAGGCATGAAAGCCAGCTGGGTGACTTGGGGCCAATCACCAGGAGACGGTGAGTTCTAGTCCCTCCTTAGGCATGAAAGCTAGCTGGGTGACTTTGGGCCAATCACTAGAAGATGGTGAGTTCTAGTCCCGACTTACCCATGAAAGCCGGTTGGGTCTATCACTAGGAGATGATGAGTTGTAGTTTCACCTTAGCCATGAAAGCCGGCTGGGTGACTTTGGGCCAACCACCAGGAGATGGTGAGATGGCGAGTTCTAGTCCCGCCTTAGCCATGAAAGCCAGCTGGGTGACTTTGGGCCAATCATAAGGAGACTGTGAGTTCTAGTCTTGCCTTAGGCACAAAAGCCGGCTGGGTGACTTTGGGCCAATCTCCAGGAGACGGTGAGTTCTAGTCCTGCCTTAGGCACGAAAGCCAGCTGGGTGACTTGGGGCCAATCACCAGGAGATGGTGAGTTCTAGTCCTGCCTTAGGCATGAAAGCCAGCTGGGTGACTTGGGGCCAATCTCCAGGAGACGGTGAGTTCTAGTCCTGCCTTAGGCACGAAAGCCAGCTGGGTGACTTGGGGCCAATCACCAGGAGATGGTGAGTTCTAGTCCCGCCTTAGGCATGAAAGCTAGTTGAGTGACTTTGGGCCAATCACCAGGAGACGGTGAGTTCTAGTCCTGCCTTAGGCACGAAAGCCAGCTGGGTGACTTGGGGCCAATCACCAGGAGACTGTGAGTTCTAGTTTCACCTTAGCCATGAAAGCCAGCTGGGTGACTTTGGGCGAATCACCAGGAGACTGTGAGTTCTAGTTTCACCTTAGCCATGAAAGCCAGCTGGGTGACTTTGGGCCAATCTCCAGGAGACTGTGAGTTCTAGTCCTGCCTTAGGCATGAAAGCCAGCTGGGTGACTTTGGGCCAATCTCCAGGAGACGGTGAGTTCTAGTCCCGCCTTAGGCATGAAAGCCAGCTGGGTGACTTGGGGCCAATCACCAGGAGACGGTGAGTTCTAGTCCCTCCTTAGGCATGAAAGCTAGCTGGGTGACTTTGGGCCAATCACTAGAAGATGGTGAGTTCTAGTCCCGACTTACCCATGAAAGCCGGTTGGGTCTATCACTAGGAGATGATGAGTTGTAGTTTCACCTTAGCCATGAAAGCCGGCTGGGTGACTTTGGGCCAACCACCAGGAGATGGTGAGATGGCGAGTTCTAGTCCCGCCTTAGCCATGAAAGCCGGTTGGGTGACTGGGCCAATTACCAGGAGGTGGAGAATTCTAGTCCCTCCCTGCAGATTCAGTATTGTACCTCCCATAGCTATTTAAGCACCGATGCCTATGCGAGTGAGATCAAACTTAAGTCTGTGAGGAGCTCTTAATTGTTAATCAGTTACGAAAGAGAAACGGAGGACAGATACTTACAGGCAGTAGACAAAAACGCAACAACTGTAGATCATGGGCAGCTCGTCCAACAGCTGCAAAAAGCAGAACGAAAAGGATTATTTGTGCGTATAGAAAAGATTCAAAGGAAGATGGCGGCCCCAAATCAAAATGGTCAGAGCAGGGCAACTTTTAGTGATTTTTGTCTTTAATGAGGGAGTGATTTTTGTCTTTAATGAGGGAGTGATTTTTAGTGATTTTTGTCTTTAATGAGGGAGGGAGCTAAGAACTGCAATGGAGAAGAAGATGCATAAAAGTTGGACCCAAAGTTGTCCACATTGGAAGACTGCTATCACGTCACCCCTGGTCCTTCTTTTCATTAAATTAGACCAGACATGTCAGACACAAGGCCCGGGGGCCAGATGCGTCCCGGGAGGTGGTTTCGTGTGGCCCGCGAAGCCATCCTGGAAACAGTTGAGGGAACGGCCCCCGCTGCCTTGGCCCTGGCCCAGGCCGGCCAGGAGCCAATGTACAATTTTGTGGTGGCCATCTATGCTGAAACGCATTCAGTCTTAGCTCCACAAGGCCGTCCAGAAACAGCAAGGAACCGGCCCCTGCTGCGTTGACCCCGCCCCCTGGGTGCGCGCTAGGAAGGGGTCACCCTTTGTGAGGAATGAAGAAATGCACCGTTGCCTGGAAGTAGCCAGCAAATTGCCCTCGCCTACTTCACCATATCTGGCTTGATGGGCTCCGGCAGAGGGGTTTCGGCAGGCTCCTCCAGTGGACCAGGCCTTGGCGCTTGCCCCGGTCCCACCCTTCTGCCAGAGACCCTCTGATCTGTCCCACTCCTGCCCAGCCCACACGGGCACCCTTGACGCCAACGATGTAGAGCTGGCCATGCCCACCCAGTACGCCACACCCACTTCGGCCATGCCCACCCAGTAGGCCGTGCCCACCCTGGCCACACCTACCCAGCCCCCCCCACGAGGACAACCGCAATGCTGATGCGGCCCTCAATGAAATTGAGTTTGACATCCCTGAACTAGACATACCCAATTCCAGCAACTGTTCCTTGTACGTTTTACCCTCCAGTCCCCTAATCGTCTCTGTTGCTCTTCTCTGCCCTCTTTCTAGAGTCTCAACATCTTTTTTACATCGTGGTGACCAAAACTGGATGCCGTATTCCAAGTGTGGCCTTACCAAGGCCTTGTAAAGTGGTTATCAACACTTCACGTGATCTTGATTCTATCCTTGTTAATGCAGCCTAGGATTGTGTTGGATTTTTTGATGGCTGCAGCACACGGCTGGCTCCTATTTAAGGGACTGTCCACCAGACTCCAATTATGTATAGGCAGACTTTATTCCAGATTAGACAATCCTTCTGTATTGTCACCTGGACTCCTGGATAAAGTTATTTTAACTATCCACAGCAGTTGTTACTGGCATATTTGGTCACGAGGAGTTGAAGATAATAGCCCATAATCAATCCACTGCAAAACAAACGATGAATGCACCCCTACCAACCAAGCAGGAAAGCCAAACGGATCCAGGCAGGTCACTTTGCAATGGATACAAAAGGTGCACGCTTTTTCCAAGGGCTACTAACCTGCATTTCATACTTCAGGGTCATGTGGAAGCACCAGGAGCCCAGGCCCACGGCTGAAATCCAAAAGAGAAAGGATTAGGCATATGTTGTATGTAGTATGTTTAGGTGTGTGTCAGGTGTGTGTTTCACTTTGAGAGCGGGCGACTAAATTTCACTTTTGAAGTGTGCTGTTGTGCCCAAAGTAAAAAAAAAAAATGACAATAAAGGTTATCTTATCGATTATGTGAGGAATTCCAAATAGGAGACAGAATTACTGCTTTTGATATTTGGATACATTTCTTTTTCTTATTTCTTTTTAATGAAATGCATATGCCTCCCCTCTCGCCAATAAGGCGACTCTGAGTGGCTTGCCAAGGTCTCTTCCAGCTCTGTTCTGTTGTATTCTATTCTATATTCTATTCTATATCCTATACCAGTGGTGGCAGTCCCTAGCGCAGTGGTGGTGAACCTATGGCAGGGGTGCCAGAGGCGGCACTCAGAGCCCTCTCTGTGGACATGGGCACCGTCGCCCCAGTCCTGGGCCTTCAACTGGGTTTTATAAAACCTTTTCGCTTTAGGCCTCCGCCGCCGTGCGCAAAAAAAAAAAAAAAAGGTTCAATCAATCAGTCAATTTTAACTTCTCGCGGGAAAAAAAAAGATCTTGGAAAGCTGGAATTGATTGATTGAACTTTTTAGTCCCACCCAGTCTGGCGTTGCCACCACAGCCACGTCCATCCAATGGGCCACACCCATCCAATGGGCCACACCCAGCCAATGGGCCACACCCACCCGGCACCCAACGATGCATAAGTGGGTTTGGGGTTGTAGTTTGGGCACTCGGTCTCTAAAAGGTTCGCTATCACTGCCCTATCCTATCCTATCCTATCCTATTCTATATTCTACTCTATATCCTATCCTATCCTATATTTTATCCTATCGTATCCTATCCTATCTCCTATCTCCTATTCTTTCTCTTCTCTATTTTCTATTCTAATTCTAATTCTTATTCTATTCTTTCTTATTTCTATTCTATTCTATTCTATTCTATTCTATTCTATTCATTCTTTATTCTATTCTATTCTATTCTATTCTATTCTATTCTATTCTATTCTATTCTATTCTATTCTATTCTATTCCATTCCATTCCATTCCATTCCATTCCCATTCCCATTCCATATTCTACTCTACTCTACTCTACTCTACTCTACTCTACTCTACTCTACTCTACTCTACTCTACTCTACTCTACTCTACTCTACTCTACTCTATTCTAGCTTTGAATGGTATGCTGGCATTACTTTTTAAAAGTGTTATTGCTTTTTTTTTTTCCGCAGTCAGTAGTGGCCACCAGCATACGCAAGAACCTCAGGAATAAAGACAAAGCTATTAGTGGATGAACCATAGTTAGAAAGTAGAGAGAGTCCTCAGCTTACGACCACAATTGAGCCCAAAGTTTATGTGGCTAAATGAGACACGGGCTGAGTGAGTGTTTGCCCCATTTTACAACCTTTTCTTGCCACAGTTGTTAAGTGGATCCCGGCAGTTGTCAAGTTAGCAACACAGTTGTTAAGTGAATCCGGCTTCCCCACTGACTTGGCTTGTCAAGGTCGCCAAAGGGATCACATCACTCACACACACACACACACACACACACACACACACACACACACACACACAGGGACGCTGCAACTGTCATAAATATGAACCAGTTGTCAAGCATCCGAACGTCAATCAGATGACTCTGGGGAGGCTGGAATGGTCGTTAAGAGCGAACAACGATCACGGGGTCACTTTTTACCGTGCCGTTGTAACTTTGAACGGTCACTAAATGAACCGTTGTACATTAAGGACAACTTGTAGTCTCTTCTGAGATATTGGGGCTCGCCCTTCTTCAAGTATCTGGACAGACACCAAGAACGGTCTGAGCTACTTAAAACCATTATGAGGTGCCTCCAGCATCTGTCGGGTTTCAGTGTCTCTGATGTCTTCCGTTAATGAGATGGGATTAATTAATTAGTTAATCTGCATGATGCATCCACATGGCTGGAACAGTTTCTATGTGGCACCAGGCAGGTCTCTGTAAAGTTTTGGATCATCACAGCCTGTTGCTGAATAGAACAAAATTTTGGCTCTCTTCTTGGAACACAAGTTGATAGGCTGATTAACTGCGCCAAGTCTTTGCCCTATTTTAGAAAGTAAATTACTTCAAGGGTTGTGGCCGGGACGTTAGCAGAGTCTAAAGCAGGGGTAGGCAACCTCGGCTCTTTTATGACTCGTGGACTTCAACTCCCAGAATTCCTGAGCCAGCCATGCTGAGGAGAAAGGGAGAGGTTTCTAAGCTTAGCCATGCTGGCTGAGGAATTCTGGGAGTTGAAGTCCACAAGTCATGAAGGGGCCATAGTTCCCCCATGCTGGCTCAGGAATTCTGGGAGTTGAAGTCCCCGAGTCATGAAGGGGCCATAGTTCCCCCATGCTGGCTGAGGAATTCTGGGAGTTGAAGTCCCCGAGTCATGAAGGGGCCATAGTTCCTCCATGCTGGTGAGGAATTCTGGGAGTTGAAGTCCCCGAGTCATGAAGGGGCCATAGTTCCTCCATGCTGGTGAGGAATTCTGGGAGTTGAAGTCCACCAGTCATGAAGGGGCCATAGTTCCTCCATGCTGGTGAGGAATTCTGGGAGTTGAAGTCCACGAGTCATGAGGGGGCCATAGTTCCCCCATGCTGGCTGAGGAATTCTGGGAGTTGAAGTCCACGAGTCATGAAGGGGCCATAGACAGGCAGGCAGGTAGGCAGACAAGACAGACAGACAAAAGTGTCATGAAATTCTAAACAGATTTTTTTTGGGGGGGGGGGCCGGGAGATGTTGGATAAAAAAATTTCCTTAGAACAGCTCACATTATTTTTCAGGGCTGAAATGTCACACTCTCCAAGCTGTATTTCGCATGCGGGCACACAGGTTGGCCCTTCAAACTCAAAGATCCCGCTAAAGTCGAAGAGAAACCGTTTGATCGGACCACCTCATAGATGGGGGGAAAAGCCCACGTACCTGTGACACACAAGTATGCCATTATATATCGCTTCTCAAGGCCATCTTTGTAACTCTGAATTGCACCATAGATGGGAGGGAGAATGAAAATCAAGTTGCTCACGGTGTTCCCTGTGGAGAAAAACAAAACAAAACACAAAGCACAAGGCATGAACAAAACTTTAAGATGATTTACAGCCTATTTGTTTAAAAAAAAAAAGGACATTTCTGAGAGGAGAATAACCGAGGCCCTTCTAAGGCCCTGTAGGCTCTCTTTTTCTACAATTAGGCGATGAATTGTAGACTATAATACATAAATGAATGACAGGGCGGGGACAGCAGAGAAGCTTGGAATGACCTCAGCGGGCGCAGCGGTAGAAAAATATATATATCACTTATCTTTGACAACAAAATTGCTTCCTTTACAATAAGGGGAACGAATTGTTGTTCTTCCACATTCCGCATGAAAAGAAACCGGAGCAGTCATTTTTTTTTAAAAAAAATTATTTTTATTAAAACAATCGACATTAAACATAAGATCATATTAAGAAGCCATCATTATAGAACCTGAAATACAACACTAAGTATTAGTCTTTGTAAATGTCTGATTTGGTAAACATTCTTCACTTCTCACGTCAAGCCTCAACTATATTTAAAAGCAATTTTATGAACCTTGGCCAACAGTCGGGACAATCACATCATTTTCAGCGGTGTTTCAACCCATTTCTAAACATAAGAACATAAGAAGAGCCCTGCTGAATCAGGCCAAAGCCCATCGAGTCCAGCATTCTGTGTCACACAGTGGCCCACCAATTGTACATGGGGATCTTGAGCAGAAAGAGAAGGCCAAACCCTCCCTTTCCCTTGACCCCCAACAAATGGGACTCAAGGGAATCCTGCCTGCCTCAACCAACATAGAGGCGGCACATGGACATCCGTTTTAATAACCACCGATACACTTGGCATCCATGAATCTATCTAGTCCTGCCTTGAAGCTATCAAGGCCGACAGCTGTCACGACCCCTTCAGGAAGTGAATTCCCTAAACCAAGAAATATTTCCCTTTATTTGTCCTCACTTTCTTAGCTATGAGCTTTAGGGAGTGCCCCCTTGTCCTGGTATTGTGTGATAGAGAAAAGAATTTTTCTCTATCCACCTTTTCTATCCCATGCATGATTTTATACACTTCGATCAAGTCACCCCTTAAACGCCGTCTTTCAAGGCTGAAGAGACCAAGGCGTTGCAATCTGGTTTCATAAGGGAGGCGCTCCATTTCCTTGATCATTCTTGTTGCCCTTTTTTGCACCTTTTCCAGTTCCATTATATCCTTCTTGAGGTGCGGTGACCAGAACTGTACACAGTACTCCAAGTGTGGTCTCACCATCGATTTGTACAGAGGCAATACAACACTTGCTGACTTGTTTTCGATTCCCTTCCTAAACATTTGGGAGGGGGGGGGGATTTTTTTTTTTTTTAAATTGCTGCCGATTCCCAAAGGTCTCTGGACAGTTAACACAGATAGTCCTCGAATCACGACCGCAAATTGAGCCCTCAAATTTCCACGGCTAAGCAAAGCAGTTGTTAAATGAGTTTTTCCCCATTCTGCTTTTTTTAAAAAAAAAAAAAAATCACAGTACTTAAGCGAATCCCTACATCCATTAACCGAACCGTACGGTCTTTAAGCGAATCGAGCTTCCCCCGCTGACTTTGTTTTCGGAAGCCGGATGAGAAGGTTTTGCAAAAGGGGATCACGCGTGACCTCCCGGACGCTGCAACTGTCATAGATACATGCCAGTTGCCAAGCGCCCAAATTTGATCACGTGACCTGGGGTGTGTGTGTGTGCTATATCAATCATTAAGTATGAGAAATACTCATTAAATCACTTTTTCAGTGCTGCTGTAACTTCAAACGTCACTAAAAGAATGTAAAGCGAGGACCCAGAAATGCTGACTTTGTAAACAGCTTAGAGAGGCTGTAAACTAAAGCATTATGAAGTGGTATATAAGTGCTATTTCTTTTTCTTCCTTCCTTTCTTTTTTCTTCTTTCTTTCTTTCTCTTCTCTTTCTTTCCTTCCCTTTTTCTTTCTTTTCTTCCCTTTTTTCTTTCTTTCCTTCCTTTGATTTTTCTTTTTTTCCTTCTCTTTCCTTTTTTCTTTCTTTCTTTCTTTCCTTCTCTCTTTTTCTTTCTTTTTTCTTTCTTCCTTTTCTCTTTTTCTTTCTTCCTTTTCTTTTTTCCTTCCCTTCCTTCTTCGTTCTTGCCTTTTCTTTCTCTTTCCTTCCTTTCTTTCTTTCTTTCTCTTTTTCTTTCCCTTCTTTCTTTTTCTTTTCTTTTTCCTTCTCTTTCCTTTCTTTCTTTTCTTTTTTCTTTTCTTTCTTTCTCTTTCTTTTGTTCTTCCTTCCTTTTCTTTCTCTCCCTCCTTTCTTCCCTGTGGCACAGTGTTTAGAACAGCGGTTCTCAACCTTTTTCAGGCCGAGACCCCACCTGTGCCGCCCATGCGTTGTGCGACCCTGACCTGCGCCGCGCATGTGCGGTGCAATGCCCCGAACCGCGTGTGCGCGGCACAACGGCCCAAACCGTGCATGTGTGGTGCGCGCGCGACGGCCCAAACCGCACATGCACGGCGCGCGACGGCCCGAACTGTGCATGCGTGGCACGCGACGGCCCAAACCGCACATGCGCAGCGCGACGGCCCGAATCGCGCTTGCGTGGCACACGCGCAACGGCCGAGGGGAAATGGGAAAAAAATGGGGGGGGGAAATGGCGGACTGCCGTGTTTCGCAACCCCCGTGAAACGGTCATTCGACCCCAAATGGGGTCGCGACCCACAGGTTGAGAACCGCTGGTTTAGAATGTAGGGTTGCAGGCTAACTCACTGCCCACAGCCAGGAGTTTGATCCTGACCGGCTCAAGGTGGACTCAGCCTTCCATCTTTCTGAGGTCGGTACAACGAAGAGCCGGATGGTTGGGGGCAAATATGCTGACTCTGTAAACCGCGTAGAGAGGGCTGTAAAGCCGTGTAAAGCGGCATATTAAGTCTTAAGTGCTATTGCTATTTACCTATATGAGGTATCTTTGCCACCTTGCATCGACCAAACTATATAAAAGCTGGGATAAAAAATCTAATAAAAATAACAACATTATCCAGTCGTGGGAATCAGAGATTATGCACGTATAATCTTAGACCTCGGGGCTTCCTCCCCTCGCCAAGTTCTGATGACAAACACTTTTCAAAAAGCCACACTAAGCAACTCAGTGCAATCACCATGTTATGCTTGTAGGCGGTGGTTAAGAAAGATACCCCCAATCTATCTGGGAAAGTATAATTAACTCCAGAGCCAAGTAGCCGCTGAGATGATATTCAAAGAGCTCTAGGCGGATAAAACACTGGGAGGAAAACGCTGCAGGAATAATATTTACGGGATTGAGCAAGGAACTCCATTGTCTTTCAAGCTCGCATTGATGCAAATTTCCTTCCTTCCCAAGTGGGCAAGTAGGGAGAATAGTTGTAGCTCTGGACTGAACGATTAGAGGCGGTCCTTGACTCAGCGACAGGTCGTTTCAGGACTGTTCCAACTTACAACGCCACTGAAAAAAGGGGACACGAGTGTTTCTCACACTGACGAGCATTGCAGCATCCCCGGGATCACGGGAAATTCAGGCGCTTGGCCATTGATTCGTATTTATGACCGCCGCCGTGTCCTGGGGTCACGGGATCCCCCTTTGCGACCTTCTGCTCGTCAGGGGGATCCCGTGACCCCAGGACACGGCGGCGGTCATAAATACAAATCAATTGGCAAGCATCTGACGAGCAAAGTCAACGGGGAAGCCAGCTTCACTTAACATCGGCGTTTCTAGAACCGGGGAGACACCATGGTTAGAATGCAGCATGGCAAGCTAATTCACTGCCCACTGACAGGAGTTCGATCCTGACCGGGTCAAGGTTGACTCGGTCTTCCATCCTTCCCAGGTCGCTAACAGGAGGACCCAGATTGTTGGGAGTCAATAGGCTGACTCTATAAACTGCTCAGAGAGGGGCTGTAAAGCACCGTGAAGCGGCATATAAGTGTAAGTGCTATTGCTATTGCTACTAAGAATCAGAATAGAGCTGGAAGGGGCCTTGGAGGTCATCTAGTCCAGGGCTTTTCAACCAGTGGTACGGGTACCACCTGTGGTGCATTGGCACCTGGCAGGGGGTATGCAACCATTCTAGAAAAGTGGTAGCTGGGGAGGGGAATGAGCTGAACTGGGGGCAGCATCACACAAGCCCGAGCGAGAGACAGCTGGAGCTGCAGGGCTCAGCGGAAGCGCCAGGATCAGCGCCAGGCTCCGGCTGGAGCTCGGTGCTGATCCTGGTGCTTCTGCTGAGCCCTGAAGAAGCATCAATCAGCTGGAAAGCGGCGCTGATCCTGGCGCTTCTGCTGAGCCCAGAAGAAGCGCTGATCAGCTGGAATGTTGCAGCCTCTCCAGGGTCTTGTGATTTACATTCAGATGCTTGGCAACTGATTCATATTTATGACGGTCACAGTGTCCCAGGGTCATGTGAAGTGACCAAAACCTGCTGCAACCACCCAGCAGATGGAGGGGGGGAATAAAAACCAATCAACCCCCCACCCCACCCCCGCTGCCAATCCTCAACAGAAATGCTCACAACAATGAAAACCTCGGACAGGAGGAAGAGTGCCGCCGGGCGGGCAGGCAGGTGTCTTGCTCGGCTGTGGGTAGGGGGGCACTTTTTTCAGTCCCATTGTAACTTCGAACAGTCATTAAGTGAACTGTTGTAAGTCGAGGACTACCTGTACTTTATCACTTTTTTCCTTTTTTTTTTTTTTGGTCATCAAGTTTTTGACCCCTTGCTAGGCGACTGGTGGTACTCGGATGTTGCCATATCCTAAAAATGGTACAATGGGTGAAAAGGTTGAAAAGCCCTGTTCTAGTCCTGCTCAGGCAGGAGACCTTATTCTATTTCTGACAAATGACTGTGCAATCTCTTCTTGAAAACCTCCAGTGATGAAGCACCCACCACTTCTGGAGGCAGGCAGTTCCACTGGTTAATTGTCCTTGCTGTCAGGACATTTCTCCTTAATTCCAGGTTGCTTCTCTCCTTGATGAGTTTCCATCCTTTGTTTCTTGTCCTTCCCTCTGGGAAACTAACTTAACAACTGTAGTGAGTCAGTGAACAAGATGTAAACCGGGGCAAATTTTAACAACTTAGCAACAGAAACGCAGGCCTCAATTAAGAACATAAGAAGAGCCCTGCTGAATCAGGCCGAAGCCCATCGAGTCCAGCATTCTGTGTCACACAGAGGCCCACCAATTGTACATGGGGATCTTGAGCAGAAAGAGAAGGCAAAACCCTCCCTTTCCCTTGACCCCCAACAAATGGGACTCAAGGGAATCCTGCCTGCCTCAACCAACATAGAGGCGGCACATGGACATCCGTTTTAATAGCCACCGATACACGTGGCCTCCATGAATCTGTCTGACCCTGCCCTGAAGCTATCAAGGCTGACAGCTGTCACGACCTCTTCTGGAAGTGAATTCCATAAACCAACGACCCTCTGGGTGAAGAAATATTTCCCTTTATTTGTCCTCACTTTCTTAGCTATGAGCTTTAGGGAGTGCCCCCTTGTCCTGGTATGGTGTGATAGAGAAAAGAATTTTTCTCTATCCACCTTTTCTATCCCATGCATGATTTTATACACTTCGATCAAGTCACCCCTTAAACGCCGTCTTTCAAGGCTGAAGAGACCAAGGCGTTGCAAGCTGGTTTCATAAGGGAGGCGCTCCATTTCCTTGATCATTCTTGTTGCCCTTTTTTGCACTACTAGAATTGTGATTGTTAAGTTTCGTTACCCAGACAGGCACACTCATTTCTAGCTTGTCAAAACAGGAAAGTGGTCATGGGGCGATAAGAGAAAAGCTAAAGCATTTGTCACTTGGACTGGGAACGCAACCCTGCAGGAAAACAGCCAAGCTCAGAGAAAGCAACAACAACGACTCGACAAAGGCACAACTGCAAGCAAACAAGGACACAGATCATCAGCTACTTCTATCACAATGAGCTGTCCACTCCATCAAAAGATAGGGATTGAACAATTAAGTTTTAGGAAGATAATTGATTTATAATTTTTTTGCTTAACAGATCTGGTTACTCATAGTTTGAAGCAGTTTCAATTTAGAAACTTAAAAAAAAAAAAGACTTATAAGGCTGCCCAGCTCAAACAATATGGCTCTGGGCAGCGTACAGCCAAAAACAAAATAAAACAATAAACTAATCACCAAACTCCATATAACATGAAACATATAAAAGGTATACAGGAGGATCTGGACAGACCTGAACACTGGGCGCTATCTAACAAAATAAAATTCAATGGTGAAAAATGTAAAATTCTACATTTAGGCAAGAAAAACCAAATGTACAGGTATAGTATAGGGGGTACCTTGCTCAATAGTAGCAACTGTGAGAGGGATCTCAGAGTCCTAGTGGACAATCCCTTCAATAGGAGCCAGCCGTGTGCTGCAGCTGCCAAAAAAGCCAACACAGTGCTAGGCTACATTAACAGAGGGAGAGAATCAAGATCACGTGAAGTGTTAATACCACTTTACAATGCCTTGGTAAGGCCACACTTGGAATACGGCATCCAGTTTTGGTCACCGTGATGTAAAAAAGATGTTGAGACTCTAGAAAGATACAGAGAAGAGCAACAAAGATGATCAGGGGACCGGAGGAACAGCTGCTGGAATTGGGTATGTCTAATTTAATGAAGAGAAGGACGAGGGGGGACATAACTGTGTTACAGTATCTCAGGGGCTACCCCAAAGAAGAGGGAGTCAAGCTATTCTCCAAAGCCCCTGAAGGCAGGACAAAACTGATCAAGGAGAGAAGCAACCTGGAACTAAGGAGAAACTTCCTGACAGTGAGAACAATTAATCAGTGGAACCACCTGCCTCCAGAAGCGGTGAATGCTCCAACATTAGAAGTTTTTAAGAAGAAACTGGACAGCCATTTGTCCAAAATGGTATAGGGTTTCCTGCCCGAGCAGGGGGTTGGACTTGATGACCTCCAAGGTCCCTTCCAACTTTATTATTATTATTATTATTATTATTATTATTATTATTATTATTATTATTATTATTATTATTATTATTATACAAAACATGAAAAGGTGACCCAGCAACAGAACAAAAAAAAATCACATTAATGTATAAATAATATCATCACTGGGTGTTCTGGATAGAATTGCTCACGAATTCACAACCTACAGCTTGAGCAAAATATAGTAATAATCAGTCTGGCTGTAAAATACTGCTCCCGTTTCAAAAGACACTGGCTTTCAACTTTATGTGGCAAGGTTAAATCCAGTTTTTGAGTCTCATCTGCCGTACAAAACTCTAAATATTCTAAAACTGAGAAAGCAGAAAGGTTAGCTTCTCGGAGGTGAACGTACCTAGCATTTTGTGAAATTAAGTCTCGAATTCTCTTTCTAGGCAGGTCACACTTCAGATTCTAAGCAACCACTTCAACTAATCGTTGCATTGTGATCAGAACTGAGCGCGCAATTTCCACTGCTAGGCAGGACGGTTGTTAAGTGAATGTTGCCCCGTTTTACGACCTTTCTTACCACAGTTGTTAAGTGAATCTGCCTCCCCCTCCCCATTGGCTTTGTCAGAAGGTTGCAAAAGGGACACCGCAACTGTCCTAAATAGGAGCCAGCTGCCAAGTATCCGAATTTTGATCGTGTGGCCATGGAGATGCTGCAATGGTTATCGGTGTGAAAAACGGTCGTAAGTCACTTTTTTTTCGGTGCCTTTGTCATTAAATGAGTGGTTGTTAAGCCGAGAATTATGTAGTTCTGGCAGCAGGCATCCTCTATCCCAAAACCAAGCAGTTTAAACTTGTTTAATTAAATTCTCATCTGTTAGGGATAAACCCTTTTTCAGGTCTTTTTGCCATCTGGACTGCAATTGTAAATATGAAAGCCAGGTACAAACTATTCCTTCGTCTGCTAGCATATTTGATGGCTTTAATGATAACACATTTCCTTCTTTCATTACGAGTTTACTATAGGGCACCACATCTTGAGCTTGTACTATGTTTATGTTCCCTATTGCGTGTCTGGGGATCGTCCAAATGGGAATCTTTTCGTGTAGTAAGTACTGATACTTCTTCCAGACACGCAACAGCGGGTTTCTCAGTGGGTGCTCCTTGAAGCTCCTATCGGCCTTCTTGTCATACACTAAATATGCGTGCCAGCCATATAGTAATCCATGTCCTTCAACATTCAGTATTCTGTCATTCGATAGATTAACCCAGTCACTCAACGCCACTAGAGCCGCAGCATAGAATAGCATTCAACTTGAATTTTTTCTTTGTTTACATTTACAAATATATACTTAATAAAAAAATTTAAAAAAAAAAGCAAAACCTCAGTTAAGATGCTAAGGATTCTGTTTCTCTCCCTCTTTCGCTGCGACACTTTGACCTAAAATGTGTACACCACCACCGCTTTAATTTTAGCTCTACGGCCGTTGATTTGAACGGGTGTGCGTTCTCTGTTTTGCCTGACAACGAAGACTGCAGAAGTCCCCATCATCTCCACGGGGACTTGACTTAAATGTCTCAAAAGATTTAAACTAGACACTTAACGTCAAAAATGTCATCCCCCCTCCCAAAAAAAGCACAACCAGGCAATTTTTTTTTCCCCACGCTAAGACAGAAAGCTGGGACTGCCCAAGGAGCTGCTGATTCAGTTCTACAGAGGAATGACTGAGTCTGTCATTTGCATCTCTGTAATTGTCCATTTTGGCACAGCAAACCAGACAGTCAACAGACTTCAGCGGATAGTTAGAAATGCAAAAAACAAACAAACAAAAAACTATTACAACCAGCCTGCCTTCCATTGAGGACTTATATTAAAAAATACTGGAAGTTTTTAAGAGGAGACTGGACAGCTGTTTGTCTGAAATGGTATAGCCATCAGTCATTAAGCAAGGACTACCTGTATTTGCACACAACACGCCCGAAGCACCAGCCCTTGTTACCTCCAGGCTGGACTACTGCAATGCTCTCTACATGGGGCTCCCCTTGAGGTGCACCCGGAAGCTCCAACTGGCTCAGAATGCGGCCACGCGGGTAGTGACGGGAGCGTCGTGGCGCTCCCACATAACACCACTCCTGCGCGAGCTGCACTGGTTGCCGGTGGTCTTTCGGGTGCGGTTCAAGGTGCTAGTGACCACCTTTAAAGCGCTCCATGGCATCGGACCCGGATACTTACAGGACCGTCTACTACCAGCAAATACCTCCCGCCGTCCGGTACGCTCCCACAGAGAGGGCCTCCTCAGGGAGCCGTCGGCCAGACAGTGCCGGCTGGCGGCCCCCAGGGGGAGAGCCTTCTCTGTGGGAGCTCCCACGCTCCCCCCCCGAACTCCGTACAATGACAGATTTACGCACCTCCCGTCGGGAACTAAAAACGTTCCTTTTTCGACAGGCCGGCCTGGCATAGAAGCTCCGGTTCCAGTAGGGTTAGAATGTTTTAGGGGATTGAGTAAATTTTTAAGATTTGTAAGTGTTGGGTTTTAAATGGGGTTTTTACGGCCAAATTATTTAATTCACTTTTAATTATTTTAAATTATGTATATCTATATGTTTTTAAATTTTAGGCTGTACACCACCCCAAGTCCTTCGGGAGAGGGGCGGTATAGAAATTTGATTATAAATAAATAAAAATAAATAAATCTAGGGATTTGGGATGAAAGGGAGAAAGGATTAAAGAGGTCAGGGGGAAATAAATGGAGGACGCACTGCCTTCATACACGCCTGATGTTGGGTTAACTCCCAAGTGATATTTATGCCATAAGAACTTCTGAGAAGAGGGTGTTACCCTCCTTCACACCCAAATGCAAACTAATTTGAGGATTTTGTTACTGTTGTCCTTTTGCTGCTTTGATGGATCCCAAGATATTGGTAAATTAAGCCTCCTAACCAGAACAATAAGAGCGCAATTCAAAGTGTTGGTTATTACCTATAAAGCCCTTCATGGCATGGGACCAGGATACTTACGGGACCGTCTTCTGCCACATACTTCCCTACGACCGGTGAGAGCGCACAGGGTCAGCCTCCTCCGGGTCCCGTCAGCGAAACAATGCCGTCTGGCGGGTCCTAGGGGCCTTCTCTGTTGTGGCGCCCACCCTCTGGAACCAACTGCCCCTTGAAGTCTGCGTTTCCCCCACTCTCCCGGCCTTCCGGAAGAATTTGAAAACTTATCTATGCCGGCAGGCCTGGGGATGACTGTGATTGTGTGCGAATGATGAATGTGTCTGGGGTCTTTTTTAAACACTTTTTAGCTTTGGTTTTAGTTTTGAAAGGTTGAAATGTTGTTTTATTTATGTTGTTAGCCGCTCCGAGTCTTCGGAGAGGAGCGGCATAAAAAATTAATTAATAATAAATAATAAGAATGATAAGAGGGGAAGGGAGGACTTAATTCCAGAGCTACTATCAGCCCATTCAAATATGTTGGCAGTGATTTTCTCATAACTGGCGTCTGAAGTACGCTCAAGTGTTTGCCGATCTCCGTGGAGAAATGAAGTCTGACTCTTCGTTTCCCACAACCAGAAACTGACAGGCTGGATTTCCTTCCTGTTTTAGGAGCCTTCGCTAGTCGCCTTCGAAGCAATGAAGGCAATCCCACGGGACGGGACAGGAAACAAAAAAAAAGTTTTTGCTATGGTGTGCCTTCGAAGCTTGCCTTCATCTCATCTTCAGACCGTGAATAAGGCTAGCTTTCTAGTCCTTAACTGTGCTGGGTTCAAAGGAGTCGTCCCACCTTCATTTTGGCACTAGCCAAGGGAGCTTCAAGATGGATAAAGCCTGAAGTAGAGGTAGCCCTTGACCTACAATCACAACTCAGCCCCGAAATCTCGGTCGTCAAGACAGTTTTGGCCCATTGCACCACCTTCCTTGCTGTGCTTGTTAAGTGAATCACTGCAGTTGATAAGTTAGGAACCTGGTTGGGAAGAGAATTTGGCTTCCCCCGTCTGTTGACTTTGCTTGTCCGAAGGTCGCAAAAGGGGATCGCTGACCCCCCCCCGGGGACACGGCAACTGTCATAGGTTAAGGCAGCGGTTCTCAACCTTTTTTAGGTCGCAACCCCGATCTGTCAAGCACAGCGCATGCATGGTGCTACCTCCTGCGCCACGCATGCGCGGTGCTGCCCCCTGCGCTGGCCGAGGCATAGGCCGCCGCCCGTTTGGGGTGGCGGCAGGCAGGCCCAGGCGCTCCTGAGCGGCCGCGGCAGTGACGGCGCAGGGCGACCACGGGCTGGGCCACCAGCTGGCCCAGCCCAAGGGAGGTAAGGCACCTGCCGGGCCCCACGCGCGCCAGCTGCCCTCCCTGCGCCCACCGGCCTCCCACCTGCCACCCCTGGCCCTCTTTTACTAACATTTGTAGTAGTTGCTCAGCAGGGAGGGGTGGAAACTTCCGGAGAGCTCACCTTCGCTGCAGACAACTTGCAGCACCGTTTGCAGACTGGGACTTTCGGCGGGCTCAGCAGGGCAGAGACAGCCTGGACAATTCTTATTGGCTTTGGAAAGCCAATAGTATTAGACTCTATTCAAGAGAGTCTGTTCTATTGGCTTTCAAAAGCCAATCGAATAAGAGGGAGTAGCACAGCTAAGGAAAAGGGGGGGGAAATGGCGGACTGCGTTGTTTGGCGACCCCCGTGAAATGGTCGTTCGACCCCAAATGGGGTCACGACCCATAGGTTGAGAACCGCTGGGTTAAGGTAAGGTCACACTTGGAATTTGTATCCAGTTTTGGTCACCGCGATGTAGAAAAGATGTTGAGACTCTAGAAAGAGGGCAGAGAAGAGCAACAAAGATGATTAGGGGACTGGAGGCTAAAACATACAAGGAACGGTTGCTGGAATTGGGTATGTCCGGTTTAATGAAGAGAAGGATCAGAGGTGACATGATAGCAGCCTTCCAATATCTCAGGGGCTGCCCCAAAGAAGAGGCAGTCAAGCTATTCTCCAAAGCGCCTGAGGGCAAAGACAAGAAGCAATGGGTGGAAACTAAGCAAGGAGAGAAGCAACCTGGAACTTAGGAGAAACTTCCTGACAGTGAGGACAATTAACCAGTGGAACCACCTGCCTCCAGAAGCAGTGGATGCTCCAACATTGGAAGTTTTTAAGAAGAGACTGGACAGCCATTTGTCCGAAATGGTGTAGGGTTTCCTGCTTGAGCAGGGGGTCGGACCAGATGACCTCCAAGGTCCCTTCCAACTTTATTATTATTATTATTATTATTATTATTATTATTGTTATTGTTATTGTTATTGTTGTTGTTGTTACTATTGAACCAGCTGCCAAGCGTCTGAATTTTGATCTCTGGATCACTACAAATGTTGTAACTGTGACAAATATTACACTATGACAGTGTGACAGTGCTTAATTCCCCATAGTGTAATATTATTCCCCAATAAATGTTTACCGAGGTTCTCAATCATCCAGCTCTTGGTTATTCCAAAGGTGCTTTTTCAAAAAGGCAACTGGATTGGTGTATGTGTGTGTGTGTGTGTGTGTGTGTGTGTGTGTGTGTGTCTGTGTGTGTGTGTGTGTACGTATGTATGTAGCATGTGTATATGTGTGTTATGTATGTGTATGGGTAGATATATACTTTCTTTTGACAGCCGGCAACAGAATGTTATTTTTTTTTTAAATTCTTTTATTAAAACAATCAACATTGAACATAAAATCATATTGTGCAGCAATCATCATAGCACCTGATATACAACACTAAGTATTAGTCTTTGTAAACGTCTGATTTGGTACACATTTATCACTCCTCACGTCTAGCCTCAACCATTTGCCCGTTACACTTTGTTTGATTGGTGTTTCTCTTATCTATAGTTTATCCACTGTTTCTAGTCTATTGCATACTATTCATTTCAGTATTAGTACAATTCAATAACCTGAGGTAGATATTCAATCCGCTTTTTCAATATTAAAGTGATCAACATTAAACATAAGATTCTATTGCTAAGCAATCATCCTAGAACATAGCATACAACATTAGGTATTAGTCTTTGTAAACCTCTGTTTTGGTAAACATTCTTCACTCCTCCCTTCCATCCTCAAGTATACTCCAAATACATTTTGTTTAATGGCAGGCAGTGTGCTACCAGTAAAAAATGACACTAAAGGTTACCTTATCTATCTTGTTAATGCACTTAAGATTTAGCAGTCGAAGGTAAAATGTACAGGAGTGGCCAAAATGGTGAAAAATGTTTGGGGAAAGTGTGCAGTAGAAATGCCATCTTTGGTTAAGTTTCCACCCATTTTCCTTCTAATTTCTTTATAACTGTAGCCTCGTCCACTTAATAATACTATTTTACATCGCTTTCTGGGCGACCAGTCAATTCTTTGCACCATGACTTTAATTTTATTACATTTTACAAGCTCACTCAATAAAAGAGTCTTGGGAGAGGGGCGGCATATAAATTAAATTAAATAAATTAAATTAAATAAAATAAAAGAACACAAAAAAACCAACCAACTTGCTAGTGATCACAGAACACACTGACAAATGTCCTCCTCTCGGCTTCAATACAGGATATCGATAACTGGATCCTACTGTGATTTGATTGGCTCATGGCCAAAACAAGATGATGCCCGACTGGCTCTCTAAACACTCATGCTCATTGGCTAGAATCAGAGGAAGCATGTTGTGGTTCCTTTTTCTGGTTCTTTGGCTGTAACTTTTCATAGAAGGCAGTACAGATAATTTTGTTGCATTACATTCTTGATTAAATTGTCCTTCCATTGATACATAATTTTATGGTACTACTCCCCAAAAAAGTGGTGTTATTAACCATCACACTTCAAAAATACACTTTCCCCAAAAGGTTTCCACAACTGTATAGCGCTCATTCTAGCTGACCTTAATTTTGTTCGTTAAAAATGACAAAATGAAAACTTGAAAGTGGGGATTACCAAATAGCGAAACTCGGGGCTGCAATCATTTCTCAGAATGCTCGGTCTATATTTGGTATAGTTCACATGTTAAAAAAAAAATGGGGGGGGGTTGAATCACAAGAGAAGCAAAATTGCAAACCAAACCGTATCTCTGGAAAAATAAAGGCAAAAATATCTTGGCTTACTCCAAGCCGGGCTCCTAATTCCACCTCTCAAATACTGCTGGCACATTTCAGTGACCCTGCAGGCAATATATATATATATATATATATATATTATATATATATTGCTGCACCTGTTTTCCCATTTCTGTGGATTCAGACAGTCGTAACGCTGGAAGTGACTTGGGACCAAAACTGAGCCCCAAATTTCTGTTGCAAAGTGAGACAGAGGTCAAGGGGGGGGGTTGCCCCCGTTTTATGACCTTTCTTGCCGCCGCTGCTAAGCGAATCGCTGCAGTTCTCGGTAACACGGTTGTTAAGTGAATCTGGCTTGCCGCATTGACTTTTGCTTGTCAGAAGGTCGTAAAAGGGGATCACATGATACCAGGACGTCGTAAATACGTGCCAGTGGCCAAGGATCTGATTTTTGATTACGTGACCGTGGGAAGGCTGCAACGGTCCTTCAGTTTGAAACACTATTAAGTAAGTTTTTTTCAGCGCTGTTTTGACTTTGAACAGTCACTAAACAAATGGTTGCAAGTTGAGGACTATCTGCAGAGCTAAAGTCAGAGGTACCTCCAGAAATCGTGGGCGCGCCATCACTGGAGATTTTATTTTATTTATTTATTTATTTATTTATTTTATTTGGACTTACATGCCGCTCCTCTCCAAAGACTCGGAGCGGCTTACAACATATATAAACAATATTCAATCTAAGTCCAAATGAAAAAAGCATTAAAAACAAAAACACATTCATCATTCACACAACAACCCACAATCATCCCCAGGCCTGCCGGCAAAGATAGGTTTGAAGATTCTTTCGGAAGGCCGGGAGGGTGGGAGAAACGCGGACTTCAAGGGGCAGTTGGTTCCAGAGGGTGGGCGCCACAACAGAGAAGGCCCTCCCCCTAGGACCCGCCAGACGACATTTTAAGAAGAGACTGGACATTCACCTGTCTGAGACAGTATAGGGCAGTGGTGGCGAACCTATGGCACGCGTGCCAGCGGCAACACTCAGAGCCCTCTCTGTGGGCACATGCGCCATGCCCCGGAGATGGCAACCGTCCCTCTTCAAGCAGCCGCCCGCTAACTCGCCGAGGTCCCACGTGGCCGGATGCATCCCAGCACGGTGGGTTTCCCTCCCCCTCCCCCTCCCAGTCCCATCCCTCCTGGCCTCGCATGCTCTCCTTTTCCCAGGCACGACCCGCTGCATCGCCTCCTCAGCTGTTGGCCAGCTGTCGAGCTCAGAGGCAGCTTCTGGGCTGCAGAGACCTAGAGAGCGCCGGTCGAGGGGCCGGCAGTCTGTGGCTGCTGACGGACACCGTCGGCCCCCATGTGCTCGCTGGCCTCTGTGTGCAGGGTCCGATGATGTCAGGCAGCAGCCACCCTGGCCCCTGCCTCGCCTTGCCCTGCGACAATGGTACCCCCGCCCTGCCTCGTCTACCTCACCCCGCAAGACGAGCCTCCTGTCCACTGTCCCACCCGCCAGAGAACCCCTGGATCTCCCCCAACCCTGTCCAGCCCCCACAGGAGTCCCTGCCCAGGAGCAACATTGAGGTGACCACGCCCACCTTGGCCACACCCACCCATTCTGCCATAACCACCACAGCCACGCCCACCCAGTGGGCCACGCCCACCTTGCACCCGGCGATAAATAAGTGGGTTTTGGGTTGCAGTTTGGGCACTCGGTCTCTAAAAGGTTCACCATCCCTGGTATAGGTTCTCCTGCTTGAGCAGGGGGCTGGACTAGAAGACCTCCAAGGTCCCTTCCAGATTCTATTCTATTCTATTCCATTCTATTCCATTCTATTCCTTAATTCTATTCTATTCTATTCTGTTCTATTCTACTCTCTACTCTATTCTATTCTACTTTATTCTACTTTACTCTACTCTACTCTACTTTACTCTATGTTCATCACTATCCCCATATATTCTGTTCTGTTCTGTTCTGTTCTACTCTACTCTACTTTACTCTACTCTATGTTCATCACTATCCCCATATATTTATTTATTTATTTATTTGGGCTTGTATGCCGCTCCTCTCGGGAGACTCGGAGCAGCTAACAACATATATATATAAACAATAAATTACAATAAAAATCCCAAACAAGAAATATCTAAAAATACAATAAAACACCCACTCAAATTCAACAGTCAACCACAATCATCCCCAGGCCTGCCGGCAAAGATAAGTTTTAACATTTTTTCGGAAGGCCGGGAGAGTCGGAGAAACGAGGACTTCAGGAGGCAGTTGGTTCCAGAGGGCGGGCGTATCTATTGTATCTATTCTCTGTTCTGTTTCTATTCTATTCTATTCTATTCTATTCTATTCTATTCTATTCTATTCTATTCTATTCTATTCTATTCTATTCTACTCTACGTTCATCACTATCCCCATATATTCTATTCTATTCTATTCCATTCCACTCTATATTCTATTCTATATCCTATTCTATCCTATCCTACCGGTATTCTATTCTAAAAAGATGCAAAGTCCACTTAAGATCTTTTGGATTATCTATGCATGAACTGTATAAAGATATGAGCGCATGAAAAAGGTCAGGTCTTATTTCCAGAGATGCAAAGATGGTTTGTGAACGTGCCAAAGCTATGTGAGAACTTCCCTTTCCAAAGGTTACTGGTGGCTGTGGGATAGAAGATACACAGGAGATGTCATTAAGGCCTGTGATGTAATTCTCAGACAGATGGGTGTAGAGCAGAAAAGAGTAAAAAAAGAAAAGAAAAACTGAGGCATCAACGTTGCTCACATCCTTCTGCTTTTTCAACACAAGGGTATATAAAAGGTCATACCAGGCCATGCCCAAATGTTCAACTACCAAAATGACTACTCATTAAAAGTCCAACCTAGTCTAGTTGAACCACAAGTATTAATGCCACAGTACTTGTTTCTCTATATGTTGCCTTTATCTCCTGCCTTTATTACTTTACAAGTAACCATAGGAAGTGAACATCGGTAATACTCCTTCCTCCATGGAGAAATACCCCAGAACAACTATCCTGTAAAGTAAGTTGGGCTGAGAAAGAGTGACTAGCCCCAAATCACCCAGCAGGCTTTCATACCTAAGGCGGGACTAGAACTCTCCATCTCCAGACAATTGGCCCAAAGTCACCCAGCCAGCGGGACTAGAACTCACTGTCTCCTGGTGATTGGCCCAAAGTCACCCAGCTGCTTTCATGCCTGAGGTGGGACTAGAACAGGGGACTTCAAACTTGGTCCTTTTATGACTTGTGGACTTCAACTCCCAGAGTTCCTGAGCCAGCCATGCTGAGGGGAAAGGGGGAGTTTCCAAGCTGAGCCATGCTGGCTCAGGAATTCTGGGAGCTGAAGTCCCCGAAACATGAAGGAGCCATAGTTCCCCCATGCTGGCTCAGGGATTCTGGGAATTGATGTCCCCAAGTCAATTAAGGGGCCATAGTTCCCCCATGCTGGCTGAGGAATTCTGGGAGTTGAAGTCCGCAAGTCATGAAGGGGCCAAAGTTCCCCCATGCTGGTTCAGAAATTCTGGGAGTTGAAGTCCCTGAATCATTAAGGGGCCATAGTTCCCCCATGATGGCTCAGGGATTCTGGGAGTTGAAGTCCCTGAGTCATGAAGAGGCCATAGTTCCCCCATGCTGGCTCAGGAATTCTGGGAGTTGAAATCCACGAGTCATGAAGGGGCCACAGTTCCCCCATGCTGGCTGAGGAATTCTGGGAGTTGAAGTCCACAAGTCATGAAGGGGCCAAAGTTCCCCCATGCTAGCTGAGGAATTCTGGGAGTTGAAGTCCACGAGTCATGAAGGGGCCAAAGTTCCCCCATGCTGGCTCAGGAATTCTGGGAGTTCAAGTCCACAAGTCATGAAGGGGCCATAGTTCCCCCATGCTGGCTGAGGAATTCTGGGAGTTGAAGTCCACGAGTCATGAAGGGGCCATAGTTCCCCCATGCTGGCTCAGGAATTCTGGGAGTTGAAGTCCACAAGTCATGAAGGGGCCATAGTTCCTCCATGCTGGCTGGGGAATTCTGGGAGTTGAAGTCCACCAGTCATGAAGGGGCCATAGTTCCCCCATGCTGGCTCAGGAATTCTGGGAGTTGAAGTCCACAAGTCATGAAGGGGCCATAGTTCCTCCATGCTGGCTGGGGAATTCTGGGAGTTGAAGTCCACGAGTCATGAAGGGGCCATAGTTCCCCCATGCTGGCTCAGGAATTCTGGGAGTTGAAGTCCACAAGTCATGAAGGGGCCATAGTTCCTCCATGCTGGCTGGGGAATTCTGGGAGTTGAAGTCCACCAGTCATGAAGGGGCCATAGTTCCTCCATGCTGGCTGGGGAATTCTGGGAGTTGAAGTCCACCAGTCATGAAGGGGCCATAGTTCCTCCATGCTGGCTGGGGAATTCTGGGAGTTGAAGTCCACCAGTCATGAAGGGGCCATAGTTCCTCCATGCTGGCTGAGGAATTCTGGGAGTTGAAGTCCCCGAGTCATGAAGGGGCCACAGTTCCCCCATGCTGGCTCAGGAATTCTGGGAGTTGAAGTCCCCGAGTCATGAAGGGGCCATGGTTCCCCCAATCTGGCTGAGGAATTCTGGGAGTTGAAGTCCACAAGTCATGAAGGGGCCACAGTTCCCCCATGCTGGCTCAGGAATTCTGGGAGTTGAAGTCCCCAAGTCATGAAGGGGCCATGGTTCCCCCAATCTGGCTGAGGAATTCTGGGAGTTGAAGTCCCCGAGTCATAAAAGAGCCAATGTTGCCTACCCCTGCTTTAAGCCAATTACAGCTTAGCTTTGAAGAAGTAAAATTGCACCTATCCAACGGTACATGCCTCACTCTGCCCATGATCTGTTTCACAGAGGTGTTCGCTAACTTCTCAGGTGATCACAGAATCCACAGGGCTAGAAGGGGCTTCAAGGGTCCAACCTCCTGTTCAAGACAGGAGCCTTATACCATCCCAGTCAAATGGCTGTCCTGTCTGTTTTTGAAAACTTCCAGTTTCCCATACCAAATTAAGAAAAAAATAAAATTAAATTAAATGAACCCTCTTGTGAGTTCTCATTCATTCTGAAATGCAGAGACTTTACAAAATTTCACTATCTCGAAAGAGTTGGGCCTTGTTCCATTTCTGGGTTTAGGGGAAAGAGTCTACAGGTGATGTCAATGTTAATAGCTGGGGTGGCCCAGTGGTCAGTATGCAGTATTGCAGGCTAATTCGCTGCTCACTGCCAGCAGTTCGATCCTGACCGGCTGATGGTTGACTCAGCCTTTCACCCTTCTGAGGTCGGTAAAATGAGGACAAATCCACTGACTCTGTAAACCGCTTAGAGCAGTGTTTCTCAACTGTGACAATTTTAAGGCATGTGGACTTCAACTCCCAGAATTCCACAGCCAGCAGTGCTGGCTGTGGAATTCTGGGAGTTGAAGTCCAAATGCCGTAAAAGTGTCAAGGTTGAGAAACACTGGCTTAGAGAGGGCTGTAAAGCACTATGAAGTGGGATATATGTGCAAGTGCTATTGCTATTATATCCCTGACCTCCAAACCTGGGATTTTTAGAACAAGGATGAGTCCGTGATTTCTGGAAGAAGTTGGGGAAAAATAAACACTAAGTTCTCATAGTCAGCTACACTAAACTCGCGGGACAATCTAGCAAAGGGGACGTTTTATTTCCAGACAAATCATAATCCTACTTATTTACAGAATACAGAACTGGGAAGGGACCTTGGAGGTCATCTAGTCCAACCCCCGCTGCTCAGGCAGGAAACGCTTTACCATTTCGGATAAATGACAGTCCCGTCTCTTCTTAAACACTTCCAGTGTTGGAGCACCCACGCCTTCTGGAGGAAGCCATTTCACTGGTTTATTGTTCTCACGGTCAGGAAATTTCTCCTTACTTCTAGCTTGGTTCTCTCTTTGTTAAAATCTCCCAGCCAGCTTTCATGCCTAAGACGGGACTAGAACTCTCCATTGCCTGGCGATTGGCGCAAAGTCACTCACAGTGATGGCGAACCTTTTATAGACCGAGTGGCCAAACTGCAACCCAAAACCCACTTATTTATCGCCGGGTGCCAGGTGGGCGTGGATGGCTGTGGCTGTGGTGGTCATGGCAGATTGGATGGGTGTAGCCAAGGTGGGCGTGATCACCTCGATGTTGCTCGTGGGGAGGGACGCCTGTGGGGGCCAGGCAGGGTTGGGGGAGATCCAGGGGGTCTCTGTCAGGTGGGGCGGTGGGCAGGAGGCTCGTCCTGCAGGGTGAGGCGAGGCGAGGCAGGGCGGGGGTGCCATTGTCACAGGGCAAGGTGAGGCAGGGGCCGGATTGGCTGCTGCCTGACACATCAGCCCCCGCACACAGAGGCCAGCGAGCGCATGGCTGCTGGGATGCATCCAGCCACGTGGGACCTCAGCGAGTTAGTGGGCGGCTGGTTGAAGAGGGACGGTTGGCATCTCTGGGGCATGGTGAGCGTGCCCACAGAGAGGGCTCTGAGTGCCGCCTCTGGCACCCGTGCCATAGGTTCGCCACCACTGGTCACTCAGCTGGATTTTATACCTAAGGTGACACTAGAACGCACAGTCTCCTGCTGGCTGGGCCAAGGCACCCAGCCAATTTTTTCAGGCCTAATGTCATGGTTCCGACAGACGAAACTCTTCAAAAGAACTTCAAGGCATTGCTTACCTTAAAGCAGGCATGTCAAACTTGCGACGTCACGTGACGTCGCACGCTGTATCGTGACCGTTTCCCCATTGCCGTCAATGGGGTGGGTGCGGTTTCGGCATGACACATCCGGCCCGCGGGCCGGGAGTTTGACCTGTCTGCCTTAAAGAATCTTTTATTCAACAAGCATAGTATCGGCACCACATAGTTGAAATCAAAAACTAAATTCCGTTCCCCTGGGTTCAGTGTAACAAAGCACAACTCCCTCCTCCAATAAACAGTCATAAATCACATTCCCCAATTAGCTTGAAGCATTTCTCCCCAGCTCTCCAGCCTGCCAAAACTCTATCAACTCAGGGCCCAATGACCTTGGGTTCCCAGGGCTGAGTTGTTATTGTTATGACTAGCCTGACTCATCCACATTCCCCCTCTCGGCATCAACTAACTCTAAAAGCGACAGAGGAAAAATGGCTGCACTTCCATCTGTTGTCAAAGCAAGGACATCCGATGTGAGCAGCGTTGACACCCAACGTGAGGCTAGAACTCACTGTCTCCTGGTTTCTAGGCCAGCAGCTTAATCGCTGGGCAAAACTGACTTTCTTTTTGATGTGTCTTTAGGGCGTTTTGAGCTGAGTTCCCCGTGTGGCCCAACCAAGTCATTTCTATCTTCAAGCTGAGAAATAGAAAACTGGCACGTAACAGCTTGCTTCGGCCTATAATTCCAGGCTGAATCTCACTCTGTCCCAGACTTAACCTACTATAAAGGGGCAAGTGAGAGAATCCAATTCCAAATGGCACTACAGTAGTGGCCAAAATTGTGGAAACCTTTTGGGGAAAAGTGTATTTTTGAGGTTTGATGGCTAATAACACCATTTTTTGTTTGGATATTGTTGTATCCGGCCCTTCTCAGCTTAGTAAAGTCCACAGGAATATTACTTTAAGAGTTTTATTTAACACAGTTCAAGAGATTCACTTCAAAGCAAGATGCTGGCAGTTCGTTTGCGGAACGGAGGAGTCTGACTTATTTACATTCAGCTTAAACATGCTCTCCCCCTTCCAATAACTCACTCTTTATCTCTCAGGTTGTCCAAGACCTCATTAATCTTCCGTAGATTCCAAAAACACCAGAAAACTGAGTTCAAACTAACTCCTCGAGGTATCAGGCTACTACTTGATATTAACGTTGCTCGTGACAAAGAATTAGTCCCTCCTTCACCTTCTAATATAGTTTTTGATACGTCACTTCCCCCATGGCTTCCTTTTTCCACGTAACTGAAACCTCCGCCTATCAAACCTTCGGAATCTCGGATCAAGCCATATATTTTCCTGTTCCAAGTCTGACTCCCCGCTTTGAGATTCTGACCCAGACTGCATGCAAATCTCCTCACTGTCTGCCTCGGCTGCCGGGAGGGGAAAACACCCAGAGGGGCCTGGCTGCTCCTCCTCATCCTCTGACATTTCCCAAGCTGGTCTAGAGACACCCACAACAGATATATAAAATTATTATTATTATTTATTAAATTTCTATGCTGCCCTATTCCGGGAACTCAGGGCGGCTCACAGCATAAATAGAAATCCAATATTAAAAAAAACTACATAATACATATATAAAAAATACATATATAAAAAGAGAACCCCTAAATTAAGAAACCATTCATTCAACAAACGTACACACAAACATACACTGGCTAGGGGCAAGATGTCAACCGCCCCAGGCCTGTCGGCAGAGATGTGTCTTAAGGAGTTCACGAAAGGCGGAGAGGGTGGGGGCGATACGGATCTCCGGGGGGAGTTGGTTCCAGAGGGCCGGGGCCGCAACAGAGAAGGCCCTTCCCCTAGGCCCCGCCAGGCGACACTGTCTGGCTGACGGGACCTGGAGAAGGCCGACTCTGTGGGCCCTAACCGGTCGCTGGGTTTCGTGAGGCAGCAGACAGTCCCGTAAGTAACCTGGTCCGATGCCATGTAGGGCTTTATAGGTCATAACCAACATGCCGAAACCGCACCCACCCCATTGATGGCAATGGGGAAACGGTCACGATACGTCATGTGACATCACGTGATGTTGCAAGTTTGACATGCCTGCTTTAAGGTAAGCAATGCCTTGAAAATTATATATCAATGGAAAGATCATTTGATCAAGAATGTAATGTAACAAAGTTTGTTCAATTATCTGTACTGTATTCTATGAAAAGGCAAACAACCAGAAAAAGGAAGCACAACTTGCTTAGGTTGATCTCAGGTAGCTTTCCTTCACCCGATTGTAGACAATGAGCATGAGCATTTTAAGAGAGCCAATCGGCTGTCATCTTGTTTTGGCAATGAGCCAATCAGATCACAGGAGGATCCAATGATTGATGTCCTGTATTGAAGCTGAGAGGAGGACATTTGTCAGTGTGTTATGTGATCACTATCAAGTTGGTTGGGTTTTTTTTTTGTGTGTTCTTTCATTGAGTGAGCTTGTAAAACGTCATAAAATTAAAGGAATAGTGCAAAGAGTTGACCGGACATATTATGAAGTGAACGAGGCTACAGTTATAAAGACATTATTATTATTATTATTATTATTATTATTATTATTATTATTATTAATTTATTTATTTATTTATTTATTTATTTATTTATTTAATTTCTATGCCGCCCTATTCTGGAGAACTCAGGGCGGCTCACAACATGATAGAAATTACAATAAAATACATAAATATAAAAACCCTTAGTTGAAAAAGAAACCAATCATTCCACAAACATACACACAAACATACACTGGCTAGGGGCAAGGTGTTAGCTGCCCCAGGCCTGCCGGCAAAAGTATGTTTTAAGCAATTTACGAAAGGCGGAGAGGGTGGGGGCGACACGGATCTCCGGGGGAAGTTGGTTCCAGAGGGCCGGGGCCGCAACAGAGAAGGCTCTTCCCCTAGGAAGAAAAACGGGTGGGAACTTGACCCAAAGTGGCATTTCTACTGGACACCTTCCCCAAAAGGTTTCCACAATTTTGGCCACTCCTGTACACATAACATGGCTGACAGCTGCCGCGTTTTTCAAAAAAAGCCTGCACAGGTTGCGCCAGCCCACTCCAGCTTTAATTGAGCTTAAAAATAGTAACAACAAGCAATAAGTGCTGGAATGATGTGCATGAGATACCACCTCCTAACACACATCCTCCGATCTGTGCTATCAATTAGATCTCCCTCTTTCCACATATTTGCTGTTTATCCAATGTCTTAATTCTGCAAGGCGGTTCAAAGATCAGAGCGGGTACCTGCAGCCTATATTTTGTCAAGCCAGGCAGCACAGACAAGCCCAGGCGGTTTTCTTGACAACATTTTTTTTTTCTAGACAAAGAGTCACCCAGCTGGCTTCCCATTATCTCTGAAGCAGGATTCAGCCCTTTAATCACGAGTCCAAACTGGCTCCAGGTATTAAAAAATAGGCGTTGCAATTAATGCAACTTGATTCAAGGGGCAAGGTGGGTGGTTCCCCTTGCCAACTTTGGATTCTCACAAGTTGTTCTTTGTCCTGACCGTACCCGTACTGATTCAGTGACCTCACTTCGGGACAGTCTAAGTTTGTACATGTACATGCCCAATAAATACTTGAGATCTTCGTCGAGATTATGGTTTTGTGGAATTTGTACCTTTTTTGTTCTGAGGCTTTGGGATTGCTGCAATCGGCAACCGCTAGAAAAATCATCTCAGCCATTGTGGGTTTCACCTCTGTGCCTGGAGGGGATCCCTAAAGCTGGTGCTCCACCAACGCTCAAGGTTGTTATACTCATCTGAGTATACTAACAAACTTGTACTCCGCACAAAGCAGAAGCGGGAGGAAGAAGCTTTTAGGGACGGCCCAAGTCTGAAGGATCGTCTATGACAGGGGTCTTCAAACATGGCCCGGTTATGACTTGTGGACTTCAACCCCCAGAATTCCTCAGCCAGGTACGCTGGCTAAGGAATTCTGGGAGTTGAGGTCCACACCTCTTAAAATGGCCGAGGTTGAGAAACACCAGTTTAGCTCTTTCTGAGTTAGCATTATTTTCCCCTCACATTATGTCAGGGGTCTTTAAACTCGGCCCTTTTATGACTTGTGGACTCCAACTCCCAGAATTCCTCAGCCAGCGTGGGGGAACTATGGCCCCTTCATGACTCGTGGACTTCAACTCCCAGAATTCCTGAGCCAGCATGGGGGAACTATGGCCCCTTCATGACACGTGGACTTCAACTCCCAGAATTCCTGAGCCAGCATGAGGGAACTATGGCCCCTTTATGACTCGTGGACTTCAACTCCCAGAATTCTTCAGCCAACATGGGGGAACTATGGCCCCTTCATGACACGTGGACTTCAACTCCCAGAATTCCTGAGCCAGCATGCAGGAACTATGGCCCCTTCATGACACGTGGACTTCAACTCCCAGAATTCCTGAGCCAGCATGAGGGAACTATGGCCCCTTTATGACTCGTGGACTTCAACTCCCAGAATTCCTGAGCCATCATGCGGGAACTATGGCCCCTTCATGACTCGTGGACTTCAACTCCCAGAATTCCTGAGCCAGCATGAGGGAACTATGGCCCCTTCATGACTTATGGACTTCAACTCCCAGAATTCTTCAGCCGGCGTGCCTGGCTGAGGAATTCTGGGAGTTGAAGTCCACAAGTCATAAAAGGGCCAAGTTTGTAGACCCCTGGTCTATTAAAAAGAATTGGACCACTTGCTTCTGTGGCTTCTGTGCTAAGTAAAATGCCTAGCTGAGCGTCAATTGGAAGAATGAAGAACTTCCTTGGATGCGAAAAGGGAGCTTCGTATATGTATCAACACAGTATATGTGTATATGCCATAAAATGTGGCATTCTCCAAACGAGCTGAATCCGACCCCAGCGTTTTCTTTGTGATATCAATGGGAGGCAGGCCCCGCAAGGGCAGCAGCAGAAACGAGGACAGTAAAGAGAAATAGGTATCACGTAATAACAAATGTTTTGGTAAATAATAAGCGGACCGAGCTCTCTAGAATGTGATTTGCTCACCGTAAACTAACAAACATTGTCTTTAGCAAGTTTAAAATACGCAGCTTGTGTTATCCCCGTGAGACACGTTCCGGACTTACGTGGGGTGTCCCATGTGACATCGGAATCTACATTAAGGACAATATTTTAGAATAGAATAGAGCAGGGCTTTTCAACCTTTCCACCCATTGTACTACTTTTAGGATATGGCAATATCCGAGTACCACCAATCGCCTAGCAAGGTGTCAAAAATGTGATGACAAAAAAAAAGGGAAAAAAGTGATAAAGTACAGGTAGTCCTCGACTTACAACAGTTCGCTTAGTGACTGTTCGAAGTTACAATGGCACTGAAAAAAGTGCCCCCCCCAGCCACAGCCGAGCAAGACACCTGCCCACCTGCCCGGCGGCGCTCTTCCTCCTGTCCGGTTTTCATTGTTGTGAGCATTTCTGTTGAGGATTGGCAGCGGGGGTGGGGTGGGGGGTGTTTGGTTTTTATCCCCCCCCCCGTCTGCTGGGTGGTTGCAGCAGGTTTTGGTCACTTTACATGACCCTGGGACACGGTGACCGTCATAAATATGAATCAGTGGCCAAGCATCTGAATGTAAATCACAAGACCCTGGAGACGCTGCAACATTCCAGCTGATCGGCGCTTCTTCTGGGCTCAGCAGAAGCACCAGGATCAGTGCTGAGCTCCAGCTAGAGCCTGGCACTGATCCTGGTGCTTCCACTGAGCCGACAGCCCCGAAGAAGCGCTGATCCTGGTGCTTCCGCTGAGCCCTGACAGCCCTGCAGCTCCAGCCGTCTCTCACTCAGGCTTGTGCGGTGCTGCCACCGGTTCAACTCATTCCCCTCCCCCACTACCACTTTTCTAGGATGGTCGCGTACCCCCTGCCAGGTGCCAATGGACCACAGGTGGTACCCGTACCCCTGGTTGAAAAGCCCTGGAATATAGAGCTGGAAGGGACCAGGGAGGTCATCTAGTCCAACCCCCTGCTCAAGCAGGAGACCCTATTCCATTTCAGACAAAGAATTGCTCAGTGACTTTTTAAAAACCTCCAGTGATGGAAGCCCCCACAGCTTCTGGAGGCCAGCTGTTCCATTGGTTCACTGTCCTCACTGTTAGGAAGTTTCTCCTTAATTCCAGCTTGCTTCTCTCCTTGACCAGTTTCCATCTGTTGTTTCTCGTCCTGCCCTCTGGTGCTCTGGTGAACAACGTGACCCCCACTTCTTTGTGGCAGCCCCTCAAATACTGGATTACTGCTATCATGTCTCCCCTATTTCTTTTTTTCTTTAGACTAGCCAGACCCAAGTCCCGCAGCCGTTCTTCGTAGGTTTTAGTCTCCAGGCCTTGGATCATCTTAGTTGCTCTTCTCTGATTTTTTTCCCCAAACTCTCAACATCCTTTTTGTGATATGGGGATATGATATTTGTCAAGATCTATTTTTTTTTGCAAATGAAATAATTTTTAGGAGTATTTTGCTTCCCTTCTCCTTGTCCATCATCATCATCATCATCATCATCATCATCATCAGGAGATGGGGGGGGCTAAAAGGATTGTGACAAACATCTCATATGATAAAGACATCCAATACAGGCACAGAGGGAAGTACGGTATGATATGGTAGTAATAAACAGGAGGATTCTGGTAATATCTTTTCCAGTGAACATACAGGTAGTCTTCGACTTACAACAGTTCATTTAGTGACCATTCAAAGTTACAACAGCACTGAAAAATGTGACTTATGACCGTTTTTCGCAGGTACGACCTTTGCAGCATCCCCAGAGTCACGTGATTAAAATTCGGATGCTTGGCAACTGGTTCATATTTATGACGGTGGCAGCGTCCCCGGGGTGTGTGTGTGCCACACAATCCCCTTTTGCAACCTTCTGAAAGCAAAACCAATGGGGAAGCCAGCTTCACTTAATAACCGGGGTTACTAACTTATCAACTGCAGTGTTTCACTTAACAACTGCGGCCAGAAAGGTCGTAAAATGGGGAGAAAAGCTCACTTAATAACTGTCTCGTTTAGCAACAGGAATGTTGGGCTCAATTCTAGTCGTAAGGTGAGAATTCACCTTACGATGGTGAGACCACACTTGGAGTACTGTGTACAGTTCTGGTGACCGCACCTCAAGAAGGATATAATGGAACTGGAAAAGGTGCAAAAAAGAGCAACAAGAATGATCAAGGAAATGGAGCGCCTCCCTTATGAAACCAGATTGCAACGCCTTGGTCTCTTCAGCCTTGAAAGACGGCGTTTAAGGGGTGACTTGATCGAAGTGTATAAAATCATGCATGGGATAGAAAAGGTGGATAGAGAAAAACTCTTTTCTCTATCACACAATACCAGGACAAGGGGGCACTCCCTAAAGCTCGTAGCTAAGAAATAAAGGGAAATATTTCTTCACCCAGAGGGTCGTTGGTTTATGGAATTCACTTCCTGAAGGGGTCGTGACAGCTGTCAGCCTTGACAGCTTCAAGGCAGGGCTAGATAGATTCATGGAGGCCAAGTGTATCGGTGGTTATTAAAACGGATGTCCATGTGCCGCCTCTATGTTGGTTGAGGCAGGCAGGATTCCCTTGAGTCCCATTTGTTGGGGGTCAAGGGAAAGGGAGGGTTGTGCCTTCTCTTTCTGCTCAAGATCCCCATGTACAATTGGTGGGCCACTGTGTGACACAGAATGCTGGACTCGATGGGCTTTGGCCTGATTCAGCAGGGCTCTTCTTATGTTCTTAATTACCTGTGTTTTATTAAAAGACAGGCTTCTACGGAGTATGCCTTACGAAACTTCCTGCGTTTAGTAAAATGCACGCCCGTCAGGCCCCTTCTGATAATTGGTAAGAGTAAGTTGCCTTTCATATGTTCAACCTGTTTGCTAATTTTTGAGGCAGTTCAGCGAGGTTTAAAAGTCAAAATGCATCAGCAGAATTGTCTTACTGCACAACTGTAGGACAGCATTTGCTCAAGCTTTGTTTAATCCATTATTCTTCTGCCAAAATCTCAGCTCCCGGATTGCATTAGTAGAAATTAAAAAGTCTTTCCCACCCACGTCTGATCTATAGACAAAAAAACATTTTATAATTCCAGAAGTCGCTAGGAGAGTCCTTTGCATGCATTGTGGGATACGAAACTTGGGTTTTTGACTGCTGGGATCATCTGTCCCATTTGTAAATTTTAACCAGAAAATTAGCTCTTTGTATAATGTAATGGTCCGATTATAGCGTAGACACGTAATAAGGCCTTAGTATTATTACCTTCCTTTTTTTTAAAGCTGTACTATAAAAAAATCCGTAACTAGAAGTATCCTCTCTCCAGCCCATAGAGAGGGTTAAAACTTTTCAATCTTTTTTATTCTTCTTTCGGAGCACTGGGAGGCATTAAGGGGTAGCAGGACTTGACTGATGCTAAAACAAAATAAGAGACTTGGGTGGATGGGATGAGGGACCACCAGGAAATCTACAGGTGGGGAGCGCAAGAATTCCTCTGGGAAGAAGCCAGCACAGATGCCAAGAAAATGACACAGGTGCAGATACGAAGCTGCCAGGAGTCAAGTTCAACCTGAGGAACTCATTTTTTTTTTAAACAGGGCAACGAGTGGTCTGAGACCTGCAGAAATTTTAAGCACCCAAGTCACCCCTTCAGTCCCCAAGCCTCTTCTCCCAAATGGGTTCAGGGTTACCCCTTCTAGAGCAGGGCTTTTCAACCAGGGGTACGGGTACCACCTGTTGTACATTGGCACCTGGCAGGTGGTACATGACCATCCTAGAAAAGTGGTAGCCGGGGAGGGGAATGAGTTGAACCGGTGGCAGCACCGCACAAGCCTGACCGAGAGACGGCTGGAGCTGCAGGGCTGTCAGGGCTCAGCGGAAGCGCCAGGATCAGTGCCGCTTTCCAGCTGATTGGCGTTTCTTCGGGGCTGTCAGGGCTCAGTGGAAATGCCAGGATCAGCGCCAGGCTCCACCTGGAGCTTGGCACTGATCCTGGTGTTTCTGCTGAGCCCTGAAGAAGCACCAATCAGCTGGAAAGCAGCACTGATCCTGGCGCTTCTGCTGAGCCCAGAAGAAGCATCGATCAGCTGGAATGTTGCAGCCTCTCCAGGGTCTTTTGATTTACATTCAGATGCTTGGCAACTGATTCATATGTATGACTGTCACAGTGTCCCAGGGTCATGTGAAGTGACCAAAACCTGCTGCAACCACCCAGCAGACGGGGGAATAAAAACCAAACGCCCCCCCACCTCACCCCTGCTGCCAATCCTCAACAGAAATGCTCACAACAATGAAAACCTCAGACAGGAGGAAGAGCGCTGCTGGGCGGGCAGGCAGGGGTCTTACTAGGTTGTGGCTTGGGGGGGCACTTTTTTCAGCGCCATTGCAACTTCTAAGAGTCACTAAGCGAACTGTTGTAAGTCGAGGACTACCTGTACTTTATCGCTTTTTTCCTCTTTTTTGGTCATCAAGTTTTTGAGACCTTGCTAGGCGACTGGTGGTCCTCAGATGTTGCCATATCCTAAAAGTGGTACAGTGGGTGAAAAGGTTGAAAAGCCCTGTTCTAGAGGATAGCCCTTGACACACCATGCAAAGTCACAAAATCAGGGAAAAGCTAACACAGACAAACCCTTCCTCCCTGCCATCCATTTCTATGACTATTAGGAGGAGGCAGGCATCCCCAGATAATCCCCTTCCAAGAGGAGAGTCAACCTATTCTCCAAAGCACCTGAAGGCAGGCCAAGAAGCAACAGATGGAAACTAATCAAGGAAAGATCCAACTTAGAAATTAAGGTGAGAACAATTAACCAGTGGAACAGTTTCCCTCTAGAAGTTGTGGGTGCTCCATCACTGAAGGTTTTTAAGAAAAGATTGAACAAGTACTTGTCTGAAATGGTATAGGATCTCCTGTCGTGGAAACGGGGTTGGATTAGAAGACCTCCAAGGTCCCCTCCAGCTGTTATCCTGTTATTCTGAAGAACTCCTCTCTAGAGGTTGTGGATGCTTCATCATTGGAGGGTTTTAAAAAGAGATCTAGTAATCATTTGTCCAGAGTGGCACATAGTCTCCTGCTTCAGCAGGGGGTTGGACTACATGACCTCCAAGGTCCCCTTCCAACTCAAGTTCTTCTGAATAACGTACCTCCAGAGTTTGTGGATGCTCCCATCACTGGAGGCTTCGAAGAAGAGATTTAATAACCCTTTGTCCAGAACGGTACAGGGTCTCTCCTGCTTGAGCAGGGGGTTGGGCTAGATGACCTCCCAAGGTCCCTTCCAACCCAGTGATTCTGAACAACTTTGCCTCCCGAACTTGTTTGTGCTCCATCACTGGAGATATTTTTAAAGACGAGACTGGACAACCAACCACTTGCCTGAAATGGTTTAGGGTTTCCTGCTTCAGCAGGGGGCTGGACTAGAAGACCTCCACGGTCCCTTTCCGACTCTGTTACTCAGACTCCAAAGAGGCTCCTTCTCTCATTCGTGCCCCCAGCCTTTTCCAAAGATTCCCCCCCACAATGGAGTAGATGGGGGGGAAGGAGGGAAAGATCTGCAATGGGGGGGGGGAAGGAACCCCCTAAACAGGGGTAGGCAACCTTGGCTCTTTTAGGACTCGTGGACTTCAACTCCCAGAATTCCTGAGCCAGCACAGCTGGCTCAGGAATTCTGGGAGTTGAAGTCCACGAGTCCTAAAAGAGCCAAGGAACCTGCACCCCCCCTCCCAGAAATAACCTCGGGGCGGGGGGGTGACTTCTGCAAAAGCCCCCCCTTTGTCTCTTCCCCCCCCTTGCAAAGATGCAAACCCTTCAAGGGTGAAGGGGGGGGACTAGGCCGCTCTTTCCCCCCTCCCGTCAATAACTTATTGGGGGACCCCCCTCCATCACCCCACTTCCACGGGGAAGGGGTTGGGGGGAGGTCCACGAGGGAAAGCGACCCCCCCCGCCGCCGCCGCCTCACTCACAGAACTCGGCGATGTAGGAGGAAACGACGTAGTTCTCCTCGCACCAGTCGAGGGTGGACGTCGGCGGGCCCCAGTAGCCGACGCGGTCGCCGGCGGGAGCCATGGCCGGTCGGAGGGCCGAGCGAGGAGGAAAGGAAGCGCCCGCCGCCGCATCCGCTCTTCTTCGGGGACCTTCGGGCCAGCTGACCCCGCCTTCCCGCCGGCTTGAGGCGGGGCGGCGGCGGCGGAGGCCCGCCTGCTAGGCCTGGCGGGCAGGGCCTCTGGGTTGCCATGGCGACCGGAGGGCCAACCGCCCGCAAAGCTTGCCGGGCCGGGGCTCCAACGTCGCCATGGCGACCGACGAGCCAACCGCCCGCGAGGCTTGCCGGGGTGGGGCTCTACGTTGCCACGACGACCGGAGGGCGAACCGCCCGCAAAGCTTGCCGGGCCGGGCCTCTTACGTTGCTATAGCGACCTCCGGGCGTTCTAATTTCCCCGCTGTGTCCCTGAGGCTGGGCCTCGCAGGCATCCCAAGATGCTAGCCCTCATGGAGGTCCGGGAAAGGTCCCAGAATGCTGGCTGGGGGTGGGGGGGGATGCTGGAAGTCTAAGCCTCTTGAAATTGCCAAGGTTGAGAAACATGAAGCTAGGGCACCAAGGAGATGCAAGAGTGAACCTTTTGGGGGGGGGGGAAGAGAGAGAGAATGAGAGAGAGATTTAATCAGAGAATGAGAGAGAGAATGAGAGAAAGAGAGAATGAGAGAGAGATTGAGATAGAATGAGAGAGAGAGAGATTGAGACAGAGAAAGAGAGAATGAGAGAGAGATTGAGAGAGAATGAGAGAGAGAGAGAATGAGACAAAGTGAAAGAGAGATTGAGACAGAGAGAGAGAATGAGAGAGAGAGAGATTGAGACAGAGAAAAAGGATGAGGAGAGAGATTGAGACAAAGAAAGAGTGAGAATGAGATATGGAGAGAAAGAGAGAGAGAGATTGAGACAGAGAGAGAGAATGAGCGAGAGATTGAGAGAGAAAGTTAAAGAGAGAGATTGAGACAGAGAGAGAGTATGAGAGAGAGAGATTGAGACAGACAGAGAGAGAGAGAGAGAGAGAGAGAGAGAAAGAGAGGGAGAGAATGAGAGATAGAGATTGAGACAGAGAGAGAATGAGGGAGAGATTGAGACAGAAAGAGAGAGAATGAGAGAAAGAATGAGAGATTGAGACACAGAAAGAGAATGAGAGAGATTGACAGAGAGAGAATGAGACAGAGAGAGAAAATGAGAGATGAGAGAATGAGATAGAGAGAGAATAAGAGGGAAAGGAAAGATTGAGACAGAATGAGAGAGAGAGAGAGAGAGATTGAGACAGAGAGAGAATGATAGAGAGATATTGAGACAGAGAAAGGGAGAATGAGAGAGAGAGATTGACAGAGAGAAATGAGAGAGAGATTGAAAGAAAAAAAAGAGATGCAAGAGTGAAGAAAACTTTTATTTTTTGGTCAGATATTTTTTGAAAGAAAGCAAGTGGTGATATATCTAGAAGACTCAGGAGCAGGTGGGGAAATGTGGAAGAGTAAGCCTCACATCTGAAATAGCAGTAAATGAATATACAGGTAGTCCTCGACTCACAATAGTTCATTTAGTGACTGTTCAAACGGCACTGAAAAAAAAAACTTATGATCTGATTTCGCACTTGCAACCTTTTGTAACATCCCCGGGATCCTGTGATCAACATTCGGATGTTTGGCAATTGGTTCGTTAGGGCCGTTGCTGTGTCCCACCTTTTGCAACTTTATTATTTTATCCTAAACCAACCAAACAAAATGCAATAATGTACATTCAGCCCTAACCACAACAAAAAGAAAGGGGAAAAAATTGTGAACAAAAAAGGAGGAAAAAGGGGTCAATTAAATTTAACATTTAACATGCAGGATCCGCCTTGGCTGAGTGCCAAAAGAAAAGAAAAAAAACCCCAATAAATTCTCTCCTTTTAACAAATAAGAACATAAGAACATAAGAAGAGCCATGCTGAATCAGGCCAAAGCCCATCGAGTCCAGCATTCTGTGTCACCCAGTGGCCCACCAATTGTACATGGGGATCTTGAGCAGAAAGAGAAGGCAAAACCCTCCCTTTCCCTTGACCCCCAACAAGTGGTACTCAAGGGAATCCTGCCTGCCTCAACCAACATAGAGGCGGCACATGGACATCCGTTTTAATAACCACCGATACACTTGGCATCCATGAATCTATCTAGTCCTGCCTTGAAGCTGTCAAGGCTGACAGCTGTCACGACCCCTTCAGGAAGTGAATTCCATAAATCAACGACCCTCTGGGTGAAGAAATATTTCCCTTTATTTGTCCTCACTTTCTTACCTATGAGCTTTAGGGAGTGCCCCCTTGTCCTGGTATTGTGTGATAGAGAAAAGAATTTTTCTCTATCCACCTTTTCTATCCCATGCATGATTTTATACACTTCGATCAAGTTGCCCCTTAAACGCCGTCTTTCAAGGCTGAAGAGACCAAGGCGTTGCAATCTGGTTTCATAAGGGAGGCGCTCCATTTCCTTCATCATTCTTGTTGCCCTTTTTTGCACCTTTTCCGGTTTCATTATATCCTTCTTGAGGGTGCGGTGACCAGAACTGTACACAGTACTCCAAGTGTGGTCTCACCATCGATTTGTACAGAGGCAATACAACACTTGCTGACTTATTTTCGATTCCCTTCCTAGCTCACTGTGCTAGCTCACTGCTTTAGAACCTTAACTACTTTAAGATGTGTGTGGACTTCTGTTGTAATATGTTGTAATGCATGAGGCTTGGAACAAAGGAACAGGCCATGTGACTTTACCATGCTGTTTTGGAGCAACAGGAAATGGAGGCGGGGCCAAGAGGTGGAGTCCATTGGCCACAGCAGAGGAACAGGCCATGTGGTTTTGGAACAAAGGACAAAGGCCATGCGGCCTTGGGACAGGAAATAAGGGGGCCTAATAGGTGGATGGACGTTGTACCAAGATTTGAATCCATTGGCCACAGGGTGTAGCCTTGTCATTGGCTGAAGAAATAACATTGTCATTGGCTGTTTGTAACCATGTGATGCATTGTGTAACCGCCCACTGTAACAGGGAATAAAAGGGGAAGGCAGCCTTTTGTCAGTTGTCGCTTCGCCCAGAGAAAATGTGCCTGTCTGCATGTCTCTCATTAATTCGGCTATCGTGAAGGACCCGCCATTGATTGGGGCGCAATGAGGTGCCTCAAATCAGAATTGAAGCTGCCTACGGAGGGCAAGGCTTCAGGTTGTTGGAACGGGACCATGTGATTGACCCAATTGAGTTGGTTGTTGGAACAGGACCATGTGATTGACCCAGTTTAGTTGGTTGTTGCAACAGGACCATGTGATTGCCCCAGTTGAGTTGGTTGTTGGAACAGGACCATGTGATTGACCCAGTTGAGTTGGTTGTTGGAACGGGACCATGTGATTGACCCAATTGAGTTGGTTGTTGGAACAGGACCATGTGATTGACCCAGTTTAGTTGGTTGTTGCAACAGGACCATGTGATTGCCCCAGTTGAGTTGGTTGTTGGAACAGGACCATGTGATTGACCCAATTGAGTTGGTTGTTGGAACAGGACCATGTGATTGACCCAGTTGAGTTGGTTGTTGCAACAGGACCATGTGATTGCCCCAGTTGAGTTGGTTGTTGGAACAGGACCATGTGATTGACCCAGTTGAGTTGGTTGTTGGAACAGGACCATGTGATTGACCCAATTGAGTTGGTTGTTGGAACAGGACCATGTGATTGACCCAGTTTAGTTGGTTGTTGCAACAGGACCATGTGATTGCCCCAGTTGAGTTGGTTGTTGGAACAGGACCATGTGATTGACCCAATTGAGTTGGTTGTTGGAACAGGACCATGTGATTGACCCAGTTTAGTTGGTTGTTGCAACAGGACCATGTGATTGCCCCAGTTGAGTTGGTTATTGGAATGGGACCATGTCATTGACCCAGTTGAGTTGGTTGTTGGAACGGGATCATGTCATTGACCCAGTTGAGTTGGTTGTTGGAAAGGGACCATGTCATTGACCTAGTTGTGTTGGTTCTTGGAACGGGACCATGTCATTGACACAGTTGAGTTGGTTGCTGGAAAGGTACCATGTGATTGACCTAGTTGAGTTGGTTGTTGGAAAGGAACCATGTGATTGACTCAGTTGCGTTGGTTGTTGGAACAGGACCATGTCATTGACCCAGTTGAATTGGTTGTTGGAACGGAACCATGTGATTGACCCAGTTAATTTTTTTGTGGGAACAGGGCGACAATCCAATCTATTTTGCATGGTTGCTGTTGGGAGGGAGTGTTCAGATTTGAGGAGAGGGCTTTTATGTTTCCGTAAGCTAGACCAAAGCCGCGGCACGAACTTCTAGCCATCAAATAAATCCATAATGCTTCCTTCCCAGAGTCACATACAGAAGATGAAGATTGGGGCCAAAATGACTTAAGGCGGTCTTGAACTTCCGCATCCACCTTTTCCTTGGCTTCAGTGAGTAACCTGTTTTGGTTCTCTCCCTGCAGAACATCTGTGAGGACCCCCACCTCTTTGTGGATGGAATCAGCTCCCATGACTTACACCAAGGGCAGGTGGGCAACTGCTGGTTCGTGGCCGCCTGCTCAGCGTTGGCGTCCAGAGAGGCTCTGTGGCAGAAGGTAACCATTTTGGAAATTGTCGGAAAAAACTATCTGCTTTGCTCCCGCGGCTGTGATGACACAACGAACTTAGCTGTCTTGTGAACCGGGCCTTTACAGGTGGTCCTCGATTTACAACCACAAACTGAGCCTAGCATTTCTGTTGCTAAGCCAGACAGCGTTGCCCCATTTGACGACCTTCCTGCAGTGGTTAAGAGAATCACTGCAGTTTGTTAAGTTAGTCACACGCTTGTTCAACGAATCTGGCGTTTCCCCCCATCGACTTGGCTTGTCAGATGGTCGGGAAAAGTGGTCACATGATTCCGGGACAACTGCAACCGTCATAAATACGAGTCGGTTGCCCAAGAGTCTGAATTTTGATCACGTGATCGTGGGGACTCCCGCGATGGTCCTAACGGTGAAAAACCATCCTAAGTCGCTTTTTTCAGTGCCGTTGTAACTTTGAAGGGTCACTAATGGAACGGTTGTAAGTTGAGGACTATCTGTATGTCAGCGCTGCTAACATGGGATGTTCTTGCTTTGACGACGTGTGGAGATGCAGCCTTTTTCTTCCTTATGTTTTACTCTTAGAATTAGGTGATGCTGGGGGAGGAGAAGGAAGAATGTGATGGGAGTTAGTTAAACATAACAGTATTGTAATAGTGTGTGAATTCAGTGCTTTTGAAATAAGAGACGATAAGAAATGGCGGGTTGAAGAACTGGAGGGAAGGTCTGCATTTCAAACTAATTGGGGAATGTGATTTTTGACTGTTAATTGGAGGAGGGAATTGTGCTTTGATACTACCGGTATGTGCTCAGGGGAGGGGAATTCAGATTTTGGCTTCGCGTATGTACGTGCCGATGCTATGCTGCTCGAATAAAGATTCTTTAAGGTAAACAATGCCTCGAAGTTCTTTTGAAGAGTTTCATCTGTCGGAACCATGACACTGTACTTTATAAGTAACTCAAGGCGGTGAATGGAAGGGAGGGAATATTAGGAATGTTGGAAGGGGTCTTGGAGGTCATCAAGTCCAACCCCCTGCTCAGGCAGGGAACCCTGCCTATACCATTTTGGACAGAAGAGACTGGACAGCCATTTGTCCGAAATGACATAGGGCAGTGATGGCGAACCTTTTAAAGACCGAGTGCCCAAACAGTAACCCAAAACCCACTTATGCATCGTTGGGTGCCAGGTGGGCGTGGCCCATTGGGTGGGTGTGGTCCATTGGGTGGGCGTGGCTGCGGTGGTAACGGCAGAGTGGGTGGGACTAAGAAGTTCAATCAGTCAATTCCAACTTGGCGAGATTTTTTTTCCCGCGAGAAGCTGAAATTGACTGATTGATTGAACCTTTTTTTTTTGTACACAGCGGTGGAGGCTTAAAGTAAAAAGGTTTTATAAAACCCAGCAGAAGGCCCAGGACTGGGGCGACGGCCCGCGTGCCCACAGAGAGGGCTCTGAGTGCCGCCTCTGGCACCCGTGCCATAGGTTTGCCACCAGGGGTATAGGATTACCTGCCTGAGCAGGGGGTTGGACTTGATGACCTCCAAGGTCCCTTCCAACGTTATTATTAATATTTCTAATATTCCTTCCTCTTTTCCCCACAAGCACAACCCTGTGAGGTAGGTTGGGCTGAGAGAGAGAGGGACTGGCTTAGAATCAATGAGATGCAAACAAACAAACAAACAAAGAAAAAACAACCCAGGCATATTTTATTCCAGGATGCACGTTCTCTCATATCCATAGATTTGCAAGCAATTTCTTCTCTCCACGGGATGTAATCTTGTGCTCCTTTTCTGATTGGAAAACCTGTTTGGAAAAAAAAAGATGGGATATGGATAAATGGTTGCATTGCGGAGTACTTTGCAAATCATTTGAGGAAAACACACAGGACACACAATTCGCTTTATTTTCTTCCTTACCTGGAGGGATGTGCTGCCCTCTAGTGGAGGCCGGGTGAAATTCTTCCTCTGCAAAATGATAGTTTGTGGTTTTTGTTTTTTTTATAATATTTTATTGATTTTCTCATTTTACAGTTGAATATTTAAAAAGCAAGGTGATGACTGGGTTGATTAATAGTTCAATAGCATGCATAAGTCTTTAGTATAAATCTCATGTTACGACATCAAGTATTTCCTCTCTTTTTCCATTAATATCTGCTATCTCATATTGGGCTAGGGCAGGGGTAGGCAACCTCGGCTCTTTTATGACTCGTGGACTTCAACTCCCAGAATTCCTGAGCCAGCCATGCTGAGGGGAAAGGGAGAGGTTTCCAAGTTGAGCCACGCAGGCTCAGGAATTCTGGGAGTTGAAGTCCACGAGTCATGAAGGGGCCATAGTTCTCCCATGCTGGCTGAGGAATGCTGGGAGTTGAAGTCCACGAGTCATGAAGGGGCCATGGTTCTCCCATGCTGGCTGAGGAATGCTGGGAGTTGAAGTCCACGAGTCATGAAGGGGCCATGGTTCTCCCATGCTGGCTGAGGAATTCTGGGAGTTGAAGTTCACAACTCGTGAAGGGGCCACAGTTCCCCCATGCTGGCTCAGGAATTCTGGGAGTTGAAGTCCACAACTCGTGAAGGAGCCATAGTTTCCCCATGCTGGCACAGGAATTAACATAAGAACATAAGAACATAAGAAGAGCCCTGCTGAATCAGGCCAAAGCCCATCGAGTCCAGCACTCTGTGTCACACAGTGGCCCACCAATTGTACATGGGGATCTTGAGCAGAAAGAGAAGGCAAAACCCTCCCTTTCCCTTGACCCCCAACAAATGGTACTCAAGGGAATCCTGCCTGCCTCAACCAACATAGAGGCGGCACATGGACATGCGTTTTAATAGCCACCGATACACTTGGCCTCCATGAATCTATCTAGCCCTGCCTTGAAGCTATCAAGGCTGACAGCTGTCACGACCCCTTCAGGAAGTGAATTCCATAAACCAACGACCCTCTGGGTGAAGAAATATTTCCCTTTATTTGTCCTCACTTTCTTACCTACGAGCTTTAGGGAGTGCCCCCTTGTCCTGGTATTGTGTGATAGAGAAAAGAATTTTTCTCTATCCACCTTTTCTATCCCATGCATGATTTTATACACTTCGATCAAGTCACCCCTTAAACGCCGTCTTTCAAGGCTGAAGAGACCAAGGCGTTGCAATCTGGTTTCATAAGGGAGGCGCTCCATTTCCTTGATCATTCTTGTTGCCCTTTTTTGCACCTTTTCCAGTTCCATTATATCCTTCTTGAGGTGCGGTGACCAGAACTGTACACAGGACTCCAAGTGTGGTCTCACCATCGATTTGTACAGAGGCAATACAACACTTGCTGACTTATTCTCGATTCCCTTCCTAATCATGGCAAGCATGGAATTTGCTTTTTTTACTGCTGCTGCGCATTGGGTTGACATCTTCATCGAGCTGTCCACCAAAACCCCAAGATCCCTTTCTTGGGTTGTCTCAGAAAGTTTGGTCCCCATCAGTTGGTAAGTATAATTGGGGTTCTTTGCCCCGATGTGCATAACTTTGCACTTGTTTAGGTTAAAATGCATTTGCCACTTTGTTGCCCACTCACACATTTGTTGCCCACTCACAATTCTGGGAGTTGAAGTCCACAAGTCATGAAGGGGCCACAGTTCCCCCATGCTGGCTCAGGAATTCTGGGAGTTGAAGTCCACCAGTCATGAAGGGGCCATAGTTCCCCCATGCTGGCTGAGGAATTCTGGGAGTTGAAGTCCACAAGTCATGAAGGGGCCGTAGTTCCCCCATGTGGCTGAGGAATTCTGGGAGTTGAAGTCCGCGAGTCATGAAGGGGCCATAGTTCCCTCATGCTGGCTCAAGAATTCTGGGAGTTGAAGTCCACCAGTCATAAAGGGACCATAGATCCTCCATGCTGGCTGAGGAATTCTGGGAGTTGAAGTCCACCAGTCATGAAGGGGCCATAGTTCCCCCATGCTGGCTCAGGAATTCTGGGAGTTGAAGTCCACCAGTCATGAAGGGGCCATAGTTCCCCCATGTGGCTGAGCAATTCTGGGAGTTGAAGTCCGCGAGTCATGAAGGGGCCGTAGTTCCCCCATGCTGGCTGAGGAATTCTGGGAGTTGAAGTCCGCGAGTCATGAAGGGGCCATAGTTCCCTCATGCTGGCTCAAGAATTCTGGGAGTTGAAGTCCACCAGTCATAAAGGGACCATAGATCCTCCATGCTGGCTGAGGAATTCTGGGAGTTGAAGTCCACCAGTCATGAAGGGGCCACAGTTCCCCCATGCTGGCTCAGGAATTCTGGGAGTTGAAGTCCACGAGTCACAAAAGAGCCAAGGTTGCCTATCCCTGGGCTAGTATAAATCTTATTATAATCAACTAAATAAAAACATCTTTGTTACAGTTGTCAATTATTTGTTTATGGTTCTAAATACACCGATGTACAAGTAGCCCTCAACGTATGAACCACAATTTACGAAAGAAAGACAGTTGCTAAGTGAGCTTTGCTCTATTTTATGACCTTCCTTGCTGCGCCGGTGAAGTGAACCACTCCAGTTGTTAAGTCAGTAACACAGTTGTGAAGTGAATCTGGTTTCCCCACTGATTTGGTTTGTCAGAAGGGGATCAGGTGACCCCCGGGACGCTGCGACCGTCATAAAGGTGAGTCAGTTGCCCAGCGTCCAAATTTCAATCACGTGACCGTGGGGACGCTGCGATGGTCGTTAAGTGTGAAAAACGGTCATAAGTGCCGTCCTAACTTTGAACGGTCACTAACCGAACGGCTGTAAGTTGTTCTTGTGGGGGGGGGGGAAAGCAGTGCTGGGTATATTCACTGCCTTGCGTTCTTTGTAAAAAGAACCAAGGCTGGGAAAAAAAAAAATAAAAAAAAATAAAAAAAAAGAACCAAGGCTGGGTACAAATTAAAAAATAAATTATTAATTCATAGCCACGGGGCGCTGCAGCCAATCGTAAAATGAGGACTGGGCGCCAAGCGCCCAAAATGCAATCAGGTGATCGTTGGGTGCTCGTGTTGGGGTGTTTAGGGGTGTGTTTGTGTGTGCGTGGCAGTTGTGAGTTCAAGAATGGATCGTAAAATTGGGGGACTATTGTAACCTAGAATGTTCGTGAAGTGACCAGTCGTAAGTCGAGGACTGTCTGCATCTTGCTTCAGACCCCCCTTCCTCTACGTCAGGGGTCGTCAACCTTGGCAACTTTAAGACTTGTGGACTTCTACGCCCAGAATTCCTCAGCCAGCCTGAGGAATTCTGGGAGTTGAAGTCCACGAGTCATGAAGGGGCCAAAGTTTCACCCATGCTGGCTCAGGAATTCTGGGAGTTGAAGTCCCCGAGTCATGAAAGGGCCATAGTTCCCCCAGGCTGGCTCAGGAATTCTGGGAGTTGAAGTCCACAAGTCTTAAAGTTGCCAAGGTTGGAGATCTCTGCTCTACGTTCTCACAGCCTCCCCGTTTGGTCCTGGGGGATCTTATTCAAGCAGAGGAAGAAACTCCCCGGCGTCTTATTAGTTGACATCTTCCTCTTCCTCTCTGGACTCCCAAATCCCTTCTGGCTTGTTTGCTCAACGTGGATTTTCCATCGTGGCCTTTTGAGCTGAAATGGAGGAAAAGAGCTTAGCATCCTCCTGGTGCTCGTTGCCCTGAAGGGAGAAGCTTCCAGAGCCTTTATGAATGTGGATGTTTTGGAAATGGATTGTTGGAACAGGTGGACCTCGACTTACGACAGTTCGTTTAGTGACCAGTCAAGGTTACAAGGGCACTGAGCAGAGGGTTGGAGTTGAAGGCCTCCAAGGTCCCTTCCAAGTATGTTGTTCAGTTCTGTTCTGTTCTATTCCATTCCATTCCATATTTCTATTCTATTCTATTCTATTCCATATTTTCTATTCTATTCTATTATTTTTTATTTTCGATTTTCTATTCTATTCTCAATAAAGATTCTATTCTATTCTATTCTATTTTCTATTCTATTCTATTCTATTCTATTCTATTCTATTCTATTCTATTCTATTCTATTCCATATTTTCTATTCTATTCTATTCTATTCTATTCTATTCTATTCTATTCCATATTTTCTATTCTATTCTATTATTTTCGATTTTCGATTTTCTATTCTATTTTATTCTATTTTCTATTCTATTCTATTTTTTATTCTATTCTTTCTATTCTATTTCTATTCTATTTTCTATTCTATTCTATTCTCAATAAAGATTCTATTCTATTCTCTATTCTATTCTTCTATTTTCTATTCTATTCTATTTTCTATTCTATTCAATTCTATTCTATTCCTTATTCTATTCTATTCTTTCTATTCTATTTCTATTCCATTTTCTATTCTATTCTTCTATTTTCTATTCTATTTTCTATTCTATTCTATTCTCAATAAAGATTCTATTCTATTCTATTCTATTCTCTATTCTTCTATTTTCTATTCTATTCTATTCTATTCTATTCTTCTATTTTCTATTCTATTCTATTCAATTCAATTCTATTCAATTCTATTCCTTATTCTATTCTATTCTATTCTTTCTATTCTATTTCTATTCCATTTTCTATTCTATTCTATTCTTCTATTTTCTATTCTATTTTTTATTCTATTTTCTATTCTATTCTATTCTCAATCAAGATTCTATTCTATTCTCTATTCTATTCTTCTATTCTATTTTCTATTCTATTCTATTCCATTCCATTCCATATTTCTATTCTATTCTATTCCATATTTTCTATTCTATTCTATTATTTTCAATTTTCGATTTTCTATTCTATTCTCAATAAAGATTCTATTCTATTTTATTCTATTTTCTATTCTATTTTCTATTCTATTCTATTCTTTCTATTCTATTTCTATTCTATTTTCTATTCTATTCTATTCTCAATAAAGATTCTATTCTATTCTATTCTCTATTCTATTCTTCTATTCTATTCTATTCTTCTTTTTTCTATTCTATTCTATTCTATTCTATTCTTTCTGTTCTATTTCTATTCCATTTTCTATTCTATTCTATTCTTGTATTTTCTATTCTATTTTCTATTCTATTCTATTCTCAATAAAGATTCTATTCTATTCTATTCTATTCTCTATTCTATTCTTCTATTCTATTCTATTCTATTCTATTCTATTCTATTCTATTCTATTCTATTCTATTCTATTCTATTCTATTCTATTCTATTCTATTCTATTCTATTCCTATTCCCATCACCATCCTCATCTACTCTACTCTACTCTACTCTACTCTACTCTACTTTACTCTATTCTAATGACCAGTCCTCGACTTATAACCACAACTGAGCCCAGAATTTATGTTGCTAAGTGAGAAATTTGTGAAGTGAGTTCTGCCCCACTTTACGATTTTCCTTGCCACATTTGTTAAGTGAATCAGTGCAGTTGTTAAATGAGTAACACAGTTATTAAGTGAATCCGGCTTCCCCCATTGACTTTGCTTGTCAGAAGGGAGTTGCATGTGAGGGAGTTTACATCACGTGATCATGGGGATGCTGCAACGGTCATAAGTGTGAAAAATGGCCATGTCACTTTTTTCAGTGCCATTATAACTTTGAACGGTCACTAAGTAAGTAGAGGATTACCTGTATATAAAATAAAAGAAGAAGAAATAGCAGTCGGTGAGCAGTCGATGGTGAGACCACACTTGGAGTACTGTGTACAGTTCTGGTCACCGCACCTCAAGAAGGATACAATGGAACTGGAAAAGGTGCAAAAAAGGGCAACAAGAATGATCAAGGAAATGGAGCGCCTCCCTTATGAAACCAGATTGCAACGCCTTGGTCTCTTCAGCCTTGAAAGACGGCGTTTAAGGGGTGACTTGATCGAAGTGTATAAAATCATGCATGGGATAGAAAATGTGGATAGAGAAAAATTCTTTTCTCTATCACACAATACCAGGACAAGGGGGCACTCCCTAAAGCTCATAGCTAAGAAAGTGAGGACAAATAAAGGGAAATATTTCTTCACCCAGAGGGTCGTTGATTTATGGAATTCACTTCCTGAAGGGGTCGTGACAGCTGTCAGCCTTGATAGCTTCAAGGCAGGGTCAGACAGATTCATGGAGGCCAAGTCTATCGGTGGTTATTAAAACGGATGTCCATGTGCCGCCTCTATGTTGGTTGAGGCAGGCAGGATTCCCTTGAGTACCATTTGTTGGGGGTCAAGGGAAAGGGAGGGTTTTGCCTTCTCTTTCTGCTCAAGATCCCCATGTACAATTGGTGGGCCACTGTGGGACACAGAATGCTGGACTCGATGGGCTTTGGCCTGATTCAGCAGGGCTCTTCTTATGTTCTTATGTTCAGTCAGGAGGTTGAGCTAAGCATTGCACTAATCTTCAAATCCTTCTGTTAATCACCTGTTATATTTAGTGCATAGAAAGCCCACAAACGGTTTCCAGTCTCTTATATAGCCTCTCTTTTTCTTTCCAGCGTTTGGCAAATATAATCCTCACAGCCGACACCATGTGAAGTAATAGCAGCACAAATGAAGCCGTTGGGTGAGATCATCCGTCGACACGGGGTGAGTTGTCATCAATATGCTGATGATACTCAGCTTTATATCTCTACCCCGTGTCACTACAGCGAAGCAGTGGAAGTGATGAACCGGTGCCTGGAGGCTGTTGAGGTCTGGATGGGTGCCAACAGGCTCAGACTCAATCCCGACAAGACCGAGTGGCTATGGGTTTTTCCTCCCAAAGACGATTCTAACTATCCGTCCATCACCCTGGGGGGAGAAGTTTTGTCCCCCTCGGAGAGGGTTCGCAACTTGGGTGTCCTCCTCGATCCACAGCTAAGCTTAGAACATCATGTTTCGGCTGTGGCGAGGGGAGCATTCGCCCAGGTTCGCCTGGTGCGCCAGTTGCGGCCCTATTTGGACCGGGAGTCACTCCTCACAGTCACTCATGCCCTTGTCACCTCGAGATTCGACTACTGTAATGCTCTCTACATGGGGCAACCCTTGAAGAATGTCCGGAGACTGCAGGTTGTCCAGAATGCAGCCGCGCGAGCTGTCTTGGGTCTTCCAAGACATGCTCATATCACTCCAGCCCTCCGTGAGCTGCACTCGCTGCCAATTGGTCTCCGAACACAATTCAAAGTGTTGGTTATGACCTATAAAGCCCTTTATGGCAATGGACCAGGTTACTTGCGGGACCGTCTTCAGCCTCATGCATCCCAGCGACCAGTTAGGGCGCATAGGGCTGGCCTCCTACGAGTCTCATCCATTAGACAGTGTCATCTGACGGGTCCTAGGACAAGGGCCTTCTCCGTTGCTGCCCCAGCCCTCTGGAACCAGCTCCCCTCAGAGGTTCGTACTGCCTCCTCCTTCAGCCTCATGCATCCCAGCGACCGGTTAGGGCGCATAGGGCTGGCCTCCTACGAGTCTCATCCATTAGACAGTGTCATCTGACGGGTCCTAGGACAAGGGCCTTCTCCGTTGCTGCCCCAGCCCTCTGGAACCAGCTCCCCTCGGAGGTTCGTACTGTCTCCTCCCTCCTAGCTTTCCGGAAGCTTTTGAAGACCTATTTGTGCCGGCAGGCTTGGGGGGTATGAACTCTGTTCTATCCCCCCCCCCGGCCGAGGAATGTGCTTCCATCCTTGATTGTGTGTTTGAATGTTGTATGTATGGATCCTTGGTTTGTATGTTGTTATTGTTATTAAAAAATTTTTATGTGTACCCATATTGTTGTTGTGAGCCGCCCCGAGTCTCGGGAGAGGGGCGGCATACAAATTTGATAAATAAATAATAAATAAATAAATAAATAAATTGTTTTTCAATTGACTTGTCCGTAGATGTAAAGAGTTTGTCGTCGTTATTAAGGGCAGAGGTTGGCCTGTAGTTCTTCACAGAAGTTAAATCCAGTGCATCTTTGGAAAGTATTAAAGAAATGTAGGCATCCTTCCAAGAGTCTGGCATACTAGGGTTCCCTTGTAAAAAACAGAATTCATTAAGTCCTTCATCGGAAGAAGTAATCGATCTTCAAAAAATTTATAGAATCCACTGGATAGGCCATTTGGTCTCAGAGCTTTGCCTGTTTTAGCTCCTGTAATTGCTTCTATGATTTCAAAAGTCGTTGGACTGTTCAAAACTTGCTTGCCATTTTCCAATAATTCAGGAAGATTTTTAGTTGTTGTTGTATACTCCTCAGTAGGGTCTGAAGACATTTCTCGTTCTTTATATATATATTAGTAGAATAATTCCAAAAAAGTCTTTGAAAAGTTTTGTTATTCATGCAAAGTCTTATTTCTCTCTTGAAGCTTGGTTATCATCTTCTTTTCTGTCTGTTTTCTTAGTTTATTTATTTATTATTTATTTATTATTCACATTTATATGCCGCCCTTCTCCTAAGACCCAGGGCGGCTCACAACAACAATACAATAAAAATTTAAAAATTAATTGCATTCACACAACATACAAACACAATCAGCTCACAGTCATAGTTTGCATGCCAACCATCTCCCTGGTTTATTTGCATGTTCAAAAAAGTGTCATTTTGTATGTTTAAGTTTCTTTTCAATATCTAAAACAGTCGGCAAGGAAAGTTGTGGTTGCAATATTTTTAGTTGATTAAGTATGTTAGAATCCTCTGGCGAGTTCTGGAGTTCCATCTTCTTCAATTTAATTTCTTGTAATGAATAGAACAGAACACAACAGAACAGAACAGAATATACAGTAGAATGACACAGTTGGAAGGGACCTTGGAGATCTTCTAGTCCAACCCCCTGCTTAGGCTATACCATTTCAGTCAAATGGCTGTCCAATCTCTTCTTAAAAACTTCCAGTGTTGGGGCATTCACAACTTTTGGAGAGAAGCCGTTCCACTGGTTAATTGTTCTAACTGTCGGGAAATTTCTCCTTAGTTCTAGGTTGCTTCTCTCTTTGATGAGTTTCCATCTGTCACTTCTTATCCTGCTTTCAGGCGCTTTGGAGAATAGCTTGACTCCCTCTTCTTTGGGGCAGCCCCTGAGATACTGTAACACAGCTATCATGTCCCCCCTCGTCCTTCTCTTCGTTAGACTAGACATACCCAATTCCAGCAACCGTTTTTCATATGTTTTAGCCTCCAGTCCCTTAATCCTCTTTGTTGCTCTTCTCTGCCCTCTTTCCAGAGTCTCAACATCTTTTTTACATCGTGGTGACCAAAACTGGATGCAGAATTCCAAGTGTGGCCTTACCAAGGCCTTGTAAAGTGGTGTCAACACTTCACGTGATCTTGATTCTATCCCTCTGTTAATGCAGCCTAGCACTGTGTTGGCCTTTTTGGCAGCTGCAGCACACGGCTGGCTCCTATTTAGGTGATCATCCACTAGGACTCCAAGATCCCTCTCACAGTTACTACTGTCGAGCAAGGTACTACCTATACTGTTCCTGTGCATTTGGTTTTTCTTGCCTAAATGTAGAACCTTGCTTTTTTCACCACTGAGTTTCCTTTTGTTAGATAGCGCCCAGTGTTCGTCAAGATCCTCCTGTATCTTAAGCCCTTCTTCTGGCCAAGATCTTAAAATGGCCAAGATTGAGAAACCCTTCTGACAGCATGTTTTCTGATTATCCACCATTGCTCACCTGGGGAAAATGCAAAGCGGAGTGATCAAGGCCAATCCAGAAGGGGGCAGTGGATCCACACTGATTTCAGGATCCAGAAAGGGCATTTGTCTCCCAGTGAGGGAGCCCAACCAGCTGCCAAGCTTTCCCCAGACAGAAAATGCATCATTTTATGCAGAGAAGAGATAAATTGAGTTGCTGGATAATGGTCGAATTCAAATGTTTTGCAGAAGTCCCAAGCAGAAATTCCCCCTGAGAAATTCAGATTTTTCTTTCATAAAGTCTTGAAGATCAGCAGATCAAAGCACAGGTTTTGTGAGGGTGACGGTTCATTCTCCGAGCTTGTGGATTGGTTTCCGAACATGGTCACCAGAGTTTAGGGAACGTCAGTGGCCCTGTTCTTCTGTTTATAAGGGCTTCAGGTGTGGGTGTGTTAAATGAGGGTCTTGTGATGAGTCACGTGTGAATTGTCAGTGAGAAGCTTGTGATGGGTCTAGGACAGGGGTAGGCAACCTTGGTTCTTTTATGACTCGTGGACTTCAACTCCCAGAATTCCTGAGGCAGCCATGCTGAAGGAAAAGGGAGAGGTTTCCAAGCTGACCCATGCTGGCTCAGGAATTCTGGGAGTTGAAGTCCACGAGTCATGAAGGGGCCAAAGTTCCCCCATGCTGGCTCAGGAATTCTGGGAGTTGAAGTCCACAAGTCATAGAGGGGCAATAGTTCCCCCATGCTGAGGAATTCTGGGAGTTGAAGTCCACAAATCATGAAGGGGCCACAGTTCCCCCATGCTGGCTGAGGAATTCTGGGAGTTGAAGTCCATGAGTCATGAAGGGGCCATAGTTCCCCCATGCTGGCTCAGGAATTCTGGGAGTTGAAGTCCACGAGTCATGAAGGGGCCATAATTCCCCCATGCTGGCTCAGGAATTCTGGGAGTTGAAGTCCCCGAATCATGAAGGGGCCTTAGTTCCCCCATGTTGGCTGAGGAATTCTGGGAGTTGAAGTCCCCGAGTCATGAAGGGGCCATAGTTCCCTCATGCTGGCTCAGGAATTCTGGGACTTGAAGTCCATGAGTCATGAAGGGGCCATAGTTCCCTCATACTGGCTGAGGAATTCTGGGAGTTGAAGTCCACCAGTCATGAAGGGGCCATAGTTCCCCCATGCTGGCTCAGGAATTCTGGGAATTGAAGTCCACAAATCATGAAGGGGGCATAGTTTCCCCCATGCTGGCACAGGAATTCTGGGAGTTGAAGTCCCCAAGTCATGAAGGGGCCATACTTCCCCCATGCTGAGGAATTCTGGGAGTTGAAGTCCACAAATCATGAAGAGGCTGTAGTTTCCCCATGCTCGCTCAGGAATTCTGGGAGTTGAAGTCCACGAGTCATAAAAGATGGAAAAAAAATAAAAAAATAAAAAAAACAAAAAAACAAAATGGCGGGCTGCGGTGTCTGGCGACCGCCGCGAAACAGTCGTTCGACCCCAAATGGGGTGGCGACCCATAGGTTGAGAACCGCTGGGCTAGCAATGCGGAGCTGCATTCTGACAGTATGCTAAACTACTACAGGTAGTCCTTGACTTACAACAGTTTGTGTAGTGACTGTTCAAAGTGACAACGGCAGCAAAAAAAAGTGACTGATGACTCTTTTTCACAATTACAACCTTAGCAGCATCCCCACGGCCACGTGATCAGAACTCAGAGGCTGGGCAACTGGTTTCTATTTATGACTGTTGTTGGATGCCAAGATCATGTGATCCACTTTTGCGACTGTCTGACAAGCAAAGTCGATGGGGAAGCCAGATTCGCTTAACCGAGTTACTAACTTATCAACCGCAGTGATTCACTTAACAGCTGAGGCAAGAAAGGTCGAAAAATGGGGCAAAACTCAATTATTATTATTATTATTATTATTATTATTATTATTATTTATTATTATTATTATTTATTCGATTTCTATGCCGCCCTATTCCGGAGAACTCAGGGCAGCTCACAACACAGTAGAAATCAACATATAAAAATACATGTAAATATAAAACCTCTTAATTTAAAAAAAAACCCAATCATTCAGCATACACACAGACATACACTGGCTTGGGGCAAGATGTTAACTACCCCAGGCCTGCCGGCAGAGATGTGTTTTGAGTAATTTACGAAAGGCGGAGAGGGTGGGGGCGACACGGATCTCCGGGGGAAGTTGGTTCCAGAGGGCCGGGGCCGCAACAGAGAAGGCTCTTCCCCTAGGCCCCGCCAGGCGACACTGTCTGGCTGACGGGACCTGGAGAAGGCCGACTCTGTGGGCCCTAACTGGCCGCTGGGATTCATGGGGCAGCAGACGGTCCCGTAAGTAACCTGGTCCGATGCCATGTAGGGCTTTATAGGTCATAACCAACACTTTGAATTGGGTTCGGAGACCAATTGGCAGCCAATGCAGCTCGCGGAGTGATGCCGAAATGTGGGCATTTCTGGGCAAGCCCAACACTGCTCGTGCGGCTGCATTCTGCATTACCTGAAGTCTCCGAACGTTTTTCAAAGGTAGCCCCATGTAGAGAGCATTGCAGTAGTCGAACCTCGAGGTGATAAGGGCATGAGTGACTGTGAGAAGAGACTCCCGGTCCAAATAGGGCCGCAACTGGTGCACCAGGCGAACCTGGGCAAATGTCCTCCTCGCCACAGCCGAAAAATGATGTTCCAAATTTAGCTGTGGATCGAGGAGGACGCCCAAGTTGCAGACCTTCTTAACAAAGGTCTCATTGAAAAACAGAAATTTTGAGCTCACTTGTGCCAACCTGGGCCTCCCGACTTCCTGCCGGCTTCCCCACTGACTGCTTGGGGAAGCCGGCAGGAAGTCACCTCACCATGAAACTTGGTTAATGATGGGAACAGGGATAGTTGGGTTTGCCATCACTAAGCGATGAGGTCACACTTTATTATCACGTCGCTTAGCAACAGAAATTCTGGTCCTAATTAGCACTAGCAATAGCACTTGAGACTTATATATCGCTTCATAGGGCTTCACATCCCTCTCTAAGCGGTTTACAGCAGTGCTTTTCAACCAGTGGTACGGGTACCACCTGTGGTACATTGGCAAATGGAAGTGGTACGGGTACCACCTGTAATACATTGGCACCTGACCATCCTAGAAAAGTGGTAGCGGGGGAGGGGAATGAGCTGAACTGGTGGCAGCACCGCACAAGCCTGAGCGAGAGACGGCTGGAGCTGCAGGGCTGTCAGGGCTCAGTGGAAGCGCCAGGATCAGCACCAGGCTCCAGCTGTAGCTCAGCGCTGATCCTGGCGCTTCTGCTGAGCCCTGAAGAAGCACCAATTAGCTGGAATGTTGCAGCATCTCCAGGGTCTTGTGATTTACATTCAGATGCTTGGCAACTGATTCATATTTAGGACGGTCACAGTGTCCCAGGGTCATGTGAAGTGACCAAAACTTGCTGCAACCACCCAGCAGATGGGGGGGAATAAAAACCAAACTCCCCCCACCCCATCCCCGCTGCCAATCCTCAACAAAAATGCTCACAATAATGAAAACCTCAGACAGGAGGAAGAGCACCGCCGGGCGGGCGGGCAGGTGTCTTGCTCGGCTGTGGCTTGGGGGGCACTTTTTTCAGTGCCATTGTAACTTCGAACAGTCACTAAGCGAACTGTTGTAAGTCGAGGACTACCTGTACTTTATATCACTTTTTTCTCTCTCTCAAGGTGTCATCAAGTTTTTGACCCCTTGCTAGGTGACTGGTGGTACTCGGATGTTGCCATATCCTAAAAGTGGTACAATGGGTGAAAAGGATGAAAAGCCCTGGTTTACAGAGTCAATATATTTGCCCCCAACAATCTGGGTCCTCATTTTACCGACCTCGGAAGGGTAGAAGGCTGAGTCAACATCAGTAAGGATCGAACTCCTGGCAGTGAGCAGAATCAGCCTGCAATATTAACCCGTGTCATCATGGCTTTTATTTATAGCAACGACACTTATTGTCCCCAACAATCTGGGTCCTCATTTTCCCAACCTCGGATGGATGGAAGGCTGAGTCAAGCTTGAGCCAGTCAGGATCGAACTGGTGGCAGTGGGCAGAATTAGCCTGCAATACTGCACTCTAACCACTGCACCCCCGCGGCTCCAACTGTCATTGTAAGTCGAGGTTTTCAGACTTAACAGAATAACAGAGTTGGAAGGGACCTTGGAGGTCATCTAGTCCAACCCCCTGCTCAGGCAGGAGATCCTATACCATTCTGGACCAATGGTTGTCCCATCTCTTCTTAAAAACCTCTAATGTTGGAGCACTTGCCAACTGGTTTTTAAAATTAAGACTTTCCTGGGAAGTAGTGTTAGGAAGTAGGGATCCCTGCATTGGGATACGACAGGTGAAGAGTGTAAGTATGGAGAACAATCAGAATAGAGTTGGAAGGGGCATTGGAGGTCATCTAGTCCAACCCCCTGCTCAAGCAGGAGACCTTATGTCAGTGGTGGCGAACCTATGGCACGGGTGCCAGAGGTGGCACTCAGAGCCCTCTCTGTGGGCACGCACGCCGTCGCCCCAGTCCTAGGCCTTCCACTGAGTTTTATAAAACCTTTTCGCTTTAATAAAAAAAAAAGGTTCAATCAATCAATTTCAACTTCTCGCAGGGAAAAAGAAAGATCTTGCAAAGTTGGAATTGATTGATTGCACTTTTTAGTCCCACCCAGTCTGCCGTTACCACCGCAGCCACGCCCACCCAATGGGCCACACCCACCCAAGGGGCCACACCCACCCAAGGGGCCACAACCACCCGGCACTCGACAATGCATAAGTGGGTTTTGGGTTGCAGTTTGGGCACTCGGTCTCTAAAAGGCTCGCCCTCACTGCCCTAGGCCATTTCACACAAGTGACTGTCCAGTCTCTTCTTAAAAACTTCCAGTGTTGGAGCATTCACCGCTTCTGGAGGCAAGTAGTTCCACTGGTTAATTAGTTCTAACTGTCAGGAAATTCCTCCTTAGTTCCAGGTTGCTTCTCTCGTTGATGAGTTTCCATCCGTTGCTTCTTGTCCTGCCTTCAAGGGCTTCGGAAAACAGCTTGACTCCCTCTTCTTTGTGGCATTCGATCAAAATATAGGGACACTGCCATCATGTCGCCTCTAGTCCTGCTTTTCATTATGGAACTTCATTATGGATTCCCCCCCCCCTAAGTGAATGTGGATGTTACAGAAAAAGAGAAGAGCTGGAAACAAAGCCAACGATTGTCCAATTCTTCCTATTTCCTGTCCGGGGTTAGGCAATCTTTGGCACTTCTCACTTCCCACAAGAGTGAGCTAAAAGCACAACGGACAACATTTCTTTCTCTGAGGGAAAGTCCAGGGATCAATAAATAAATAAACTTGGCAGAGTTGCGTGGAGAAATAAAGAAATCCTCCCAGCCGGGGCCACATTTAAATATCACACCAAACTTAGTTTTTAATGGTTGTTTCTTTTTTGGGGGGGTGGGGGTGATTTAGCTCCCTTTTGTAAGGCTGGGCCTTTAAATTGCATTTTTGCTTTGACCTCGAAAGTCAAAGGGGGCCAACAAGGTCAGGCAGAGTCGGGGGTTTCACTGGAAAGGGAATTTTTTCTTGTACAGAAGAATGTCTAGCTTTCATTGCATTCTTTTCGTTCCTGCTAAGGAGAAGGAGAAGAATGACGTGATTGTGTAGGATACAGGCCTAATTTCAACCCCCTTTGGTCAAAAAGAGAGGGGAACTTTTAGTAACAAGGGCAAAGGCGATCAGGACGTTTACGGTAATTAAAGGAAGAGAGTGAATCAGGATCAAAATCAAATCAGGCAGAAACCAACTGGAATCAGATGATCCTTCAAGTAATCAGGCCCTAAAACCAGAGATGTTATGTGGACATGCTAAGGCAGCGGTTCTCAACCTTTTTCAGGCCGCGACCCCGACCTGCACCGCACATGCGCGGCGCGACGACCTACAACGCGCATGCACGGCACAACGACCTGTATCGTGCTACCCCCTGCGCCGGCCGAGGCGTAGCCCGCCGCTCGTTTGGGGCGGCGGCAGGCAGGCCCAGGTGCTCAGGTGCTCCTGGGCGGCCGTGGCGGCGACGGTGCAGGGCGACCACGGGCTGGGCCACCATCTGGCCCAGCCCAAGGGAGGTAAGACCCGCCGGGCCCCAGGCGCGCCAAAAACCCTCCCTGCGCCCGCTGCCCCGCTAGCCTTGCCTTCGCTGCCGCCCGTTTGGGGCGGTGGCAGGCAGGCCCAGGCGCTCCTGGGTGGCCGCAGCAGCGACGGCACAGGGCAACCACGGGCTGGGCCACCAGCTGGCCCAGCCCAAGGGAGGTAAGGCACCCGCCGGGCCCCACGCGTGCCAAAAAACCCTCCCTGCGCCCGCCGGCCTCCCACCTCCCACCCCTGGCCCTCTTTTACTTACAGTTTTAGTAGTTCTCAGCAGGGAGGGGTGGAAACTTCCGGAGAGCTCGCCTTCGCTGCAGACAACTGGCAGCACCGTTTGCAGACTGGGACTTTTGGCGGGCTCAGCAGGGCGGAGACAGCCTGGACAATTCCTATTGGCTTTCGAAAGCCAATAGAATTAGACTCTATTCAAGAGAGTCTGTTCTATTGGCTTTCAAAAGCCAATAGAATAAGAGGGAGTAGCACAGCTAAGGAAAAGGGGAAAAAAATGGCGGACTGCGTTGTTTGGCGACCCCCGTGAAATGGTCGTTTGACCCCAAATGGGGTCGCGACCCACAGGTTGAGAACCGCTGTGCTAAGGCATGGACATCACTAGTCGTGCATTCTGCATTCTGGACCAGTTAGAGCTGCTGGCTAGTCTTCAAGGGCTGCCCCATGTAGAGTGTGTTGCAGTAGTCAGGTTGTGAGGAGGGCATGAAGTGTTGCATTCTGGACCAATTAGAGCTGCTGGCTAGTCTTCAAGGGCAGCCCCATATAGAGTGTGTTGCAGTAGTCAGGTTGTGAGGAGGGCATGAAGTGTTGCATTCTGGACCAATTAGAGCTGCTGGCTAGTCTTCAAGGGCAGCCCCATATAGAGTGTGTTGCAGTAGTCACGTTGTGTTGCATTCTGGGCCAGTTATAGCTGCTGGCTAGTCTTCAAGGGCTGCCCCATACAGAGTGCGTTGCAGTAGTCAGGTTGTGAGGAGGGCATAAAGAGTTGCATACTGGACCAGTTAGAGCTGCCGGCTAGTCTTCAAGGGCAGCCCTATATAGAGTGTGTTGCAGTCGTCAAGTTGTGAGTGGGGTAGGAAGAGCTGCATTCTAGACCAGTTAGAGCTGCTGAGTAGTCTTCAAGGCCAGCCCCTTGTAGAGTGCGTTGCAGTAGTCAAATTGTGAGGGGGCATGAAGAGTTGCATTCTGGGCCAGTTAGAGCTGCTGACTAGTCTTCAAGGCCAGCCCCTTGTAGAATGTGCTGTAGTAGATAATCCTCGACTTACAACAGTTCATTACAACTGACTTGTATTGATGACGGTTGCAGTGATTCCCTTTTGTGACTTTCTGACAAGCAAAGTCCAAGGGGGGAAGCTGGATTCACTTAACCACCCTGTTACTAACTTTACAACTGCAGTGACCAACAACTGTGGCAAGAAAGGCCGCAAAAACCGGACAAAGCTCACTTAAACAAATGTCTCATGTTGGCAACGTAAATTGGTGGTCATAAATCAAGGACCACCTGAAAGTGACGCTGTGAATTGGCGATGGCATGAAGAGGTGAATTCTGAACCAGTTGGAGCTTCTGGACAGTCTTCAAGGGCAGTCCCTAGGTCAGTGGTGGCGAACCTATGGCACGGGTGTCAGAGGTAGCACTCAGATCCCTCTCTGTGGGCACGCACGCCGTCACCCCAGTCCCAGCCCTTCAGCTGGGTTTTATAAAATCTTTTCGCTTTAGGCCTCCGCCGCCGTGTGCAAAAAAAAAGGTTCAATCAGTCAATTTCAACTTCTCGTGGGAAAAAAAAAGATCTTGCAAAGTTGGAATTGATTGATTGAACTGTTTGGTCCCACCCAGTCTGCTGTTACCGGTACCACCGCAGCCACACCCACCCAGTGGGCCACACCCACCCAATGGGTCACGCCCACCCAGCACCCGACTGCATAAGTGGGTTTTGGGTTGCAGTTTGGGCACTCGGTCTCTAAAAGGTTCGCCATCACTGCCCTAGGTGGACCGTGTTGCAGTAGTCAAGCTGTGAGTTGACTTTAGGGTGTGAAGAGATGCAACAACAGTGCTTGGAGAAGGCTTATGAGAACCAGTGGGGCACAATGCACCACCTTTGAGTGTGTGCGGCGCACACTCACACACAGTGATGTTTCCTTTCCATGCTGTCTTTCCCCCCCCCCCCATCCAAAATGCAGGAGAGGCCATTTACTAGCCATAAACTTTTACGGCTCCTGTAATGGTCTCAGGGGGGCTTCCTGCTTCAGTTTCTCTTTTGTTCTCTTTGAGGGGTGGGTGAGGTGGGAGGGGGCAGCCCTACGGGCCTTTCTCCCTTTCAATAGATATTCCAGGCTTTCAATATTCCAAGTCTCCAAGATTTGGGGTTTATTCGAGGAAAGCCATTTGAAAACTTTCAGGGGAAATCGGAGCTTTTATTTTTATGCCCCCCCCCAAACTCTCCAATTTTCAGTAAAGACAGTCCTCACACAACCATTCTTTTACTGATCATTCGAAATTCAACAACACTGAAAAAAGGGACTTAGCTGTCACACTTAACAAACTGTTGCAACATCCCCAGGGTCACGTTGTCAACATTCGAGGACTTGGCAACTACTGGTAGCTCTTATTTATGACTGTCGCAGCTTCCCAGGAGCACGTGATTTCCCCCCTTTTGGGACCTACTGACCAGGGGGTAGCCGGATTCACTTAACAGCCATGTTACTAACTTATCAACTGCAGTGATTGACTTAATAGTTGTGGCAAGAGAGGTCGTAAAACGGTGCAAAATGCACTTAACAAGTGTCTTCCCTTCCCAACAGAAATTTGGGGCTCCGTTGTGGTCGTAATGCGAGGACTATCTGTACACCCGTCGAGGCAGAACTTAGGTGGCGACGTTAGACACCTGTCGTCAACTTTTTCTGATCGATAATTAAATGCACGCCCTACTTGTTATTTTTTGAGTTCCTAATTTTTGATTTTTTAAAAAAAGTGTTGAGGTGGCTCAGATTTTAAAACTAATTCCTTAGAAGTAGCTCCTGTGTTAGAACAGAGGTCAGCAACCTTTGTCGGTTGGCGGACCGGAGGAAAAGAGAGGGGGAAGCATTTATGGAATTCACTTCCTGAAGGGGTCGTGACAGCTGTCAGCCTTGACAGCTTCAAGGCAGGGCTAGATAGATTCATGGATGCAAAGTGTATCGGTGGTTATTAAAACGGATGTCCATGTGCCGCCTCTATGTTGGTTGAGGCAGGCAGGATTCCCTTGAGTACCATTTGTTTGGGGGTCAAGGGAAAGGGAGGGTTTTGCCTTCTCTTTCTGCTCAAGATCCCCATGTACATTTGGTGGGCCACTGTGTGACACAGAATGCTGGACTCGATGGGCTTTGGCCTGATTCAGCATGGCTCTTCTTAGGTTCTTATGTTCTTATGTTCTTATTTTATATGCGGGCGTGTATGTCCATGTGCACAGGGCTGCGAGCACATGCGTGCCACAAATGGGGCAGGGCTAGTGCCCGTGGGATACTCACTAGTACTGCTGCATTTTTGCGTGGCACAGTGCCTTGTTTCTGCTCCCTGTGGCATGGCGGCGACCGTTTTGGCAGTGGTGGCCCGTTTTAGTGCCCCGTGGCATGACGGCACCCATTTTTCCACCCTGTGGTGCAGTGGCAGCCCGTTTTTGTGCCCCGTGGCGTGGCGGCACCCATTTTTCCACCCTGTGGTGCAGTGGCAGCCCGTTTTTGTGCCCCGTGGCGTGGCGGCACCCATTTTTCCACCCTGTGGTGCACTGGCAGCCCGTTTTTGTGCCCCGTGGCGTGGCGGCACCCATTTTTCCACCCTGTGGTGCAGTGGCAGCCCGTTTTTGTGCCCTGTGGCGTGGCGGCACCCATTTTTCCACCCTGTGGTGCAGTGGCAGCCCGTTTTTATGCCCCGTGGCGTGGCGGCACCCATTTTTCCACACTGTGGTGCACTGGCAGCCCGTTTTTGTGCCCCGTGGCGTGGCGGCACCCATTTTTCTACCCTGTGGTGCAGTGGCAACCCGTTTTTGTGCCCCGTGGCGTGGCGGCACCCATTGTTCCACCCTGTGGTGCAGTGGCAGCCCGTTTTTGTGCCCCGTGGCGTGGCGGCATTCATTTTTCCACCCTGTGGTGCACTGGCAGCCCGTTTTTGTGCCCTGTGGCGTGGCAGCACCCATTTTTCCACCCTGTGGTGCAGTGGCAGCCCGTTTTTGTGCCCCGTGGCGTGGCGGCACCCATTTTTCCACCCTGTGGTGCACTGGCAGCCCGTTTTTGTGCCCCATGGCGTGGCGGCACCCATTTTTCCACCCTGTGGTGCAGTGGCAGCCCGTTTTCGTGCCCCGTGGCGTGGCGGCACCCATTTTTCCACCCTGTGGTGCAGTGGCAGCCCGTTTTCGTGCCCCGTGGCGTGGCGGCACCCATTTTTCCACCCTGTGGTGCAGTGGCAGCCCGTTTTTGTGCCCCGTGGCGTGGCGGCATCCATTTTTCCACCCTGTGGTGCAGTGGCAGCCCGTTTTTGTGCCCCGTGGCGTGGCGGCACCCATTTTTCCACCCTGTGGTGCAGTGGCAGCCCGTTTTTATGCCCCGTGGCGTGGCGGCATCCATTTTTCCACCCTGTGGTGCAGTGGCAGCCCGTTTTTGTGCCCCGTGGCGTGGCAGCACCCATTTTTCCACCCTGTGGTGCAGTGGCAGCCCATTTTTGTGCCCTGTGGCGTGGCGGCACCCATTTTTGCACCCCATAGGGTGGTAGCAGCCCGTTTTTGCAGCACAGAGTCCTGTTTTTGCGCCCTGTGGCCGCGGCACTAACACAATTGAGGGTGTGTGTGCACACGCATGTGTACGGTGGCCAGTAGGCCACGGCCCATTACCGGGCTGCAGGCCACATGTTGGGGACCCCTGTGTTAGAATACAATCAGCCGGCCCTGGAGAAATTTGGACAAAAAATCAAAGCTATTTGGGAAAATATAGACAAGTAGTTCTCCTCTACTTACACCAGTTCATTTAGTGACCGTACAAAGTTACAACGGGACTGAAAAAAGTGGCTTATGACTGTTTTTCACAGGTATGACCTTTGCAGTATCTCCGTGATCATGTAATCAAAATTCAGATGCTTGACAACTGATTCGTATTAATGACGGCTGCAGCGTGCTGGGATCTTGTGTTGATATTTTACGAGGTAATCCAGATCCACTTAACAACTGTGGCAGGGAATGTTGTAAAAGGGGGCAAAACTCACTTAACCAATTTCTTGCTCAGCCACCTAAATTCGGGGCTCCATTTTGCCCATAAGCCGAGGACTTACCTGTACACTGAGATTGACATATATTTTTTTTTTAAAAAAAATACCTATTAAAGTTCTGCATGTATGCAGGAAAAATGCACAGGAGCATTTTTTTCTTTTCTTCAAAAAGAAAAAACAACAAATAGATCAGGGGTCTTCAAACTTGGCCCTTTTATGACTTGTGGACTTCAACTCCCATAATTCCTCAGCCAGCATGGGGGAACTATGGCCCCTTCATGACTCGTGGACTTCAACTCCCAGAATTCCTCAGCCAGCAGGGGGGAACTATGGCCCCTTCATGACTTGCGGACTTCAACTCCCATAATTCCTCAGCCAGCATGGGGGAACTATGGCCCCTTCATGACTCGTGGACTTCAACTCCCAGAATTCCTCAGTCAGCATGGGGGAACTATGGCCCCTTCATGACTGGTGGACTTCAACTCCCAGAATTCCTCAGCCAGCATGGGGGAACTATGGCCCCTTCATGACTCGTGGACTTCAACTCCCAGAATTCCTGAGCCAGCATGGAGGAACTATGGCCCCTTCATGACTCGTGGACTTCAACTCCCAGAATTCCTCAGCCAGCATGGGGGAACTCTGGCCCCTTCATGACTCGTGGACTTCAACTCCCAGAATTCCTGAGCCAGCATGGGGGAATTATGGCCCCTTCATGACTTGTGGACTTCAACTCCCAGAATTCCTGAGCCAGCATGGGGGAACTATGGCTCCTTCATGACTTGTGGACTTCAACTCCCATAATTCCTGAGCCAGCAGGGGGGAACTATAGTTCCCCCTGAAGTAGATCAACCCCCAAGAAATTGGAATGCTGCCTTCTGAGGCAGAGTCTTAAAAAAAAAAAAAACACGCTAAATTGCAGGCCCCAAACTGGGACTTGTTTATTTTGCTTATATCATCCTTTTTTTCAAGATCTGTTCTTTTCGTTGTTGTTTTTTTCCCCCTACGTGCCTTGAAAATATTTGACATCCAGGCTGACGGAAGTTTTCCATCTTATCCGGCTGAATCCGGAGAGTGACAATTGAAATCTGCCTTCCGTTGCACGGATTGGCCGAGAGGGCAAGACAGAAAATGAAATTGTTTCAGCCAAAAATGTCAGTTGGGTGAAAAATGAACAGGGCTTTGTAAAGCCTTGGGGAAAGCGTTGAGAGCGAAGTGCGTAATGTTTGCCTTGCATTTAACTCGGCTTTAGCCGTGACGCAACCAGAACAGAAAAGAGACAGGTTATTTATTATTATTTATTTATAAGCTCTTTTGGGAAAGCAGGGGCTTTCATTTCCCAGGATGGTAAAATAACAATGGTGGCAGTGCAGGGAGTCCTCTACGTACGACCACCATTGGGCCCGAAATTTATTCTGCTAAGTGAGACAGTCATTAAGTGAAATTTGCCCCATCTTACACCCTTTTTTGCCACATATGTTACACTTAAGTTGTTAAATTAGCACCCCGATTCTTAAGCGAATCTGGCTTCCCTCATTGACTTTGCTTGACCGGAACACTGCAACCGTCATAGATATGAGTCAGTTGCCAAGCTGACAGTTGCCAAATTTTGACCACATATGGAGATGCTGCAACGGTCATAACCATCCAAACCAGTCGTAAGTCACTTTTCCCAGTGCCGTTGCAACTTTGAACGGTCACAAAATGAATGAATGGTTGTAAGTCAAGGGGCTACCTGTGTCTGAAGGACATTGTAGATCGGTGGTCCATAATCTGTGGGCTGCAGCCCATTACCAGTCCATAGCCTATTTGCAACCGGGCTACATGAGTGGCTGGCTGCTGTGTGCGCAGATGCACACAGACAGTCCCACTCAAGCGAACATTGTGGGCTCCTGTGGCCCCACTCGCATGAAGGTTGCAGGCACTTGGGGCCTCACTCACACAAGGGTCATGGGCACTTGCAGCCCCACTTGCGTGGGCACTTGTCACCCCACTTGTGTGAGTGCTCAGGAATTAACTCGCTTGTACGAGCACTGCAGACGCTCGGAGCCTCACTCGTGCGAGCATCACAGGTGTGCTCGGTCCCGCTCACACTAGCAACGTGCACTCACGTACATATATGCATGCACTCGCAGCTGCCCCTCCCACTAAACCATTCCTGTTTCCCCTCTCTCCTCCTCTGGGCCGCCAATCCGTAAAGGTTGGGGGATTGCCGTAGTGGGGCATTGCGGTAGATCCCCGGCTGTGGTCTCAGGTTTCAAGGAGAACAATTGGGGGTTAGGAAATCAAATAAACCAGGGTTCCCCAAACCTTGTGTCAGAGCTTGCCTTGCCTTGAAGTTCTTTATTGGGTTTCATCTATCGGAACCATGACACCTTGGTCCGCAGACCAGTGTCCGTAGCGCCTGCATTTTCTGCGTCGCATGAGAAAAGCACATCTTTATTCCCCTGTCCTGACCACGTTCTACAGGGGGACGATCGAGAGCATCCTGTCATACAGCATCAGAGTCTGGTTTGGAAGCATCCCTGCTTCAGACAGGAAGGCGGTGCAGAGAGTGGTGAGGACGGCAGAAAAGATCATTGGCTGTTCCCTCCCTCCCATCCAGGACATAGCACAGAAGTGTTGCTTGAGCAGGGTCCACAAGATTGTCTGGGACACCACACATCCTCTTCCCGACCTGTTTTCCTTGTTACCTTCTGGGAGGAGGGGGCTCCGTGGTATCCGAAGCAGAACATCCAGATTCAGCCAGAGTTTCATTCCATACAGCATTAACCTTGTGAACTCTCAAGCTTCCTCCTTCCGTTATATATTCAAGATGGACAGTATTTAATATTTATTTGTTATGTATATGTAGGGGTGTGGGTCTATACATATGTTGTATATAGTATGTTTAGGTGTGTGTCATGTATGTGTTTGATTTTGAGAGTGGGCAACTAAATTTCAATTTTGATGTGTGTTGTTGTGCCCACAGTAAAAAAATGACAATAAAGGTTATCTTATCTTATCTTATCTTATCTTATCTTATCTTATCTTATCTTACCTTACCTCACCTCTTATCTTAGAAACTGGGCCATGCAAGCTGCAGGCGAGTGCACAAGCGTGCGGAACTGCATTTGCACAAGTGGCAGGTGTGTGAAACCCTCCCCGCCACCCAGCTGCCGGCGGTCCAAAGAGCTGGAATGTTTTTGGGACCACTGAAATAAAACCACACTCCACAAACGCTCTGTCCAATCAATTATTATAACGTCAGAATTGACATATACCAAAAAAGATATAAATTAAAATGCTTTTACAGAAGGCACATCGGTGGCTGTGTTTTTAACAAAGGAGTCCCGTCATGTCCTCTCGTCACAAAACGTACGGCGCCACGGATCCGTGGCCATTGTGACACCTTAGGACCTCTTTCTTGTTCGGTCCAGCTGCTCTGTGGTAGTGGCCTTCACGAATGGTCCTCAGACACCGGATGTTCTTGCCCAAGGCCACGCTTTTGATGGAAGGCAAGTATCTCAACATGGGTTTGGAGAAAGCGGTGGCCACCCCCGTCCCTGACAGGTTGAGCTCTTGCAAAGAAGTCAGGCTGTAAAAAACCTTGGGGTTCAAGGATTTAATGTTGGGGTTATTGGATAAGTCCAGCACTTGGAGAGCAGACAGGTCCTTGAAGCCAAAAGGCAAAATGTTGAGGAGATGGTGAATTCCGCTTAGTGACAAGTGGGTTAGCCCTTTCAGGCCCAAGAAGGCGTCTTTCTCAATGACGGAGACCGGGTTTCCATCCAGGTTTAAGTAACGAAGGGGGATCCCTTGAAGATCTGGAATGCTGGTTAATTGGTTCCCCGAGAGATTTAAGCTCTGAATGTTAGGAACGGTTTTATCCGGTTCTCTGGACACCCGACTGATTAAGTTGTTGGAAAGGTCAACGTTGATGGGTTTCCCTTGACCTTTGAAGGCAAAGACATTCAGGCTGATCTCCAAGAGGAAGTTGCTGCTGAGGTCCACGTCTCCCAGAGGTGACTGAGAGAAGCAGTCGTCAGGGATGGCCCCCAAAGAGTTATGACTCAGATCCAAAGACTCCAGGTACCGGAGCTTGGAGAAGGTGGTGGGGATGACCTGGGAGATTTTATTGTAGCTCAAGTCCAGGCCCACAAGGGTGGTGTAACCAGGCCCGGTTAACATGGACTGGTTGATGGCTTCCAGATGGTTGGAAGATAGGTCCAAATAGGTGGTGTCCAATGGAATGGGGACGGGCACTAGGTGGGATCCGATCCCACTGCAGTCCACTTTGGTGAGGCTGAAGCTGTCGAAGAGCCCAAAGGTCTCCACTTCGCAGTGACACCTCGGAAAGCAAGTCCTTGAGGTGCCAAAACAGGGCAGGACTAGCAGCAGGTGGAACCAAGCCAAAGAAGACATCCCTGATACCTGCAGAACAAAAAAAAACAAACCAAAGACAAAAATGGAAGAAACGGATGTGACACAAGTGAATGAAGACAGATTCTAAAATTCTATGCAGACTCTGGGATCCTCAGGGACCTTCTTCCCTAACAATGTTGATCCAGAACTTCTCTAGAAGGTTACATGATAGCCGTGTTCCAGTATCTCAGGGGCTGCCCCAAAGAAGAGGGAGTCAAGCTATTCTCCAAAGCGCCTGAAGGCAGGACAAGAAGCAACGGATGGAAACTCATCAAGGAGAGAAGCAACCCGGAACTAAGGAGAAACTTCCTGACAGTGAGAACAATTAACCAGTGGAACCACCTGCCTCCAGAAGCGGTGAACGCTCCAACACTGGAAGTTTTTAAGAAGAGACTGGACAGCCATTTGCCTGGAATGCTATAGGGTTTCCTGCCTGAGCAGGGGGTTGAGCTAGATGGCCTCCAAGGTCCCTTCCAATATTATTATTATTATTATTATTATTATTATTATTATTATTATTATTATTTAGGTTGGGAGATGCCAGCCTACAGGTCTTTCGGTCAGCCAAATACAACGGTCGCACGGGTAGTGCTTGACTTACGACCACAACGAGCTTCACATTTCCGTCGCTAAGCAAGGCAGTGGTTAAATGAATTCTGGCCGGTTTTATGACTTGTCTCGCCACAACTGTGACGAGCGAATCGCTGCAGTCGTTCAATTAGTCCACCCGGTCGTTAAGCGAATCCAGCTCCCCCCCCCGTTGACTTTGCTTGTAAGAAGGCTGCAAAAGGGGGTTACGTGACTCCAGGTCGTCGCAACCGTCCTAAACAGGAGCGTCTGAATTTTGATGACGTGACCACGGGGGAACGCTGTGTGAAAACCGGTCACGAGTCCCGTTTTTTCAGTGCCGTTGCTCACTCTGAATGGTCACTAAACGAACGGCTGTACATTAGGGACTAGCAGCATGGATTTGTTCGTAAGGTTCATTAACACCAGGAGCCATTTGGGACTCCACAGCCTCTGAACAGCTGGATGTCTTCCAGATGTGCTAGGAATAGGCTGGCTAAGAACAAAGGAAGTTGTGGTCCAGCTAGAGATGGGAAGACCTGGGTGGGGAGGGAAAATATTGGGGGAAAACCAGGTTTTTTGGTTTTTTTTGCCAAAGCAGTTTAAAAAAAAAAAACCAACAGAAAAAAACGTGTTTTTCCCCCCAATTGTTCCAGTTTCTTTTTTTCCAGGCCTTCCCAGCACAGCTGGTTACTAAGCACCAAAGACCCCACAGTCCTCCTCCTCCTCCACAAACCCCCCTCCCCTCTAACACTGATGATGTTCCCTAGTTGGGTCATGAAACGTCTGCAAGGAAACCACCCAGCTCAGAAAGCACCGAGGACCCCACATTCCCACCCAGGACCCCACAATCCTTTCTTTCCTCCTTCCTTCCTTCCTTCCTTCCTTCCTTCCTGCCTTCCTTCCTTCCTGCCTTCCTTCCTTCCTTCCTTCTCTTTCTCTCTCTCTCTCTTTCTCTTCTCCTCCTCCTCCTCTCCACAACCCCCCTGCCCTTCTAGCACAGATGATGTTCCCAAGTTGGGTCAAGAAACGTCTGCAAGGAAACCACCCAGCTCAGAGAGCACCCAGGACCCCACAATCCTTTCTTTCCTCCCTCCCTCCCTCCCTCCTTCCTTCCTTCCTTCCTTCCTTCCTTCCTTCCTTCCTTCCTTCCTTCCTTCCTTCCTTCCTTCCTTCCTTCTCTTTCTCTCTCTCTCTCTTTCTCTTCTCCTCCTCCTCCTCTCCACAACACCCCTGCCCTTCTAGCACAGATGATGTTCCCAAGTTGGGTCAAGAAACGTCTGCAAGGAAACCACCCAGCTCAGAGAGCACCCAGGACGCCACAATCCTTTATTTCCTTCCTTCCTTCCTTCCTTCCTTCCTTCCTTCCTTCCTTCCTTCCTTCCTTCCTTCCTTCCCTCTCTCTCTCTCTTTCTTTCTCTCCTCCTCCTCCTCTCCACAACCCCCCTGCCCTTCTAGCACTGAGGATGTTCCCAAGTTGGGTCAAGAAACGTCTGCAAGGAAACCACCCAGCTCAGAGAGCACCCAGGACCCCAAAATCCTTTATTTCCTTCCTTCCTTCCTTCCTTCCTTCCTTCCTTCCTTCCTTCCTTCCTTCCTTCCTTCCTTCCTTCCCTCTCTCTCTCTCTCTCTCTCTCTCTCTCTCTCTCTCTCTCTCTCTCTCTCTCTTTCTTTCTCTCCTCCTCCTCCTCCTCCTCTCCACAATCCCCCTGCCCTTCTAGCACTGAGGATGTTCCCAAGTTGGGTCAAGAAACGTCTGCAAGGAAACCACCCAGCTCAGAGAGCACCCAGGACCCCACAGTTCAACCCTGGGCTGCAGGATCTTCCCGTCTATCGGTTATTCCTTTGCCTTGCTAAACTTTGAAAAGCCCTGACTCTTGCCCACTCTGAAAAACTGCCATAATTCAGCAAACGGAAAACATCCCTTCCAAAAGTAAAACTCAAGGACCTAAAATCTTCTCCAGCCCTCCCGTAGATCATTTAAATCCGGCTAGGAAGCCAATGCCAGGTTTAGCTCTACAGGACAGGCCCATCGCTTTAAAAGCTGGCTGGCATGTTTCAAAAACTGAAAGGAGACAGAACGCCAGGGTGGATTTATAGGAATGGCCCTTTCAAACAAGAAGAAAATGAGACCAGCAGGGGCAGCTGAAGACAAAGAGAGGTGACAGTCGGAATAAAGTATATACAGTAGCCTCTGGAGATGATTAACAGCGTCTATTTTTAAACAGAAAAAGAGAGAAGCCAGCCCAAGGGTGAACAAAGCAAGGCAAAAATCACTCAAAACCTCCAAATGGTGTTGCTTTTATGGCATTTCTTTATACCTTTAACACTTTCCCCCGTTCTCCGAAATATTTGCTGAAGTTTTACAGAAACCCTGGAGATTTGCAGGTCGTTCTCGACTTAAAACCCGTCAAAGCTACAACGGCACTGCAAAAAAAACAAAAAACAAAAAAAACCCCTGACTTACAACCGTTCTTCACACGCACGGCCGTTGTAGCATCCCCGTGGATCAGGGGATCAAAACCTGGAGGCTCATATTTATGACGGTCGCCGCGTCCCGGAGTCACGTGACGATCCCCTTTGGCGAACTTCTGACAGGCCAAGTCAACGGAGGGGAAGGCGGATCCGCTTAAAGGAGAGTGGTAAGTGCCTTAACGGCTGTGGTGATTCACTTAAGGACGGTGACAAGCAAGCTCCTAAAATTGGGGGCAGGCCTCACTTAAGATCGGTCTCGCTGAGTGTGAGGCGAATCACTCCAGTTGTTAAGGGAAGCACGCGGTCGTTAAGCACATCTCGCTTCTCCAGTTGGATTTTCCTAAACCAGGGGTAGGCAACCTTGGCTCTTTTATGACACATGGACTTCAACGCCCAGAATTCCTGAGCCAGCATGGGGGAAGTTGAAGTCCACGAGTCATGAAGGGGCCACAGTTCCCCCATGCTGGCTCAGGAATTCTGGGAGTTGAAGTCCAGGAGTCATGAAGCGGCCATAGTTCCCCCATGCTGGCTCAGGAATTCTGGGAGTTGAAGTCCAGGAGTCATGAAGCGGCCATAGTTCCCCCATGCTGGCTGAGGAATTCTGGGAGTTGAAGTCCCCGAGTCATGAAGGGGCCAAAGTTTCCCTCATGCTGGCTCAGGAATTCTGGGAGTTGAAGTCCACGAGTCATGAAGGGGCCATAATGCCCCCATGCTGGCTCAGGAATTCCGGGAGTTGAAGTCCACGAGTCATGAAGGGGCCATAATGCCCCGATGCTGGCTCAGGAATTCTGGGAGTTGAAGTCCAGGAGTCATGAAGGGGCCATAATGCCCCCATGCTGGCTGAGGAATTCTGGGAGTTGAAGTCCAGGAGTCATGAAGGGGCCAAAGTTTCCCTCATGCTGGCTCAGGAATTCTGGGAGTTGAAGTCCCCGAGTCATGAAGGGGCCATAATGCCCCCATGCTGGCTCAGGAATTCTGGGAGTTGAAGTCCAGGAGTCATGAAGGGGCCATAATGCCCCCATGCTGGCTGAGGAATTCTGGGAGTTGAAGTCCAGGAGTCATGAAGGGGCCAAAGTTTCCCTCATGCTGGCTGAGGAATTCTGGGAGTTGAAGTCCACCAGTCATAAAGGGCCCATAGTTGCCCATGCTGGCTCAGGAATTCTGGCAGTTGAAGTCCACAAGTCATAAAAGAGCCAAGGTTACCTACCCGTGTCCTAAACAGAAGCCAGCTAGGAAGGTCATCAATGGGGATCACATGACCGCAACTGTCATAAATAACACGCCAGTTTGCTCAGGCGCCCAAGTTCTGGTCAGCTGACCCTGGGGTTTAGATGGGGTTTCTCAACCTGGGCACCTTCAAGACTTGTGGACTTCAATTCCCAGAATTCCACAGCCATCAACGTTGAAATCTAAGGTGACCAACCGTCCTCCTTTAGGGAGGACAGTCCTCCTTTTGTGAGTTCTGTCCTCCCTCGAAAAGTGTCCTCCTACATGTCCTCCTTTTCGATATTTGAAGACTAATCTGCTTTTTTTTTCCTTCACAGAACACTCAGAACGGCGTTCCGGCACCTTTTTTTGATGTTTTTTTTCCCCCAACTTTTGCATGAGCTGCGCTACTCCCACTATTGGCTTTCGAAAGCCAATAGGAATTGCTGCTGAGCGCACCAAAACACCCGGCCAGCAAACTTTGCACATCTAAGTTGCCTGCAGTGAAGCGAAAAACTTTGCACCCCTGCCTGCTACCCAACTACACCATCTCCTAGTTCAGCGGTTCTCAACCTGTGGGTCGCGACCCCATTTGGGGTCGAACGACCATTTCACGGGGGTCGCCAAACAACGCAGTCCGCCATTCCCCCCCCCCCATTTTCCTTAGCTGTGCTACTCCCTCTTATTCTATTGGCTTTTGAAAGCCAATAGAACGGACTCTCTTGAATAGAGTCTAATTCTATTGGCTTTCAAAAGCCAATAGGAATTGTCCAGGCTGTCTCCGCCCTGCTGAGCCCGCCAAAAGTCCCAGTCTGCAAACGGTGCTGCCAGTTGTCTGCAGCGAAGGCGAGCTCTCCGGAAGTTTCCACCCCTCCCTGCTGAGCAACTACTACAAATGTTAGTAAAAGAGGGCCGGGGGTGGGAGGTGGGGGGCCGGCGGGCGCAGGGAGGGTTTTTGGCGCGCGTGGGGCCCGGCGGTTGCCTTACCTCCCTTGGGCTGGGCCAGCTGGTGGCCCAGCCGGTGGTCACCCTGCGCTGTCGCTGCCCCTTGCCAGCTACGCCTCGGCCGGCGCACGGGGCGGCACCACGCATGCACTGCGCTCCCGGGCAGGGAAAGTCCTCGACCTACGACCGGTTGGGGGTCGCGGCATTAAAAAGGTTGAGAACCACTGTCCTAGTTAGTCCCGAAGATACCTGGAGGAGACTGGAGTGGTGATACCACGGTAATTTTCTCTTGATCTTCGGCCCTGCTAGGGCAATAATGGCTGCGGGCGCAAGAGGCAGGGGCAGCGGGCTGCTGCGGGCGGGGCAGCTGGTGCTTTGGGAGCCGCGGGGCTGGCTCTACACGGTGGGGCAGCAGTGCTGGCGGGGTGGCTGCGGGCGGGGGCACAGCATGTAAGCATAATTACAATGTAAAATGTTATTGTTACAAATGTTTTTATTATGCATTTATCATGTTATAGTGTATTTTATTATGCATTTATCATATTATAGTGTATTATAGTGTATTATTGTTGCAATGAATAAAATGTTTCTTTTATTTATGATATTTTTTTCTTCAATTTATTTTATGTCCTCCTTTTCATTGTAAAAAAGTTGGTCACCTTATGAAATCTACTGTCTTACCATTGTCCAGGTTGAGACACACTGATTTAGACAAGGCTAAACTGCATGGATCAACAATGCTATTCCAGAGTGATCAGCAGCCCCTCAACTAGGAACAAAAGAGCAGACATTTGCTTTCTGGGCTGAAACTGGAGAAGCTTCACCCTACCCTGACTCCATTTCTCTGTCTTCCAGACACCCCCTCCTTCTCTTTCTCTCTTTCTCTCCCCTTCTCCTTCTCCTCTCTCTCTCTCCTTCTCTTTCCTGCTCGTTTTCTCTCTCCTCTTTCTCTCTTTCTGTCTTTTGCTCTCCCCATCTCTTTCTCTCCTTCTCTTTCCTGCTTTCTCTCTCCTCTTTTCTCTCCTTCATTTTCTCTCGCTTTCCCATCTCTCGCTCCTTTTCTCTCTCCTTCTCTTTCTCTCTCCCCTCTCCTTTGTTTTCTCTCTCCTTCTCTCCTTCTTTCTGTCTCTTCTTTCTTCTCCTTCTTTGTCTTTCTCTCTCCTTCTTTCCTGCTCTTTTCTCTCTCCTCTTTCTCTCTTTCACTCTCCCATCTGTTTTCTCTCTCCTTTCTTTCTCCTTCTCTTTGTCTTTCTCCTCTTTCCCTTTCTCTCTCTCTCTCTCTCTCCTCTTTCCTGCTCTTTTCTCTCCTCTTTCTCTTTCACTCTCCCATCTCTCTCTCCTTCGATCTCTCTTTCTCTTTCTCTCCTCTTTCCTTTATTTTCTCTCCTTTCCTGCTTTCTGTCTTTTCTTTCTTCTCTTTGTCTCTTTCCCTTTTTCTCTCTCCTTCTCTCTCCTGCTCTTTTCTCCCCCCCCCTCTCTCTCTCCTTCTCTTTCTCTCTCTCCTCTTTCCCTCTCTTTCTCTCCTCCATCCCTGCAAATTGGGAAGCAAAAACCAAACCAAACCAAACCAGCAGCTTGCAAGTTTAGGCTTGCAAGGGCTTGAGGAAAAACCCGGGGATTGGGGAAAATGAAATGAAAAACTGGCATGGATTTTCCAGAAGCTTGCTAACAACAGAACAGGTTACTACTTTTAATCCTAATATGTTAATACTTAATTAACGCATTAATACAGTGCCAGTTCTGGTCACAAAGATACAAAAAAAAAAACATGCTGGGGTTCTAGTAAGACAGGGGTTCTCAACCTTGGCAACTTTAAGACTTGTGGACTTCAACTCCCAGAATTCCTCAGCCAGCTTTGCTGGCTGAGGAATTCTGGGAGTTGAAGTCCACAAGTCTTAAAGTTGCCAAGGTTGAGAACCCCTGTAGTAAGAGTTCAGAGAAGAGCAACAAAGATGATCAGAGGTCTGGAGGCTAAAACATATAAGGAAAGGCTGCTGGAATTGGGTATGTCCACTTTAACAAAGAGAAGGAAGAGGGGTGACATGATAGCAGTCTTCCAGTATCTCAGGGGCTGCCCCAAAGAAGAGGGAGTCAAGCTCTTCTCCAAAGCACCCGAAGGCAGGACAAGAAGCAACGGGTGGAAACTCATCAAGGAGAGAAGCAACCTGAGAACTAAGGAGAAATTTTCTGGCATGGAGAATAATTAACCAGTGGAACGTTTTCCCTCCAGAAGTTGCAGGTGCTCCATCACTGGAGATTTTCAAGAAAAGATTGGACAGCCCTTTCTCTGGAATAATATAGGATCTCCTGCTTGAGCAGTGGGTTGGACTAGATGACCTCCAAGGTCCCTTCCAACTTTGATATTCTACGTGATTCTCCATCATCCAGGTCCTGGTTGTCCCAAAGGTGCTTTTTTCATGAGGCAACTGGACCTCCTTGTTTTTTCTTTGAAGATCTTTCGCTTCTCATCCAAAGAAGCTTCTTCCGCTCTGACTGGATGGTGGGGAATGGAAGGATTTATACTCCTTGCAGACAGCTGGTCATTTGCCTTCTCTTAGAGAGCCGTTGAGGCCACCTGGAGGTTTATCAGGAACCTGAGTGGCCCAGTGATTAGAATGCAGTATTGCAACCAAAGTCAGCCCAAAGTGTGGCAAAACACACACAACTGTCTCACTTGGCAACACAAATTTGGGGCTGAATTCTGGTTGCTCGTCAAGGAGTCCCTGTAGTCTTCTGACACAGGCAGGGAAGCCGGCTGGCTGACTTTGGCCCAGTTACCAGGAGACGGTGAGTTCTAGTCCTGTCTTAGGCAGGGAAGCCGGCTGGCTGACTTTAGGCCAGTCACCAGGAGACGGTGAGTTCTAGTCCTGACTTAGGCACGGAAGCCAGCTGGGTGACTTTGGGCCAGTCACCAGGAGACGGTGAGTTCTAGTCCTGCCTTAGGCTTGGAAGCCGGCTGGCTGACTTTGGCCCAGTTACTAGGAGATGGTGAGTTCTAGTCCTGCCTTAGGCACGGAAGCCAGCTGGGTGACCTTGGGCCAGTTACTAGGAGATGGTGAGTTCCAGTTTTGCCTTAGGCATGGAAGCCGGCTGGTTGACTTTGGGCCAGTCACCAGGAGACGGTGAGTTCTAGTCCTGCCTTAGGCACGGAAGCCAGCTGGGTGACCTTGGGCCAGTTACTAGGAGATGCTGAGTTCTAGTTTTGCCTTAGGCACGGAAGCCAGCTGGGTGACCTTGGGCCAGTCACCAGGAGATGGTGAGTTCTAGTCCTGCCTTAGGCACGGAAGCCAGCTGGTTGACTTTGGGCCAGTCACCAGGAGATGCTGAGTTCTAGTTTTGCCTTAGGCATGGAAGCCAGCTGGGTGACCTTGGGCCAGTTACTAGGAGATGGTGAGTTCTAGTTTTGCCTTAGGCAGGGAAGCCGGCTGGCTGACTTTGGCCCAGTTACTAGGAGATGGTGAGTTCTAGTCCTGCCTTAGGCACGGAAGCCGGCTGGTTGACTTTGGGCCAGTCACCAGGAGACGGTGAGTTCTAGTCCTGCCTTAGGCACGGAAGCCAGCTGGGTGACCTTGGGCCAGTCACCAGGAGACGGTGAGTTCTAGTCCTGCCTTAGGCACGGAATCCAGCTGGTTGACTTTGGGCCAGTCACCAGGAGACGGTGAGTTCTAGTTTTGCCTTAGGCACGGAAGCCGGCTGGGTGACTTTGGGCCAGTCACCAGGAGATGGTGAGTTCTAGTCCTGCCTTAGGCACGGAAGCCAGCTGGGTGACCTTGGGCCAGTTACTAGGAGATGGCGAGTTCTAGTTTTGCCTTAGGCATGGAAGCCAGCTGGGTAACCTTGGGCCAGTCGTGAGGGGATGGTGAGTTCTAGTCCTGCCTTAGGCACGGAAGCCAGCTGGGTGACCTTGGGCCAGTCAGCTCCTATAATCCCAACCCACCTCACAAGGGGGTTGTTCTGGAGATAATAGGAGGAGTCAGGTATCCTGTGTATTTCTCCACCTTGAGTGACTTGTAAAAATAATTAAGGCAGGATGCAAATAAATAAAATAAAAACAAAGGTGTGTGTCTCTGTGAATTCCCCTGTTGTGGCTTCTGATGAAAGAGAAAACGGTTGTGTTGCAAAAGGTGAAGCAAACAGGAGTCAGCCAAGCAGTGGTTCGTTGTGAAAAGCTCTCCTGCATTGTTGGGTAAGCAAAGGCTTTCCAGCCATGGCTGCCGTACAACAGCCACACCTCGGCCTCACCTTAGCCGTTGCACAAAACTCACTGAGCCTTTAAGCCAGCAAATTGCAAACCGCTGGATCCAGCCGGATTTCCCACCAGTAGTTGATGCCAAGAAGGGAACCAATTCTTAATTGAAAAGGGGCCATCCGTGTGTTGATATTCTTGCCTTTTGATTTGGCAATTTAGAGGAGACGAAGGAGAAGGAGAACTGGAGGACGAGAAGGAGAAGAGGGAGAAGAAGAAGAAGAAGAAGAAGAAGAAGGAGAAGGAGAAGGAGAAGGAGAAGGAGAAGGAGAAGGAGAAGGAGAAGGAGAAGAAGAAGAAGAAGAAGAAGAAGAAGAAGAAGAAGAAGAAGAAGAAGAAGAAGAAGAAGAAGAAGAAGAAGAAGAAGAAGAAGAAGAAGAAGAAGAAGAAGAAGAAGAAGAAGAAGAAGAAGAAGAAGAAGAAGAAGAAGAAGAAGAAGAAGAAGAAGAAGAAAAATTGGACAAAGAGATTCCAGTTGAGCCTCAGCCAGGTTCAAATGGGAAGGAAGGTTACCTACATTGTATTGACTTTTTCATTCCCTGCAATAAATATAATAACAATAATAATAATAATAATAATGATGATGATGATGATGATGATGATGATGATATCTGAAGGACAATGATGAAGATGCACTGAAACTAGTATATCAGGAAGGCTTACTGACTATTGGAGAGACCAAACTGACCTACAAGAAAGACCAAAGGAAGAACAGAATGGAGGCATGGGAAGACAAAACACTACACGGCCAATACGTTAAAAAAATGGCTGGGAAAGCAGATAATAACAAGACCTGGCAACGGCTAAGAGCAGGAAAGTTGAAGAAAGAGACCGAGGGACTAATTCTGGCTGCACAAGACCAAGCCTTAAGGACAAATGCATATAAAGTCAAAATTGAGAAGACAGCAACAGACAGTAAGTGCCGCCTATGCAAAGACAAAGAAGAAACAGGGGACCACCTGGTAAGCTGCTGCAAGAAGATCGCCCAGACTGACTACAAGCAGCGGCATGACAAAGTAGCAACAATGGTGCATTGGAAGATCTGCAAGAAATATCATTTGCCTGTAAGCAAGAACTGGTGGGATCATAAAATAGAGAAAGTCATAGAAAATGATAAAATTAAACTGCTCTGGGACTTCAGAATTCAAACAGAGAAGCACCTGCAACATAACACCCCGGATTTAACAATTGTCGATAAGAAAGACAAAATAGTCTGGATAGTGGACATGGCAGTGCCTGGAGACAGCAGAATAGACGAGAAAGAACTGGAGAAGATAACAAAAAACAAAGACCTACAAATAGAAATAGGAAGACTATGGCAAAGGCAAGCAAGGCTGGTACCAATAGTAATAGACGCCTTGGGTGCAATCCCAAAACAACTGGAGCACCACTTGGACACCATCATCGGCATTGACAAATTCTCCATTAGTCAATTGCAAAAGGCGGCCTTACTAGGAACTGCTTCCATCCTGCGACGAGATCTGCAATAACATCAGACATCCACATCTGCCTATCCCAGGGCCTTGGTAAGGACTCGATAGGTAGACAAAAATGCCAAATCCAGTCTAAACATCTGGCTGACTGTGCAATGATCAATAATAATAATAATAATAATAATAATAATAATAATAATAATAATAATAATAATAATAATAATAATAAAGTTGGAAGGGACCTTGGAGGTCATCTAGTCCAACCCCCTGCTCAGGCAGGAAATCCTATACCATTTCAGGCAAATGGCTGTCCAGTCTCTTCTTAAAAATTTCCAGTGTTGAAAGGAGTTCCACTGATCAATTGTTCTCAGTTTTAGGACATTTCTCCTTAATTCTAGGTTGCTTCACTCCTTGGTTAGTTTCTGTCTGCTGCTTCTTGTCCTGCCTTCAGGCGCTTTGGAGGATAGCTTGATTGATTGGTTTCTCGAAGATAATCAAATCCAGCTTGCCAGTATAGCTGATCCTCGACTTATAACCGTTCATTCAGGGATCAAAGTTACAACACTGGAAACAGGGACTTAACGACTGTTTTTCACACTTACGACCCGGTGGTCGGTCACGTGATCAAAAATTCAGGAAATACGTATTTTCAGTGAGGTGTATACGGGCAGTCCTCAACTTACAACCATAACTGAGCCCAAAAGTTTTGTTCCTACGTGAGACATGCATTAAGGGCGTTTTTGCCCCACTCTACAACATTTCATGCCATACCTGTGAAGGGGATGCTGCAACCTTTTAAGTGTGAAAAACGGTCACATGTCACTCTTTCCTGCACCGTTGTAACTTTGAACGGTCACTAAATGAAAGTCAAGGACTTCCTGTATTTGCCATTTAGGTGTTTTGTGTGTGTGTGTGTGTGTGTGTGTGTGTTTTAACAGCCCTGGAGCCTGGTAAGGGAAGGCCTCCTGCAGTTGGAGATTAGGAAATTGGTGGTGTGTTGCTTGAGAGATTTAGCACCTGTCTAAGGGGGGGGGAGGGCAGCCCAAGCAACTAACACGGTTGGTGTTTCATCAGACTTAAACCAACTTTTTTTTTCCCCTCCCTCCCCTTTGGGAAGTTGCTGGCAGGAAGCGTTTTGTAATCCCTTCAAAACTTTGTGCCAAAGTTAGATTCAAGACAGGCTCACTGCCTGGAGCAAAGATGCAGCCGCACCTCCATTGTGAGGGGCCGATGCAAAAATACTGAGAAAAGATTTAAACATTTGCCTTGCTTTTCCCACCGAAAGCCTATCTCTCCCAGCACCGAACGTGTGAATCTTCCCAGGAGATTAAAACGATATTTTTCTAGCTTGGTTCATGGATCGTACTGTTGAACGAAGAAGATTCAGAACAAAGTAGATAGATAGATAGATAGATAGATAGATAGATAGATAGATAGATAGATAGATAGATAGATAGATAGATAGATAGATAGATAGATAGATAGATAGATAGATAGATAGATAGATACCGGTAGATAGATAGATAGATAGATAGATAGATAGATAGATAGATAGATAGATAGATAGATAGATAGATAGATAGATAGGCAGGCAGACAGACAGATAGATGTAGGTAGGTAGACAGATAGATGTAGGAAGGTAAGTAGGTAGGTAGGTAGAGGTAGGTAGGTAGGTAGATACATAGATGATGTAGGTAGGTAGGTCAGATTGATAGATAGATAGATAGATAGATAGATAGATAGATAGATAGATAGATAGATAGATAGATAGAGATGATATTCCTCAGCTAGAGTTGAAGTCCACATCATAAAAGAGCCAAATTTGAAAACCTCTGTGCTAAACAGCTGTAATTATTATTATTATTAATTCTGGGAGTTGAAGTCCACAAGTCATGAAGGGGCCATAGTTCCCCCATGCTGGCTCAGGAATTCAAGCAAAAACTGGTGGGATCATAAAATAGAGAAAGTCATAGAAAATGATAAAGTTAAACTGCTCTGGGACTTCAGAATTCAAATAGACAAGCACCTGCAACATAACACCCCGGACTTAACAACTGTCAATAAGAAAGACAAAAAAGTCTGGATAGTGGACGTGGCAGTGCCTGGAGATAGCAGAATAGACGAGAAAGAACTGGAGAAGATAACAAAATACAAAGACCTACAAATAGAAATAGAAAGACTGTGGCAAAGGCAAGCAAGGGTAGTACCAATAGTAATAGGCACCTTGGGTGCAATCCCAAAACAACTGGAGCACCACTTGGACACCATCATTGGCATTGACAAATTCTCCATTAGTCAATTGCAAAAGGCGGCCTTGCTAGGAACTGCTTCCATCCTGCGACGATATCTATGATACCATCAAACATCCACATCTGCCTATCCCAGGTCCTTGGTAAGGACTCGATAGGTAGAAAAAAATGCCAAATCCAGTCTGAACATCTGGCTGACTGTGCGATGATCCATAATAATAATAAAGTATTAGGAAGAAGAAGAAGAAGGAGGAGGAGGAGGAGGAGGAGGAGCAGCAGCAGCAGCAGAAGAAGAAGAAGAAGAAGAAGAAGAAGAAGAAGAAGAAGAAGAAGAAGAAGAAGAAGAAGAAGAAGAAGAAGAAGAAGAAGAAGAAGAAGAAGAAGAAGAAGAAGAAGAAGAAGAGTGAGAACTGGGTTATTGAAAATAATAATTTAAAAAAATGCTTAAATCATCCAGTGGGGTTTTTTCTTTTAACGTTTATGTTCACCCACTCTGCACAAAAACACACCGGCAAGCACGCACAGAAACACACACACACACACACACACACACACACACACACACCCTTTAACTTATTTTAAAGTGGAGAAGTTCCCAGATTATTTCACTTTTATCCAAAACTTGGCAAGGGGCTGCCTTGCCAGATGCTGCCTCTCCCTCCCCCCCTCCCCGACTGCTCATTGCCGGGAGAGGCTGGAAGCCAAAGCACAAGGCATATTTGTTTTAAAACCTCTCCCGAATTCCCTTCCTCCCCGCTGGCTTTGCAACACACTTAAGGAAGAGAAGGAAAAGGAAGAGAAGGAAGAAAACCAATGGAGCAGCTAAAGGAGAGAGGGAAAAGATCCCAAGGTCTTCAGAACAGAATAACATAGTTGGAAGGGACCTTGGAGGTCATCTAGTCCAACCCCCTGCTCAGACAGGAAACCCTATCCCATTTCAGACAAATGGCTGTCCAGTCTCTTCTTAAAAACTTCCCGTGTTGGAGCATTCACCGCTTCTGGAGGCAGGTTGTTCCACTGGTTAATTGTTCTCACAGTCAGGAAGTTTCTCCTTAGTTCCAGGTTGCTTCTCTCCTTGATCAGTTTCCATCCGTTGCTTCTTGTCCTGCCTTCAGGTGCTTTGGAAAATAGCTTGACTGCCTCTTCTTTGGGGCAGCCCCTGAGAGATTGGAAGACTGCTATTATGTCCCCCCTCATCCTCCTGTTCATTAAACAAGACATTCCCAATTCCAGCAATTGTTCTTCGAAAGTGGAATTAGCTGACTACAAACCAAGGTTATCGCGTGACCTTGGATACTGCAACCGTCGTAAGTACATGCCAGTTGCCAAGCCTCCGAACTTTGATCACGTGACCCTTGGGGAATGCTGCGACGGTCGAAAGTGTGAAAAACAAGTCATGTCCCTTTTTTTCAGCGACAAAACTGCAAATGGTTACTAAACAAGTGGGTGTAAATTGTACAACTTGCAAATTTTCCAGTCAACACAAGTGTAGGAGGTTGAGCCTTGCTGGCTTCAACAGAAAGAGTTTTGGCGGTCCACAGAACCGGTTCCTTCCAACCAAACCCCATTTTCCCCCCCTCTTTCCTGCCTTGATCTTAACAAACTTTTCATTGTTCAGCTTTTGTCCTTCCTCCACAGCCTTGTACGTCGCCCAAAACCAAGCTTGGGTTAACGGTCACATCTAAACCACTTGCTAAGCCCCAAACCACGCTGTGCAAACCACCATAGCTTAAAGCAAGATCGGTTACGCTTCAATGATAGGTTAAGCCCCCAGCACGGCTGTATTTATTGCACCGGTCAAATAAGGACAGGGTGCCCTTCCCCGACAATATAGACCAGCGGTTCTCAACCTTTTCCGGGGCTCGACCCCGGCCCACATCGCGCATGCGCGGCACGACGGCCTGCATCGCACATGCGCGGCGCGACGGCCCGCATCGCAATAGGGAAAAAATGGCCGACCAAAAAAAAATGGCCGACCAAAATAAAAAAAAATGGCGGGCCCGCACCGCGCATGCACGGCACGACGGGGTGCATCGTGCATGCGCGGCGCGACGGCCCGCATCGCAATAGGGGAAAAAAATGGCCGACCAAAAAAAAATGGCCGATCAAAAAAATAAAATAAAAAATGGCGGACTGCGATGCTTGGCGACCCCCGTGAAATGGTCATTAGACCCCAAATGGGGGTCGCGACCCACAGGTTGAGAACCGCTGATATAGACTGTCTAATCTTCCCTGAATGGCATGGAAGAAATCAAAAGGTTTTCCAAAGTCTTGTGTGTCCTGGTGACTAAGGACATTGTGGGGGAAAAAATGAGGCAAAGTTCCCCAAATGTTTTCGGCTTGTAAATGCTGGGAGTTGATACTAGCTTTCAATTAATTAGATTTTTATCCCATCTTTATTATTTTATAATTAACACACGGCACCAAACATATCTCATATTTAAGAGACAGCCTGGCCCCAAATCACCCAGGTGGCTTTCCTGCCTATGGCGGAACTAGAATTCTCTGTTTCCTGGTGATTGGCCCAAAGTCACCCAGCTGGCTTCCATGCCTAAGGCAGGACTAGAACTCATTGTCTCCTGGTGATTGGCCCAAAGTCACCCAGCTGGCTTCCATGCCTAAGGCAGGACTAGAACTCATTGTCTCCTGGTGCTTGGCCGAAAGTCACCCACCTGGCTTCCATGCCTAAGGCAGGACGAGAACTCACCATCTCCTGGTCATTGACCCAAAGTTAACCAGCCAGCTTTCATGCCTAAAGTGGGACTAGAACTCACTGTCCCCTGGTGATTAGGGCTACCTTTCAGGGGGCCAGGAGACAGTGAAGCACAGATAGTTTGGTGAGGAGAAAGAACTGGGAGCCTCATTCTCAGAGATTATCAATAGTGATGTAAATCAGGGATAGGCCACCCTGGCTCTTTTATGACTCGTGGACTTCAACTCCCAGAATTCCTCAGCCAGCCATGCTGAGGGGAAAGGGAGAGGTTTCCAAGCTGAGCCATGCTGGCTGAGGAATTCTGGGAGTTGAAGTCCACCAGTCATAAAGGGGCCATAGTTCCCCCCTGCTGGCTGAGGAATTCTGGGAGTTGAAGTCCAGGAGTCATGAAGGGGCCAAAGTTTCCCCCATGCTGGCTCAGGAATTGTGGGAGTTGAAGTCCACGAGTCATGAAGGGGCCATAGTTCCCCCATGCTGGCTCAGGAATTCTGGGAGTTGAAGTCCCCAAGTCATGAAGGGGCCATAGTTCCCTCATGATGGCTGAGGAATTCTGGGAGTTGAAGTCCCCGAGTTATGAAGGGGCCATAGTTCCCCCATGCTGGCTGAGGAATTCTGGGAGTTGAAGTCCCCGAGTCATGAAGGGGCCATAGTTCCCCCCATGCTGGCTGAGGAATTCTGGGAGTTGAAGTCCACGAGTCATGAAGGGGCCATAGTTCCCCCCATGCTGGCTGAGGAATTCTGGGAGTTGAAGTCCTCGAGTCATAAAAGAGCCAAGGTGCTTTGTCTATTGTTCAATACAGGATGCTGTGAGTCTCTCCATTCAGTGGCCAGGCAAAGCATGCTGGGACTTAAGGCAAGCACTCTGCTTTGATTTAAAAGCCGCTTTCCCTGAGAAAAGCATGAAGGATGCGCTACAAAATTTACATTTTGGTGTTCCAGGCCATCCTCAGCAAACTGAGGCCAAAGGGCCCGTCGCTAGGCGAAACTTTCATTAAGCGAATTTCGCCGCATTTTATGACTTCTGTTGCCACACTTCTTAAGCGAATCACTACAGCTGTTAAGACGCACAGTTGTGAAGTGAATCCAGCTTCCCCGTCGACTTTGCTCGTCACAGGCGGTTGCCAAAGGCGATTTACACAATGCCACCGTCATAAATACGAGACAGTGGACGTTGTAATTTTGAACGGTCACTAAGCGGACTGCTGTATGTCGGGGGACTTCCTGTATAGCATCTGTGAAACTGCTTTCTTGCACTGCCTTTTTTTTTTGTTTTGTTTCCCTGCCTGCTACATTTCTAGCAAATCCTGATTAGGTTTAAAGCGCTAAATTAGTAGGAGAGGGTTCCTGCTATTTTCGTCCACGAGACGCATGGCGGTTGAAAGCATTACTCACTCCCACAGTCTGGAACCCGGGTTCATCAGGACGTGACTAATCAGCATTATATGTTACGGATTCTGCTTTTCAAGCAGGTTTTTTTTTAAAAAAAAAAAATTACAGTGTTTTTTTTTTTTTACTTTGCTAAGAGAACAAGCTTTCTTTCCCTGCAGAAATAAAAAAAAAATTAAGCTTGGCCCTTTGGCTTGATTTGTCCACTTAAAGTTTGGAAAGGCACCCAGGCCAGTGTTTGCAGGCTTGTGCCCTTACAGGACAATATTAATTCAGATTTCACAACTGGGCTTTATCACAGGGGTCCCCAACCTCCGGTCTGTGGGTCGCAGCATGCCAGCAACCGGTCCGCACCAACAAACAAAGCCCCATCCGCAAGATGTAGGCAGCACCCAAAACCACGCAGCCTCTGGTCCATGGACAAACTTCTCTCCATGGAACCAGTCCCTGGTGTCCAAAAGGTTGGGCACCTCTGCTTTATCAGATCAGTTCTTCTCATTGTTAAGGTTCTGCTTACGAGAAGTCATCAGATTACAATTTGTCTAGTAACCATTACAGGTTCCGACGATACTGGGGGGGAAAACGGGATTTGTGAGCGTTTTTCACACAACTGTTGCAGCATCCCTGTGGCCGCCTGATCAAAATTCAGGCACTTGGCAACTGACTCATATTTATGACGGTTGCAGTGTCCCAGGGTCACGTGATCCCCCTTTGGGGACCTTAGGAGAAGCAAAGTCAAGGGGAAAGCCAGAATCACTTAACAACTGCGTTATTAACAACAGAGTGAAAACTCGTAAAATGGGGCAAAAGTCACTTAAAATTGTCTCGCTTAGCAACAGACATTTCGGACTCCATTGTGGTTGTTAAGTCGAGGGCTACCTGTATTGCAAAGGTTACAGGATCTTCATTTTCTTTCAACATTCCGTGACAGTTTCCCAGCCTATCTTGCAATCCTTCACTTCCTCTCCCACCCAGCAGTTGCTTACATACCTGCTGGAAGGCGAAAGAGAAGGAGAAGGGAAGGAAAAGGGAAGGGAAGGGAAGGGAAGGGAAAGCAAAGGGGAAGGGGAAAGAGAACAGAAAGGGGAAGGGAGGGAGGGAGGAAGGGAAGGAGAAGAAAGGAAAGGGAGGGTGAAGGAGAAGGGAAAGGGAGGAGGAGGAGAATAATAATAATAATAATAATAATAATAATAATAATAATAATGAGGAGGAGGAGGAGGAGGAGGAGGAGAAGAAGAAGAAGAAGAAGAAGAAGAAGAAGAAGAAGAAGAAGAAGAAGAAGAAGAAGAAGAAGAAGAAGAAGAAGAAGAAGAAGAAGAAGAAGAAGAAGAAGAAGAAGAAGAAGAAGAAGAAGAAGAAGAGATTTACAATGTTCTCTGCCAGATTCCCATAAGGAAACTCACTGGGGAAGCCAGCAGGAAGTCGAAAGTCTACTCCCATTGCTTTTCTGCTCCCTTTGATCTCTGAAACGATGACACCCCCCCACACACACACACTGGGCAAAACTTGTCTACTAGTAAACAAAATTAAGGTGGGGTCTGTTTGCCTTTCTATCTCAGTTTTACACGTCATCATCCTAGCCCAGGACATCTCCATAATCCACACGGAGAACTCCAGTTGCCAAGCAGAAAAATAATACGGAACAATAACAAGGTCTCACGGGATGGCTGCGTTAGTTGGGGATGTGGACAACGCCCTATAACACAACCTGGGCTGAAGGAAGAGGAACCCGCAACGCGTACTTGCTCAGCCTGTACACAACCCCGTCTGCAAGGCTGACCCATCAGAAATCGTTGCTCGTGAAGCAAGACTCCGTGGTTTACTTTTACCCAAACACGCCTGAAGGATCCGACCCTTCCATCGAAAGGGCAAAAAGTCGCAGCACTCTGCAAGGTCCTGTAGGTACAGGTAGTCCTCAACGTACGCCCATACATTTCCATTGCTAAGCAAAACATTGGTCAAGCGGGTTTTGCCCCATTTCACAACCTGAGAAAGTGATGTGCCGATGTCTGGAGGCTGTTAGGGTTTGGATGGGTGCCAACAGGCTCAAACTCAACCCCGACAAGACAGAGTGGCTATGGGTTCTGCCTCCCAAAGACAATTCAATCTGTCCGTCCATCATCGGGGGGGGGAGCTTTTGACCCCCTCGGAGAAGGTCCGCAAGTTGGGCGTCCTCCTCGATCCACAGCTAAATCTGGAACATCATCTTTCGGCTGTGGCGAGGAGGACATTTGCCCAGGTTCGCCTGGTGCACCAGCTGCGGCCCTATTTGGACCGGGAGTCTCTTCTCACAGTCACTCATGCCCTTATCACCTCGAGGCTCAACTACTGCAATGCTCTCTACATGGGGCTACCTTTGAAAAACGTTCGGAGACTTCAGGTAATGCAGAATGCAGCCACGCGAGCAGTGTTGGGCTTGCCCAGAAATGCCCACATTTCGGCATCACTCCGCGAGCTGCATTGGCTGCCAATTGGTCTCTGAACCCAATTCAAAGTGTTGGTTATGACCTATAAAGCCCTACATGGCATCGGACCAGGTTACTTACAGGACCGTCTGCTGCCCCATGAAACCCAGCGGCCGGTTAGGGCCCACAGAGTCGGCCTTCTCCAGGTCCCATCAGCCAGACAGTGTCGTCTGGTGGGGCCTAGGGGAAGACCCTTCTCTGTTGCGGCCCCGGCCCTCTGGAACCAACTCCCCTTGGAGATCCGTATCGCCCCCACCCTCTCCGCCTTTCGTAAATTGTTTAAAACACACCTCTGCCGGCAGGCCTGGGGCAGTTAACATCTTGCCCCTAGCCAGTGTATGTTTGTGTGTATGTTTGTTGAATGATTGGTTTTCTTTTAACCTAGGGGTTTATATATATATATGTATTTTAACTGGTGATTTCTATTTATGTTGTGAGCCACCCTGAGTTCTCCGGAATAGGGCGGCATAGAAGTCAAATCAAATCAAATAAATAAATAATAAATAAACCTTTCTTGCTTGCGAAGTGAATTGCGGCGGTTTTTCAATCGGTGACACGGCCGTGAAGTGAACCCAGCTTCCCCCCCGTTGGCTTTGCTGGTCCAAAGGTTGCAGAAGATCCCGTGACACCCCTCCCCCGCCGGGGACCCTGCAACCCTCATTAAGTACCTGCCAGTTGCCGAGCCTTCAGATTTTGATCATGTAACCCGCAGGTATGCTGCAACGGTCGTTAAGCGTGAGAAACGGCCCTAAGCCACTTCAAATGGTCGCTAAATGGATTGTAAGTTGTAAGTCCAGGACCCCTGGTATAGGGAGTGCAAGTCCCAAACATTTCAGGAGGATCCCAGAAAATCCCATCTGTGCCATCAGCAAGGATTCCCAACCTCACATATCCCAATGCCCCATCATTTTGGGACAAAGTTCAACAAGGCATCTTAGGCGCTGATGACGTTACATGGTTTGATCATGAAATGTCTGCAAGAAAACCACCAAGCTTAGAGAGCACCAAGGACCCCTATTATTATTATTATTATTATTATTATTATTATTATTATTAATAATAATAATAATAATAATAATAAAGTTGAAAGGGATCTTGGAGGCCATCTAGTCCAACCCCCTGTTCAGGCAAGAAACCCTATACCATTTCAGACAAAGGGCTGTCCAGTTTCTTCTTAAAAACTTCCAGTGTTGAAGCATTATTATTAGTATTATTATTACTATTATTATTACTATTATTATTATTATTAATATTAATATTAATATTATTGATGATGATCATCATCGTCATCGCACAGTCAGCCAGATGTTCAGACTGGATTTGGCATTTTTTTCTACCTATCGAGTCCTTACCAAGGACCTGGGATAGGCAGATGTGGATGTCTGATGGTATTACAGATCTCATCGCAGGATGGAAGCGGTTCCTAGTAAGGCCGCCTTTTGCAATTGACTAATGGCGAATCTGTCAATGCCGATGATGGTGTTCAAGTGGTGCTCCAGTTGTTTTGGGATTGCACCCAAGGCGCCTATTACTATTGGTACTACTCTTGCTTGCTTTTGCCATAGTCTTTCTATTTCTATTTGTAGGTCTTTGTATTTTGTTATCTTCTCCAGTTCTTTCTCGTCTATTCTGCTGTCTCCAGGCATTGCCACGTCCACTATCCAGATTTTATTCCTCTTCTTCCTCTTTCTCTCCCCGTCCTCCTCCTCCTCCTCCTCCTCTCTAGAAACACCATTTACTTCTAGCACTGATGTTCCCTAGTTGGGTCGTGAAACATCTGCAAGGAAACCAGCAAGCTCAGAGAGAGCCACAAAGCCCCCAGTTAATTCCTGGGCTACCATTACTGTCTTCTATCTAAACCAGCGGTTCTCAACCTTTTTCAGGCGGCGACCCCGACCTGCGCCACGCATGCACGGTGCGACGGCCCGCATCGCGCATGTGCGATGCTACCCCTCGCATGCGCGGTGCTGCCCCCTGCGCCGGCCGAGGGGAAAAGGGGAAAAAAATGGCAGACTGCGGTGTTTGGTGACCCCCGTTAAATGGTTGTTCGACCCCAAATGGGGTCGCGACCCACAGGTTGAGAACCGCTGATCTAAACCATGTTAAATTTTCTGTCAATTTACAGAATAACACAGTTGGAAGGGACGTTGGAGGTCTTCTTTTACACCGTTCCCATCTCTTCTTGAAAACCTCCAGGGTTGGAGCACCCACAACTTCTGGTGGCAAGCAGTTCCGCTGGTTAATTGTTCTCACTGTCAGGAAATTCCTCCTCCGTTCCAGGTTGCTTCTCTCCTTCTTGATTAGTTTCCATCCGTTGCTTCTTGTCCTGCCTTCTTCAGGCGCTTTGGAGAACAGAATAGCAGAATAACAGAGTTGGAAAGGACCTGAGAGGTCATCTAGTCCAACCCCCTGCTCAGGTAGGAAAACTATACCATTTCGGACAAATGGCTGTCCAGTCTCTTCTTAAAAACTTCCAGTGTTGGAGCATTCACCATTTCTGGAGGCAGGTGGTTCCACTGGTTAATTGTTCTCCCTGTCAGGAAATCTCTCCTTAATTCCAGGTTGCTTCTCTCCTGGATTAAATTCCATCCGTTGCTTCTGGTGCTCTGGTGGATAGTGTCAACTTTTCATCAACGACCCCACCCCACCCCCCGAATTAATAGCCTTTGACTGCAAACAATCTCAATTTCTACTTTAATCCAAACCAGGAAATCAATCTCTCGGGCTCCTGCTAATCTTAGAAATTCACTTTTGAACCGATCGCAAATACGATCCTGGGTCCTGGGAATTTCCCAAGGTGCGTTTACTGGATTTTTTTTTTTAAATCTTGTCATCACTTAGAGGAAAAGTATGACCATTTACAGACGGCTCCTCCCCAAGGCGCACACCTACACCTTTGGGGAAGGGAGAGGAGTAGGAAAAACAGGAAGAAGAAACAGTGAGGCCAGGAAAGGGATGAGGAAGGGATCTCTACATGGGGCTACCTTTGAAAAACGTTCGGAGACTTCAGGTAATGCAGAATGCAGCCGCGCGAGCTGTATTGGGCCTACCTAGAAATGCCCACATTTCAACATCACTCCGCGAGCTGCATTGGCTGCCAATTGGTCTCCGAACGCAATTCAAAGTGTTGGTTATGACCTATAAAGCCCTACATGGCATCGGACCAGGTTACTTACGGGACCATCTGCTGCCCCATGAAACCCAGCGACCGGTTAGGGCCCACAGAGTCGGCCTTCTCCAGGTCCCGTCTGCCAGTGTCGCCTGGCGGGGCCTAGGGGAAGAGCCTTCTCTGTTGCGGCCCCGGCCCTCTGGAATCAACTCCCCCCAGAGGTCCGTATTGTCCCCACCCTCTCCGCCTTTCGTAAATTATTGAAGACCCATCTTTGCCGACAGGCCTGGGGCAGCTGACACCTTGCCCCAGCCAGGGTATGTATGTTTGTATGTCTGTTTTAGGATGATTGGTTTTTTAATTAATGGGTTTTACAACGTATTTCAATTCTAGATTTCTTCATGTTAGCATTCATGTTGTGAGCCGCCTTGAGTTGTTGGAATAGGGGGGCATAGAAATCTAAATAAATAAATAAACAAATAAATAAATAAACAAACAAACAAATAAATAAATAAAAAGAGAACGTAGACTCTGACTGCACTTATTGAATAGCCCAGCGGTGGCGAACCTCAGAGCCTTCTCTGTGGGCACCCGCGCCACCGCGGCCAGCAGCAGGTCCATCAGGTCGCCACCGCCGCCCGGAGCAGGAGCCCCGCCCAGCACAAAGAAGGCAAAGTGGTCGACTAGCAAGTTCGAGTAGAAGGTGTCGAGCAGAGGTCACCAACCATTGTCGACTGGAAGAAAAGGGAAGGGGGAAGCATTTCACATGTGTGCATGTGAAATGCACACTTGATCAAAGTGTATAAAATCATGCATGGGATAGAAAAGGTGGATAGAGAAAAATTCTTTTGTCTATCACACCATACCAGGACAAGGGGGCACTCCCTAAAGCTCGTAGGTAAGAAAGTGAGGACAAATAAAGGGAAATATTTCTTCACCCAGAGGGTCGTTGGTTTATGGAATTCACTTCCAGAAGGGGTCGTGACAGGCAGGGTCAGACAGATTCATGGATGCCAAGTGTATCGGTGGCTATTAAAACGGATGTCCATGTGCCGCCTCTATGTTGGTTGAGGCAGGCAGGATTCTCTTGAGTCCCATTTGTTGGGGGTCAAGGGAAAGGGAGGGTTTTGCCTTCTCTTTCTGCTCAAGATCCCCATGTACAATTGGTGGGCCACTGTGGGACACAGAATGCTGGACTCGATGGGCTTTGGCCTGATTCAACATGGCTCTTCTTATGTTCTTATGTGCGCATGGGGCCGCGAGCATGCACGCACTGCAAATGGGGCGGGGCTAGTGCCTGAGTGATACTCACAAGCCCTGCCCCGTTCTTGCATGTTGCAGCCTTGTATCTGCACCCTGCGGTGCAGCTGTTTTTGCACCTTGCAGCACGGGGGGGGCATTTTTGTGCCCCCGTTTTTTGCGTGCCAGAGGGGGCACTCAGAGGCGCCTCTCTGCCCCTCCCCCTGAGGGCACCACAATGCTGATGTGGCCCTGGCACTTTGCGATAAATAAGTGGGTTTTGGGTTGCGGTTTGGGCACTTGGTCTCTAAAAGGTTCGCCATCACTAGCCTGGCCTTTCAAGTAGAGGCAGTCCTTGACTTACAAGCAATGTTAACCTCGCTAAACTAGATGGTTGTTAAGTGAATTTTGCCCTGGTTATACGAAATACACTATTTCTCAGCCTGGGTATAGAATCGTAGAGTTGGAGGGGACCTCCCGGGTCATCGAGTCCAACCCCCTGCTCAAGGCAGGATTCCCTAAACCATCCCAGACAGATGGTCGTCCAGTCTCTGCTTGAAGACCTCCATCGAAGGGGAGCTCACCACCTCCTGTGGCAACCTGTTCCACTGGTCGATCACCCTTACTGTTAGAAATTTTTTTCTAACATCTAATCTGAATCTTTTCCCCTGCAGTTTCATCCCATTGTTTCTAGTCCTTCCTTGGGCAAGTGAGAACAGGGCTGATCCCTCTGCACTGTGACAGCCCTTCAGGTATTTGTAGACAGCTATCATGTCTCCTCTCAGTCTTCTTTTCTGTAGACTAAACATTCCTAATTCCTTTAACCGTTCCTCATAGGACATGGTTTGTAGACCGTTCACCATCTTGGTAGCTTTAAGCTGTGTGGACGTCAAACTCCCAGAATTCCCCAACCATCCACACTGGCTGTGGAATTCTGGGAGTTGAAGTCCATGCAGTTTAAAGTTGCCCAGGCTGACAATCCATGCACTAAATCAGAGTTCCCCAACCGGAGTGGGGGAGAGGGAGGAAAGAAAGAATGGTGTCATATATGTGTGTTGGGGGGGGGTGAATGCATGCACGCGTGCATGTGCACAAACACCCGTTGCTTGCGCGAGTGGAGCTGTGAACACCCACAACGCTTGTGGCGACACTTCTACGAGTAGGGCCGGAAACGTTTGCAATGCTCACGGCGACGCTTGTACGAGTACTGCTGGGCGCGCGCACACTCAGGCACACACTGGATAGCCACTTATGTGGCCCGATGGCCAATATGCCGTGGACCGGTAGCGGGCCACAGCCCAACAGGTTGGGGACCCCTGCCCTAAATCCTGAGCTAAACGTAGCACTACTGTTGTGTTCTTGTACTGTGTACAGTTCTGGTCACCGCATCTCGAGAAGGATATAATGGAACTGGAAAAGGTGCAAAAAAGGACAACAAGAATGATCAAGGAAATGGAGCGCCTCCCTTATGAAACCAGATTGCAACGCCTTGGTCTCTTCAGCCTTGAAAGACGGCGTTTTAGGGGTGACTTGATCGAAGTGTATAAAATCATGCATGGGATAGAAAAGGTGGATAGAGAAAAATTCTTTTCTCTATCACACAATACCAGGACAAGGGGGCACTCCCTAAAGCTCATAGGTAAGAAAGTGAGGACAAATAAAGGGAAATATTTCTTCACCCAGAGGGTCGTTGATTTATGGAATTCACTTCCTGAAGGGGTCGTGACAGCTGTCAGCCTTGACAGCTTCAAGGCAGGGTCAGACAGATTCATGGAGGCCAAGTGTATCGGTGGCTATTAAAACGGATGTCCATGTGCCGCCTCTATGTTGGTTGGGGCAGGAAGGATTCCCTTGAGTACCATTTGTTTGGGGGTCAAGGGAAAGGGAGGGTTTTGCCTTCTCTTTCTGCTCAAGATCCCCATGTACAATTGGTGGGCCACTGTGGGACACAGCATGCTGGACTCGATGGGCTTTGGCCTGATTCAGCATGGCTCTTCTTATGTTCTTATGTTCTTAAACCAGGTAAGACGACAAGGGCGGCGTTTCGATCCTGAGGCTTAGGATGTGGGGAAGGTGTTGGATCCATCCACCCTTCGCCATGTACACTTGAGGGCATCGCTGTCCTAATTCCGACAACCCCACCAGCTTCTTTTCACGGGGAGAAACAGAAAGAGGGACCACCCTGCCCTCCGCCTTGAATTCCCAAAGGAAAGGTGAGGTTTGCAGGTAGTCCTCATTTAGCAACCACCTCGTTTAGTGACCGTCCGCCGTTCTAACCAGGATGAAAAAGTTAAACTTTGCAATCATCCTCCCCTCTCTGAGTCTACAAAACCAACTGAAGCGGATTGGAAACAACGGCTGTGGTTTCGCTTAGCAACCGCTCCACTTTACAACCAAACTGACGATCCCAACTCTGGTCACTAAATGAGGACTACCTGTATAGCTGATAAAGATGCATAGGGCATAGTGGACCTTTTTGTCTTGTACCTTTTCTTATCTCAAAGTTCTCTGCGTAGTCTCCGTTCGCAATCACTTTTGCTGTTTGTTTGTGGCATATTGTTAAACCAGCGGTTCTCAACCTGTGGGTCGCGACCCCATTTGGGGTCGAATGACCATTTCATGGGGGTCGCCAAGCACCGCAGTCCGCCATTTTTTTTGGGGTTGGCCATTTTATATTTTATTTTTTGGTCGGCCATTTTTTCCCCTATCGCGATGCGGGCCGTCGCGCCGCGCATGCGCAATGCGGGCTGGGGTCGAGCCCCGGGAAAGGTTGAGAACCGCTGTGTTAAACTCATATTTATACAGTTTTGCTCAAAGTCCATTGTTTTTAGTTGCTGAGTCATAAATTGCCAGGAAACATTATCAAACGCCTTTTGAGCGTCTAAAAATAGTAGTGCCAATTGTTTTATGCATTTCATAATATTCCCAATATGTCCATTATAACTCTTAGGTTATTTTTGATTTGCCTCTTTGGTAGAAATCCATTTTGATCTGGGGGTATAAATTGGGTTAAAAATCTTTTCGGTCTCTCTGCTACTTTTTTTTTAAAGAATTTTATTGGTTTTTTAATTTTTACAGAAAAAAAAGCTCAAGGCACACCGTGGTGTTAGGGCGAACAAACATCCAAAACCAAAACATTTATACATATTTCAATCAATACATCTAGTATTCCCTCTTATTCCCTTAAATAGCATAACTTATTAAAAGTCGTTCAATCTAGCTTAAATTCAATCAACCTATACCTGTTTTTAAAACTTTTAAAAATTTATACTAGCATAGTCAAATTAACTTTAAATGTAAACCTTATCTCCGCTATTGTGGAGGTAAAAAATTTATCATCCACATTTAGCAATGATATCGGCCTGTAATTTTTTTATCTGTTTCAAATCTGAGTCTTCTTTTGGTATTAAGGTATTTGCTTCTGTCCATGTCTTTGGGAATTTAGCCTCCCACAAAACTTCATTGCACACACCTTTTCAAGGGTGCACTTAATGTATCTTGTAAGCATTTATACAACTGAGCAACAAAGATGATCAGGGGACTGGAGGCTAAAACATATAAGGAACGGTTGCTGGAATTGGGGATGTCCAGTTTAATGAAGAGAAGGACGAGGGGGGACATGATAGCAGTCTTCCAGTATCTCAGGGGCTGCCCCAAAGAAGAGGAAGTCAAGCTATTCTCCAAAGCGCCTGAAGGCAGGACATGAAGCAACGGATGGAAACTAATCAAGGAGAGAAGCAACTTAGAACTAAGGAGAAACTTCCTGGAAGAATTTACCAGTGGAACCACCTGCCTCCAGAAGCGGTGAATGCTCCAACACTGGAAGTTTTAAAGAAGAGACCGGACAGCCATTTGTCTGAAATGGTATAGGGTTTCCTGCCTGAGCAGGGGGTTGGACTAGATCAGACATGTCAGACACAAGGCCCGGGGGCCGGATGCGGCCCGCAAAGTGGTTTCATGTGGCCTGCGAAGCCATCCTGGAAACAGTGAGGGAACGGCCCCCGTTGCCTTGGCCCTGGCCCAGGCCAGCTGGGAGCCAATGTACAATTTTGTGGTGGCCATCTACGCTGCAAAGCATTCAGTCTTAGCTCCACAAGGCCGTCTGGAAACAGCGAAGAACCGGCCCCTGCTGCATCGGCCCCACTCCCTGGGTGCATGCTGGGGAGGGGTCCCCCTTTGTGAGGAATGAAGAAATGCACCATCGCCTGGAAGTGGCCAGCAAATGGCCCTCGCCTACTTCACCATATCCACCTTGATGGGCTCCGGCGGAGGGGTTTCAGCAGGCAGTGAAGCTCCTCCAGTGGACCAGGCCTTGGCGCCTGCCCCGGTCCCACCTCTTCTGCCAGAGACCCTCAGATCTGTCCCACTCCTGCCCAGCCCCCCACTTGGGCACTCTTGATGCGAACTATGTAGAGCTGGCCACGCCCACCCAGTAGGCCACACCCACCCTGGCCACACTCCCCCCCCCGAGTGCAACCGCAATGCTGATGCAGCCCTCAATGAAACTGAGTTTGACACCCCCTGGACTAGACGACCTCCAAGGTCCCTTCCAATTTTTTATTATTATTATTATTATTATTATTATTATTATTATTATTATTATTATTATTATTATTATTATTATTATTATTATTATTATTATTATGTTATTGTTGTTGTTGTTACTATTATTATTACTATTATTATTAATAATATTATGTTATTGTTGTTATTGTTGTTATTGTTGTTGTTACTATTATTATTACTATTATTATTAATAATATTGTTATTGTTGTTGTTATTATTATTATTACTATTATTAATAATAATATTATGTTATTGTTGTTATTGTTGTTACTATTATTACTATTATTATTAATAATATTATGTTATTGTTGTATTATTATTATTATTATTATTATTTTTAAGAGAGGTAAAAACCATTTATTTTCAGCAAACAACTTTGATAAACTTACAATCTAAGTTCAACTATTAAAGGCTGTGCAATGGATCTCATGCTCCGTTTTTCTAAAGCATGAAAATCCATAAATGACAATCTATTAAAAAAAATCAGAGTCTGAATGTTTCCCTCGTTATACTGATTATCTGTCAAACTTTGAATGATCAAATATATGCTCAATTAACTGTGCAATAATGAATCAAAAATGTATCAACGATTTTAGTTACAAACATCTCAGAATGCATGCTTTTTTTTACTAATACTTTCATCGAAAATATTTAAACTTGTAAAACTAACACAGGGGGAAAAAAGAAAAGGAAACCCCCATCTTTATCCCCAACAAGTATAATGAAAATTAACAACTTATAAATCTCTCTTAAAGTAAAACCAAGAAACTCTTCACCCTCTCCCTCACCCCATTCCCTACAAACCCATCTCTGAAACCTCATCTCTAACCTCTAACCCCAATCCATTAAGGTCAGGAAAAGCCCATGAAGGGTTATACAAAATACTTATTAAAAACTATTATCTACAAAAACCAATTTAAAATCTTTTTGATTCCACAATTAGTAGCATATATTCTCCATTCCTCAATCATAATAAAAAAAGGTTACTGATTTAGTGATAAAAGCAATAGTGAAAGCCCCAAATATATCCTGATTCCAGAATGCTGGAAGGCCCGTCTAATTCAGAAGAAGGTTGAGCCTCAATTCTTTCCTTCTTCCTTAGGCTGGGAGCGTCCATCGTGCCTGGCTGGAATTGCTGGATCCGCTGTGACTTATTGGTGCTTTTTGGTAGCCACCTTGATGTCTCTTGAAGAATACCAAGATCCCAACAATCACACCCAGCAGGACAAGACCAGCCACAACGCAGCCGATGAGGATCCCCAGGTTGGATTTTGGTTCCTTCAGGGCCACGTCCAGAGGCTCCTGCAGCCCGTCGTGCTCCACGTGGCAACGATAGCGGCCCCTCTCTTTCGGATCGATCTGGATGCTGAGCCAGCGGTGATAGGTCCCATCCGCATTGGGGGCCACGGAGCCACAGAGGGTGTCCTGCAGCCAGACCTCCCCGTCCCTCGTCCAGGAGGCCTCGATCTCCCTGGGGTAGAAGCCATCCAGGCGGCAGACGTGCGTCTCCATCCCATCCTCCACCTCCGTCTTGCTGCTCATGGTCACCACTGGGGGCTCTGTCCTCAGCAGCGTCTCCTTCCAGTAGGACAGGAACTTCTCCAGCCACTCAATGCATTCTTCCTCCAGGTAGAACTTAAAGTACTTATTTCGTGCTAGATCAGCATCCCATTTCCTCTGGGTCATCTGGGCCTGGGGGACGGGAGCCAGCCAGGTGAGTCTCTCCTTGTCGAAGGTGAGGAAGGTCCTCCCATCGTAGCCATACTGCCAAAATCCTCCTTTTCTCCCATCAGCCTGGAGCTCACAGCCATACATCACCTGCCATGTGTGAAGGCCTTCACTCTGATTGTAGCGAAGCCTCAGAGTCTCCAGGCTTTGTCTGAACGCCTCCTCATTGCCACGGGCTCTCTGGGTCTCTCTGTCCCAGTATTGGGGGTTCTCCTTCCCCACCTTCTCCATCCAGGAGACTCGAGGCTGCTCCCTCCGGCTGTTGCTGTCGTAGTGAGCAAAGACCTGACTGTCCACGTACCCCACAGAGACATAGTGGGGCAGCCCCTGACTGGGCTCCGAGATGGAGGTGACGAAATACTTCATGGAGTGGGAGGAAGAGCCGAGGCAGCTCTCCCGCAGAGCGACCGCTACCCACACCAGGAGCGGCAGAGAGCGCAGCGCCATCCTGGCCGCGATCCTCCAACTGCGATCCGCTCTCCAGCTATTATTATTATTATTATTATTATTACTATTATCTCTGCCGGTAGCCCATCTGAACCCAGCACCCTGGGAAAAGCAGAAACTGCATTCAAGCAGATAGGACTGACTGGTTCACACGTGAATCTGTCTCTCTCCACTTCTCCCTGGCAAAATGGGATTGCAGAAGGGCTCGGCGTGGTGCGATTATACATACACACAGGTAGTCCTCGACTTACAACAGTTCGCTTAGTGATCAAACAGTTCGTTTAGTGACCAACTGCACTGAAAAAAAAGAGACCAATGACCATTTTTCACACTTCCGACCGTTGCAGCCGCCCCACGATCACGTGATCAACGTTCAGACCTTTCTTGGCAAATGACTCCTATTTACGACGGCTGCACTGTCCTGTGGGGGTGGGGGGTCACGTGATCCCCTTTGGCAACCTTCTGACCAGCAAAGTCAAAAGGGGGAAGCCGAGTTCACTGAACAACCGTGTTACCAACTGAACAGCTGCAGGATTCGCTTAACAACCGTGGTGAGAGAGGTCATAAAGCGGGGCAAAACTCATCTAACAACGATCTATCTCTCTTTGCAACAGAAATTTTGGGCTCAATGTCTGAAATGGCATAGGGTTTCCTGCCTGAGCAGGGGGTTGGACTAGATGACCTCCAAGGTCCCTTCCAACTTTATTATTATTATTATTATTATTATTATTATTATTATTATTATTACTAGCAACAACAACAACAACAACAACAACTTTGTACTTGCAAAGGTTTCGGGTTAAGTCCTACAGCAATTCCTGCTCAAATTTTGAGGAAGTCCTTACACGGTGGTTCGACTAGCCTGGACAGACTCTTCCAATGAGGGAGCAAGGAAGGACTGCACAATTTTAAGGCAGGGAAGGGCCACGTTGGAGGAGGAGCAAACCCTGTGCGCAAAAATCCAGCTGCTCAAGTTGCAACCTCTCTCATTTCTTGCCAGGCTAGATTATTACTTGCAAAGAATGCAGGGGTGAGCAGAATCTGAATTCTTCTGGTACCCTCCCTCCCTCCCTTCCTTCCTTCCTCCCTCCCTCCTTTCCATTGCCCTCTCCTTCCTTCCTTCCTTCCTTCCTCCTTTCCATTGCCCTCTCCTTGCTTCCTTCCTTCCTTCCTTCCATCCTTCCTCCCTCCCTCTCCATTGCCCTCTCCTTCCTTCCTGCCTTCCTTCCTCCTTTCCATTGCCCTCTCCTTCCTTCCTTCCTTCCATCCTTCCTCCCTCCCTCTCCATTGCCCTCTCCTTCCTTCCTTCCTTCCTTCCTTCCTCCTTTCCATTGCCCTCTCCTTCCTTCCTTCCATCCTTCCTCCCTCCCTCTCCATTGCCCTCTCCTTCCTTCCTTCCTTCCTTCCTTCCTTCCTTCCTTCCTTCCTTCCTTCCTTCCTTCCTTCCTTCCTCCTTCCTTTCCATTGCCCTCTCCTTCCTTCCTTCCTCCCTCCTTTCCATTGCCCTCTCCTTCCTTCCTTCCTTCCTCCCTCCTTTCCATTGCCCTCTCCTTCCTTCCTTCCTTCCTTCCTTCCTTCCTTCCTTCCTTCCTTCCTTCCTTTCCATTGCCCTCTCCTTCCTTCCTTCCTTCCCTCCCTCCCTCCCTTTCATTTATAAAATTTATTGGCCACCCATTTTACCATAGGGCAACTGGGCAGCTTACAGTTACATTGAAGTTAAAACATCAACAGTTAAAATCAAACATTAAAACCAAGGACCCGTGGGGAGGGCGGGGCAGGTGGGAGTCTGTTGTTACTCATCAACCACCTCCGATGCCGCACTGGGACCCCAAGCTGACTGGCAGAGCCACGTTTTTAAGATAGGAGGGTTGAGGCCAACCTCACAATGGGGGGGGGGGACAAGAAGTTCCGGAGGACAGGAGCCACATCAGAGAAGACCCTCCATCTGGACCGTGCCAACTGGAACAATTGGTCTGGGGGGGGACCCACGGGCATGCCTCCTTTGCTGGCATGGGTGGTAGGGGCCAATCCCAGTGGACCCCTGCCACGAAGAGCTTTAAAGGGGATTCCAAACACCATGAATTGCACCAGGTTACGCAGCAGTGGATGTCACAGGGGCCATTCCTAGCCCCCCCCAAAACTACCCACACTGCCACACTCTGCACCCGCTATAGCTTCCGCATGCTCTTCAAGGGTCGCCCCAAGTAGAGCACCTTACAGTAGTCCAGTCATGAGACTGACCGGCTGAGCGCAGGGAACGCTACCAGATTGCAGAGTGCATTTGAGACAAGTTTATTTCTCCCACCACCGGCAAAAGTCTGGCCACTGGATGCAACAACGAAGCAGGTGTGCAAGTGGCGGGATTCAAATATGTGTGTGTGTGTGTGTAGATGCCGCTTCCGGACGTCCGTTCTGGGCCTGGGCAACAAAAAATTAGCTACCGAACCAATGCAAACTGGACCACTGCACGTGTGTGTGTAGCCACCCTGCAAGTATGCACACAGTACATACACGTCTAGGAGTCACACTCTGCACCTCTCCTTTGAGAAACAAGGGCAAGGCACACCTGGCTGCCAAAATGACACCCTGGCAAGAGAGATCCAGCTGTGAGCAACGGACTGGATCCAGCAACCCAGTGACCTGGTTCCCAGTCTGAGTCCCAATCAACTCACTCTCAAATGATGCACGTTTAGCATAACCCAAGAATCCTTTTCTATTAGCATTCAGGTTACAGGTAGCCCTCAACTTAACGATCACAATTGACCCCGAACCTTCTGCCGCTAAGACAGTTATTGACGTTTTGCCCCATTTTGTGACCTTGACACCGTTGTTAAGTGAATCACCGCAGTTGTTAAGTTAGTAACACGGTTGTTAAGTGGAAAAACCCCTTGATTTTGCTTGTCAGAAGGTCACAAAAGGGGATAAATAATAATAATAATAATAATAAGAATAAACAAAAAACACTGGAGCACCACTTGAACACCATCATTGGCATTGACAAATTCGCCATTAGTCAATTGCAAAAGGCGGCCTTACTAGGAACTGCTTCCATCCTGCGACGATATCGGTGATACCAATCAAACATCCACATCTGCCTATGCCAGGTCCTGGGTAAGGACTCGATAGGTAGACAAAAAGGCCAAATCCAGTCTGAACATCTGGCTGACTGTGCGATGATCCATAATAATAATAATAATAATAATAATAATAATAATAATAATAAAGTTGGAAGGGACCTTGGAGGTCATCTAGTCCAACCCCCTGCTCAGGCAGGAAACCCTATACCGTTTCAGACAAATGGTTGTCCAGTCTCTGCTTAAAACTTCCAATGCGACCGTCATAAATATGAATCAGTGGCCAAGTGTCTGAATTTTCATCACGTGACCCGGTTGTAAGTGTGCTGAAAAAAAGGTCCTTTTTTTTTTTTCAGAGCCGTTGTAACTTTGAACAGTCATTAAATGATCTGTTGAGGATTGACCATATTCTGGGCAAAGAAATCTAGCCACCAAAAAATCCCCCTTTGGGTAGCAAGCAGGGGCAGCATATAAAACAAAACAAATCCTTCTGTCGCCGTCCATCTCACCAAAACACCCTTTTAGCTGCCCACCCCTTACTCCGGGGCCTCTGCAAAGTTTCGTTTTGCAGGTGGCGAGCCTGATGGGAGAGTTG
>JARGCV010000355.1:232500-257500 GCA_034064705.1 Bothrops alternatus | reverse complement strand
CCCCTTCATGACTTGCGGACTTCAACTCCCAGAATTCCTCAGCCAGCGTGCCTGGCTGAGGAATTCTGGGAGTTGAAGTCCACAAGTCATAAAAGGGCCAGGTTTGAAGACCCCTGACTTACATCCATTGGTTTAGTCGTTTGAAGTTGTGGTGGCACTGAAGAAGTGAGTTACAACCGGTCCTCACACTTACAACCGTTGCAGCATTCCCCAACATTACACGATCAGTTTGACAACTGACATGTATTTATGATGGTGGCAGCATCTTGGGATATTGTGAAAGTTATTTGAGAAATTCCTAGCCAGATTCTGACCAGAAAAGTCAATTGTTAAGTGACTTTTAAGGGAGTGTTGCCCCATTGTACAACTTTTTTATTACAGTTGTTTAACGGAATCAGTGCAGCTGTTAAGTGAATACCTGCGGTTGTTAAGTGACTCTGGCTTCCCCCATTGTCAGAAGCCGGCTGGGAAGGTCGCAGACGGTGATCACATCCTAGGATGGTGCAACTGTCATAAGTACAAGCCAGTTGCCAAGCGTCTGACTTTTGATCACGTGACCACGGTTTTGTATGAAAACCGGTCGTCATTTTTTCAGTGCCATTGTACCTTCGAACAGTCCCTGAAACAACGAACTGGGTCATCTTTGCCCACTTTTCCAAAGTTTACTTTCTCTTTTCACTTCCACGGTAATGTTTAAATGTCAGTTTGAATCCTAAAATTAGCTGCTTCCTTTAGCAACAGGAAGGGAAGGAGAAGCTGTTGTCTGATCCTGAGGCCTTGTTTTAGCTCCCTAGAGCAAGGGTCTTCAAACGTGGCCCTGTTATGACTTGTGGACTTCAACTCCCAAAATTCCTCAGCCAGGCATGCTGGCTGAGGAATTCTGGGAGTTGAAGTCCTCAAGTCATGAAGGGGCCATAATTCCTCCATGCTGGCTCAGGAATTCTGGGAGTTGCACAAGTCATGAAGCGGCCATAGTTTCTCCCATGCTGGCTGAGGAATTCTGGCAGTTGAAGTCTGCGAGTCATGAAGGGGCCATAGTTCCCCCATGCTGCCTCAGGAATTCTGGGAGTTGAAGTCCACGCGTCATGAAAGGGGCCATAGTTCCCCCATGCTGCCTCAGGAATTCTGGCAGTTGAAGTCTGCGAGTCATGAAGGGGCCATAGTTCCCCCATGCTGCCTCAGGAATTCTGGGAGTTGAAGTCCACGCGTCATGAAAGGGGCCATAGTTCCCCCATGCTGGCTCAGGAATTCTGGGAGTTGAAGTCCGCAAGTCATGAAGGGGCCACAGTTCCCCCATGCTGGCTGAGGAATTCTGGGAGTTGAAGTCCCCGAATCATTAAGGGGCCATAGTTCCCCCATGCTGCCTCAGGAATTCTGGGAGTTGAAGTCCACCAGTCATGAAGGGGCCACAGTTCCCCCGTGCTGGCTCAGGAATTCTGGGAGTTGAAGTCCACAAGTCATGAAGGGGCCATAGCTCCCCCATGCTGGCTGAGGAATTCTGGGAGTTGAAGTCTGCAAGTCATGAAAGGGGCCATAGTTTACCCATGCTGGCTCAGGAATTCTGGGAGTTGAAGTCCACGAGTCATAAAAGGGCCAAGTTTGAAGACCCCTGCTCCAGAGCAGTGTTTCTCAACCTAAAGAACGGTTAGATTTTGTGGACTTCAACTCCCAGAATGCTGGCTGGGCAATTCTGGGAATTGAAGTCCAATATCTTAAAAGTTGCTGAGGTGGAAAAACACTACAGGTTGTCCTTGACTTACAATAGTTCATTTAATGTCCGTTCAGAGTTACAAGGGCACCAAAAAAAAGTGACTGGTGACTGTTTTCCACACTTAATGACCGTTGGCAGCATCCCCGTGGTCACGTGATCAAAATTCAGCTCACGCTTAATGACATTTGCCATGTCCTGGGGTTATGTGATCACATTTTGTGACCTTCTGATAAGGAAAGTCAATGGGGAAGTCAGATTCCCTTCGCAATGATGTTCCTAAAGGACTGCGATGATTCACTTAACGACGATGGCAAGAAAGGTCGTAAAATGGGGCAAAATTCTGTTGACAACTGTCTCGCTTAGCAACATACATTTTGGGTTCCATTGTCGTTGTTAAGTCAAGGACTACCTATAGTCTGGCACATTTGCCAAAGAAGGAAATGATTACTCATCTGTCTCCAGTCCCACACCTCCCCAAAAGTTGTGGTTTCACACAACATACTGGACTAAAAGGGGATTAGTAGCAAGCATCCCACTGCATTGTGTAAGCAGAGAAGTCATCACATGGGGTGTGAACCACATACCGGTAATCACCTTATGTGTTAAAAGGTTGATTATCTGGGCACATCTACCGGTATTATCTGAGTGTAGCAACTATGTTTGGATAACTAGGTTTGCGGATTAGCTCCCCCCCCCATTGGGCTGTTGCTTAATCTCAGATGTGGAAAGGCATCTAAGCAGGCTTGAGTGTAGTTGTGACTTGCGTTTCAAAGCATGCTGTTCAGTTGTTTTAGTTAAAGTTGGGTTCAGACAACATGCCACCCTCTCAAAGAATTGGAAAGAAAATGTGGGACTTTCGTTATTATTAAGGTGACCAACGTTTTTACAATGAAAAGGAGGACACAAATAAATTGAAGAAAAAATATCGTAAAAACTGGCTCGGCCCATGGAAGGTCACCCGCCTGCTGCACCCCTGCCCGCAGCTGCCCCGCCAGCACCGCTGCCCCGCCGCACCAGCTCCGGCCCTGGGGGGCAGCCCGCCATCGACACACCCCACCTGCAGCCGCCCTGCCAGCACCACCGCCCACCCTGCGCAGCCCCGTGTAGAGAGGGCCCCGCGGCTCCCACAGCACGATATCTTCGGAACTAACTAGGAGACGGTGTAGTTGGGTAGCAGGCAGGGGTGCTAAGTTCCTGCCAATTCGCCTTCGCTGCAGACAACTTGCATGTGCAAAGTTTGCCGGCCTGGTGTTTGGCGCGCTCAGCAGCGATTCCTATTGGCTTTCGAAAGCCAATAGGGCAGCGGTTCTCAACCTTTTCCGGGGCTCGACCCCGGCCCGCATTGCGCATGCGCGGCGCGACGGGGCGCATTGCGATAGGGAAAAAAATGGCCGACCAAAAAAAAATGGCGGACTGCGGTGCTTGGCAACCCCCGTGAAATGGTCCTTCGACCCCAAATGGGGTCGCAACCCACAGGTTGAGAACCGCTACAATAGGGGGAGTAGCACAGCTCATGCAAAAGTTGAAAAAAAAACCATCAAAAAAAGGTGCCAGAACGTCGTTCTGAACGTTCTATGAGAAAAAAAAAAAGCCCTGCAGATTAGTCTTCAAATATCGAAAAGGAGGACTTGTAGGAGGACACTTTTCGAGGGAGGACAGAACTCACAAAAGGAGGACTGTCCTCCCTAAAGGAGGACGGTTGGTCACCTTATTATTATAAGTGTTGACAGCAGTGACAATCTTAAGGTGTACAAAGATGGAAAAATAATGCTATTTCCCACAATGGAAGAGTGGATTGCAAAAGTGATGGGAGTTAATAGAGATGGCGAAATTGACTGTTTTAATTAAAGAAGAAGAAAAAATCTCTCTTTTTTTCCTACTTGGAAACTGCTTCAGGATGTTTTGCATGAAACTGGGGGGGGGAAATGAAACTTTGAGTGGGTTAGAATGATTTTGTAATGATAGAAGTACAAAGCAAAAGATTGTTGTGTTAGTTTTTGGAATCTACCACACTGAAGAAAATCAGAAGTCGTTTTTCTTTCTTTATGCTTAAAGTTGGGTTCATACAACATGTATCTCCTCAAAGAATTTAAAAGAAAATTTGGAACTCTTTTTTATTATAAATATTGACAGCAGTGACAATCTTAATATGTACGAAGGTGGGAAGATAACACTGATTCCCAGATGGAAGAGAAGATTGCAAAGGTGATGGAGTTAGTAGAGATGGCGAAACTGACTGTTTTAATTAAAGAAGAAACAAATATCTCTTTTTTTTTCCTACATGGAAACTGCTTCAGGACTTTTTGCATGAAACTGGAAAAAAAAACCTTTTGAGTTTAATTTTTGAGGATTAGAATGGTTTTGTAATGATACAAATGCAAAGCAAAAGACGGTTGTGTTAGTTTTGGAATCTATCACACGGAAGAAAATTAGAAGTCATTTTTCTTTCTTTCTGCTTCACTCTCTCTCTCTTTTTATTACTTTGCTTTTTTATTTTTTTCCTATATTTTTAACTTACAATAAAATTTAATAATAATGTAAAAATGACCACTAAAATAAAATACATGCCGAGCCTTCGTATAATTTGATTTCAGCTGCATCTCTTGTTGAAGAATTTCAACCAATTGGGGTTATTTAATAAACTATAGTTAGGCAGCCATGCTTCAGATGATGAAGGTCTACAGGTTAGAAACCAGGAGATGGTGAATTCTAGTCCTGGCTTAGGCACGAAAGCTGACTGGGTGACTTAGGTCAGTCACCAGGAGATGGTGGGTTCTGTCATAGGCATGAAAGCCAACTGGGTGACTTTGGGCCAATCACCAGGAGACTGGGAGTTCTAGTCCCGCGTGATAGTCAGGCTGGATGACTTTGGATCAGTCTTTCTCAGCCCAACCCATCTCACAGGGTTGTTGTGGGAAAAATAGGAGGAGGAAGGAGTATTAATTATATTTGCCTCTTTGAGTTTATAAAAATAATAAAGGTGGGATATAAATACAACGCTATACAATATGTTAAGGTACTTAATTTAGTAGCTGGAACAGCTACTGTGTATAATGGGTCAGAGCACATAGTTGTGGTTGATTGGATGGAGAATGCGGGCGCCTGCATGAGGCAACCTGTGCTATGATTGGTTGCTGTGTGTATAAAGAGGGAGTTTCCCCTTTTTCCCGCCTTTTTCTTCTGTGTGTGTGCTCTGCTTTTTGATTTACCTCATAATGTTCTTGTGCTCCTGACAATCTTGTCTGCTGTAAATATAGATGTTAAATATATTTATTTACATAAAACTACATGTTCACTCCAACTTTATCTGCACAGCTGCTGCGCAATTCCTTCACACAATACAATACAATACAAACACAATACAATACAGATACAATACAAATACAGTGCAATACAAATACAATACAGTATAATATAAATACAATACAAATACAAAAACTGCAATACAAATACAATACAAATACAGTATAGTACAGGGGTAGGCAACCTTGGCTCTTTTATGACTGGCTCAGGAATTCTGGGAGTTGAAGTCCACGAGTCATAAAAGAGCCAAGGTTGCCTACTCCTGGTATAGTACAATACAAATACAATACAGTATAATATAAATATAATACAAATACAAAAACTGCAATACAAATACAGTATAGTACAATACAAATACAGTATAGTACAATACAAATACAATACAATATAAATACAATAGAATACAAACAATACAGTACACTACAAATATAATAGAAATGCATTACAATACAAATGCAAATACAAATGCAATGCAATACAATACAAATACAATGCAATACAAATACAAATACATAAAATAAAACAATAAAACAATGGGAGCAGCGCCCAAGGGTGGCACAGGGCTGACGTCAGCTTCATTCTCCTAGTGTGGGTTGTTGTGTTTTGTGATGTAGCCTGGCTACCACCATCGATAAGCTGACACAAGAAAATGAAATTTCCACTGTATTGCATTAGTCAGCACCAATTACCATAGTCAAGCCCAGACTTTTGACCTCACCCCTTGCACAATTTGAGGCACACCCAACCCAAAGTTTACAGTCTGTCTCCCTGGTGATCCACTGTGGCAATGTGACTCACAACGCCACAAGCAGCCCCCCCCAAAATAGACCGATAAACGTCAAAATACCCCCAACGGAGGAGTGGGTTGTGAAGGTGGCACAGCTCGTGGTGATGGGACAACTGATCTCTTTTTAATAATATTTTATTGATTTTTCCAATTTTACATTTTAAGTATTTAAAAAGCAACGTGGTGACTGGGTTAATCAACTGTCCGACAACAAAATCTTTTAGTAGAAATCTCAAGTTAAACATCAGATATTTCTTCTCTTTTTCCCTTAACATTTACTGTCTCGTATTCAAGCTAGTACAGTTCTTATTATATATATATCACCTCAGTAAAAACATCATTATTACATTTATCAATTAATTTTAGCTTATACGTATCTTAATTAATATAATAATGATAATAATAATAATAATAATAATAATAATAATAATAATAATAATAATAAAGTTGGAAGGGACCTTGGAGGTCATCTAGTCCAACCCCCTGCTCGGGCAGGAAACCCTATACCATTTCAGACAAATTACATTCAATCTTCATAAACAATTCATATCCTGTTATTAATTTTTATCCAGTGTTTAAGTTTCTCATCAATATTCCACTCTTTCATCAGGGATCAAACCGTAAATACTTTTATAAATGCCAGACAAATCCCTCACAGGCAGTTCTTGACTTTGGACAGGTCATTTAGTGACCATTCACAACCAGAAAAAAAACACCTTAGGACCGTTTTTCACACTTAACGACTTTTGCAGCATCCTCGTGGTCACGTGATCAAAATTCAGAGCTTTGGCCACTGACTCCTATTTATGACGGTTTTATTTTTTTAGAAATGTTTTGATTTTTTGCAATAACAATCCTTACTGCCTGGTGTACAGCGTGCTGTCTTGGTCCATACATTTTTTTAAAAAAAGAACAATCAATAGTAGTTAATTAACAGTCCATAATAATTATTTTTTGTAATTCCATAATTAGCATATTAGTTAATAGTATATTTCTTTGACTTTCCATCCTCCCAATACTATTCTCCTTCTTTAACCTTAAACAGATATAATTCTTAATATTTTCAGTGCATAAATGGTTTTATAAACATTTCCCCCCATGTTTGTATGGATAATAATCACCTCCATGGATGACATTTTTTCTTATCAGCTTTGTGTTGTCTTTATAAAAATCATCCTATTGGTTCACCACATATCCTATTTTCATAATTCTTATTTCAGCTTAATTTCCCCTTAATATTCAAACCATTCTTACCAGTTTATGATGGTTTTAGTGTCCTGGAGTCATATGATCCCTTTTACGACCTTCTGACAGGCAAAATCAATGGGGGAAGCTGGATGCACTCAATAGGGTTTCCTGCCTAAGCAGGGGGTTTGACTAGATGACCTCCAAGGTCCCTTCCAACATTATTATTATTATTGTTGTTGTTGTTGTTGTTGTTGTTGTTGTTGTTGTTGTTGTTGTTGTTGCACTACTAATTTAACAGCTGCAGTGATGCCCTTAACTTGTAAAGTGGAACAGAACCTACCTAAAAAATGTTTGGTTTAGCAGCAGAAATTTTGGACTCAGTTGTGGTCTCCCTGTATAAACCTTTTGCGGAAGAATAATGACTCGGTGAATCAACTGATTTTGAAAAAAGGTTGACTATAGGAAGAGGGGAACTTGGTACTTCCGTTTAAAATTCCGTTCCAAAGTTGCTGCTTTAAACAGCTGCTAAGTGAAACGGCCGTAAATTGAGGATTATATTATATTATATTCCCTTTGTCTGACTTTGCTATAAACCGATAACATTGTTTTGGAGTTAAAAAAAAAACAACCCCGCAGAAAGGATAAAGAGTTCAAAGCTGAGGTTTCAGAGCCATGAGGTCCCATGGTTTCAACATTGATTTTGCTAGCTTTGGAAAATATGACACCCCTGTCGTATATCAGAGCCCAGAGGCTACTGGCTAACCTTAACAATGACCACATTTCATTATAGGCTGAATTAACTGAGCATTCTTCCATGTTTCCGGTGAATAAGTCAAGTCGTTTGCCCTGGACTACATATTTGTTTGCATATTTATTTCTGTGTGAATAGACCAGGCGTCCCCATTCTTTCTTGGCTGGTGGCCCGGTGCGAGACGGGGTGGAGACGCCTTTAGGTGCGCGCAAATGAGGCTACAAGTGCATGCATGAATAGGGCCACGATTGCACGTGTATGCAAAGGGGGCCACGAACGCTGGCACAATGCTTGGGCAACACTAGCTCCCGTGCACCACCGCGATGCAAGCGCGAGTGGGGGAGTGGCACGTGCAGCGACAATGGCGCCCGCGTGCCGCCGCGATGCTAGCACAAGGGGGTGCACAGGTGACGCTAGCTCAGTGGTTCTCAACCTTTCTCAGGTTGAGACCCCACTTGCCCTGCCCATGCACGCCGCGACCCCGATCCGGGCGTACGCGCGTGCCGAAAAAAAAAAATTTAAAAAATAAAAAAATAAAAAAAACAAAATGGCGGCCACGACGGGTGGATCCGCGCATGCACAGATCGGCCCATCGTGCGCACCGCGCATGCGTGGATCCGCCCATCGTGGCCGCCATTTTTTTTTGTTTTTTAAATTTTTTTAATTTTTTTATTTTTTTTATTTTTTTCGGCGCGACGGGCGGATCTGCGCATGTGCGGCGCGCACGCGCCAAAAAAATAAAAAAAATAAAAAAATAAAAATAAAAATAAAAAAATAAAAAAAACAAAAATAAAAAAAACAAAATGGCGGCCCGCGGTGTCCGGCGACCCCCGCGAAATGGTCATGCGACCCCAAATGGGGTCGCGACCCCAAGGTTGAGAACCGCTGCGCTAGCTAATGCCTGTATAACACTCACGGTATTGCTAGCGCCTAGACTACCGCCGTAACACTAGTGCGAGTGGGGGAGTGTGCGTGCACACACGCGCACCCATTGGACACCCACTCAGGTGGCCCAGTGGCCAACAGCCTCCGTCCCGGTAGCGGGTCGTGGCCCACAACTTGGGGACCTCTGGCATAGACAACAAAGCTTCAGAGACTTAAAATTGCCGGAATTAAATCCAACAACAGCTACAATTCTCACTTTTCAGGGCAAATTTGGCAGAGATACAGAGAGTCCTCGAGTTCACAACCGATTCTGCAACTTTTTTTTGTCGCGCTACTTAAGCAAATCGCTCTGGTTGTTAAATGAATCATGCGGTTTCCTCCGTTGATTTTGCTTGTCGGAAGCTGGTTGGGAAGGCTGCAAATGGCAGTCATGTGACCCTGAGATGCTGCAACCGTTGTGAGTCCACGCCCCCGTGGCCATGTGCCTGAATTTTTGATCATGTGACCGTGGGAATGCTGCGAGGGTTGTCTAAATGGGCGCACAGGTAGTCCTCAACTTCTTTTTTTAAATAAACGTCTGTGAAAAGTTTTAGGAGGAGTATAAAACACTAACAAAAAAAATGAATAAACAGAAGAGAGGAAAGAACAAAAAACAAAAGTGAAGAAAGAAAGAAAAAAGAAAGAGAGAGAGAGAAAAAGAAAGAGAAAAGAAAAAGAAAAAAGAAAGAAAAAGAGAAAGAAAGAAAAAAGATAGAAAGTAAAAGAAAGAAGAAAAAAGAAAGAAAAGGAAAGAAAAGGGAGGGAGGAAAGAAAGAGAAAAAGAAAGAAAAAGAGAGAAAGAAAATAGATAGAAAGTAAAAAAGAAGAAAAAAGAAAGAAAAGGAAAGAAAAGGGAGGGAGGGAGGAAAGAAAGAGAAAAAGAAAGAAAAAGGAAAGAAAGGAAGAAAAAAGGAAGGAAGGAAGGAAGGAAAGAAGGAAGCAAGGAAGGAAGGAAGGAAAGAAAGAAAAAGAGGGAAGGAAGGAAAGAAAAGAATGAAAAAAAGAAAAAAGCTTCAATTTTCTTTTGCAACAAATGTTAAGTTCAATTACAAAATTAACTCCTTTTTTCAGGAGATTTATGCTTCAGCATGGTTATAATTATGAGCACATTGCAGCAGAGAAACAGCTCTACCCATGTTTTGTGTGTTTGTGTTGTATTCACTTAGTCAGCTACTTTGTTCCAGCTGCAAGATTTTATTATTCCATGAAATATTATCCTTTAGCCAAAGGAGACAATTCCTTGCAGGCTTAAGGGAAAAGGAGTTGCAAACTCTGTTGTGCAAACACAGATCCGATGAGGTTACCGCAAACAGTGCAATTAAAATCAGGTCATTATGGGGGGAAAAATAGTTAAAAAGAAAAATATGAAACCTGAACTGGCCGCAAGCAAAGAGGCAGCATCTGAGTTTCCATAAACATGTGTTCCCACAGAGATACTGGAACACTGCTATCCTGTCCCCCCTCGTCCTTCTCTTCATTAAACACTTATTTGGCCATGAGTGACCCTCACCCAGGGCCTAGCCTGACACTTCACCCACTACTAGCACTGGGTGCCAAAGATTTAGCAGAGCTCTTGGCCATATATTACAGATAAATGATTTTTCTTCCAAGTATATTTTTAACTCAGCCATCCATTAACCTCTTGACTCTTAGACTGGAGAAAGCTGGTACAGGTTCAGGGTAGAGAGTTCAACAGGCAGGACTACAGTGATTGGGGATTAGAACTGCCCATCAACCTACGTCAGGAGTAGGCAACCTTGGCTCTTTTATGACTTGTGGACTTCAACTCCCAGAATTCCTGAGCCAGCATGGGGATCTATGGCCTCTTCATGATTTGTGGACTTCAACTCCCAGAATCCCTCAGCCAGCATGGGGGAACTATGGCCCCTTCATGACTTGTGGACTTCAACTCCCAGAATTCCTGAGCCAGCATGTTGGATCTATGGCCCCTTCATGACTTGTGGACTTCAACTCCCAGAATTCCTCAGCCAGCATGGGGGAACTATGGCCCCTTCATGACTCGTGGACTTCAACTCCCAGAATTCCTGAGCCAGCATGGGGGAAACTATGGCCCCTTCATGACTTGGGGACTTCAACTCCCAGAATTCCCAAGCCAGCATGGGGATCTATGGCCTCTTCATGATTTGCGGACTTCAACTCCCAGAATTCCTGAGCATGGGGGAACTTTGGCCCCTTCATGATTTGTGGACATCAGCTCCCAGAATTCCTGAGCCAGCATGTTGGATCTATGGCCCCTTCATGACTTGTGGACTTCAACTCCCAGAATTCCTCAGCCAGCATGGGGGAACTATGGCCCCTTCATGACTCGTGGACTTCAACTCCCAGAATTCCTGAGCCAGCATGGGGGAACTATGGCCCCTTCATGACTTGTGGACTTCAACTCCCAGAATTCCTGAGCCAGCATGGGGGAACTATGGCCCCTTCATGACTTGTGGACTTCAACTCCCAGAATTCCCGAGCCAGCATGGGGATCTATGGCCTCTTCATGATTTGTGGACTTCAACTCCCAGAATTCCTCAGCCAGCATGGGGATCTATGGCCCCTTCATGATTTGCGGACTTCAACTCCCAGAATTCCTGAGCATGGGGGAACTTTGGCCCCTTCATGATTTGTGGACTTCAACTCCCAGAATTCCCGAGCCAGCATGGGGATCTATGGCCTCTTCATGATTTGTGGACTTCAACTCCCAGAATTCCTCAGCCAGCATGGGGGAACTATGTCTCCTTCATGACTTGTGGACTTCAACTCCCAGAATTCCTGAGCCAGCATGAGAGAACTATGGCCCCTTCATGACTTGTGGACTTCAACTCCCAGAATTCCCGAGCCAGCATGGGGATCTATGGCCTCTTCATGATTTGTGGACTTCAACTCCCAGAATTCCTGAGCCAGCATGGGGGATCTATGGCCCCTTCATGACTTGTGGACTTCAACTCCCAGAATTCCTGAGCCAGCATGGGGGATCTATGGCCCCTTCATGACTTGTGGACTTCAACTCCCAGAATTCCTGAGCCAGCCATGCTGAGGGAAAAGGGAGAGGTTTCCTAGCTGAGCCATGCTGGCTCAGGAATTCTGGGAGTTGAAGTCCATGAGTCACAAAAGAGCCAAGGTTAACCCGAGATACCCTCCCCTTGTTTTTATTAAGGGGAGGGGGATTTGGGGAGCAGGGCAGACAACAACAGTGTCCCTGGGACACTGAGACCGTTGTAAATATGAGTCGGTTGTGCCAAGCATCCGAATTTTGATCACGTGACCATGGGGGGATGCTGCAATGGATGTAAATGTTAAAAAGGATCATAAGTCACTTTTTTCAGGGACGTTGTAATTTTGAATGGTCACTAAACGGACGGTTGTAAGTCGAGGAAATGGAGGGGGAAAAAACAGAATTCCAGATAGGGATTTTGGTGGCAGCTGTAAAACTCAGCAAAGCCTTAAGAGATCTCCAGATTAATCGGATTACACTTTAACTGTCCAAGAAAGGAAGAAAGAACAAATAAGTAAAGGAATCCCATAATAGGGGTTTAATTGCAAATTGAAGTCCCGTTCCCCTGGAACGCTGCCAGAAATGGTAAATGTGAGTTGTTTGCCAATTGCACAAAACACAATCACGAGATTGTGGGGCCTATGCGTGCATATACATCTGTGTGCTTGTGACAGTCATAACTTTAAGGATGGGTTCTAAGTAGCTTTTTGAAAGTTGGTCATTAAACCCTAAGTTGAAGGCTACGTGTATTTTTCACTTGCCAAATGTCTGATAACCCTGCTGTCTTTACTTAGCCATCCCGGTTTATAAATCACAGTTTGTTGCTGAGGATCTTCTCCGATAGCAGCCAGTTTCTTCCACCCTCCAAGTCATGTCGGGGAATGTCCCAAATTTATGCAGTTGGCCGTTTGGGGATCCCAAAAGGTACCTGAGACTTTCAGAGGGCCTGATCCAGCCTTTTGATCGATAGTCCCAGATCCCAAATGTTCTTATGTTCTTATCCATTAAAATCTGGGGGTTGGATCCAGCAAGAAGCAAATTCAGGTATCCCTGAAGTCTGAGTAAGTCTTACATCTGCTCTATTGAAGCAGTTTTCATTTCAGCCCCCAAATCTGAACTTAGCAGAATAAAAAAAAATAACAGAACAACTAACAGAATAACAAGAGTTGGAAGGGACCCTGGAGGTCACCTAGTCCAACCCCCTGTTGCTCAGGCAGGAAACCCTATACCATTTCAGACAAATGGCTGTCCGGTCTCTTCTTTAAAACTTCCAGTGTTGGAGCGTTCACAGCTTCTGGAGGCAGGTGGTTCCACTGGTTAATTGTTCTCACTGTCAGGACATTTCTCTATAACCTCTCCTAAATAGAATAGCAGAGTTGGACGGGACCTTGGAGGTCTTCTAGTCCAACCCGCTTCTAAGGCCCCATGTCAAAGAAATGCTTGTCCAGTCTCTTTTAAAAACCTCCAGTGATGAAACATGCCTACCTTTCCACTGATTAATTGTTCTAACTCAGGGGTCTTCAAACTTGGCCCTTTTATGACTTGTGGACTTCAACTCCCAGAATTCCTCAGCCAGGCACACTGGCTGAGGAATTCTGGGAGTTGAAGTCCGCAAGTCATAAAAGGGCCAAGTTTGAAGACCCCTGTTCTCACTGTCAGGAAATTCCTCCTTAGTTCCAGGTTGCTTCTCTCCTTGGTTAGTTTCCATCCGTTGCTTCTTGTCCTGCCTTCAGGCACCTTGAAGAATAGCTTGACTCCCTCTTCTTTGGGGCAGCCCCTGAGATACTAGAAGACTGCTATCGCCCTTCTCTTCATTAAACTAGAAATACCCAATTCCTGCAATGGTTCTTCATACATTTTAGCCTCCAGTCTTCTAGTCACCTTTATTCAATTCGTTCAACTTCCATTGTTCTCTGGTCATTTCTGGATTCTCCTGCCTGGATCAAGGGGAGATTGTGCCCAGCAGAGCTGAAATTTCTTTCCTGATTTTTTATTTATTTTTATATTTTTGCAAATTTGCAGATTTGCCCTCCCCATCACTATCTAGTCACGCTTTTCCAGAAGCGGTCAAAGAAGTTCTCCACAGGAAGCAGAGCACAGCTGGGAGAGGCCACAGAGTATTTCCAAAACAAGCTGGATGGGATCCAAGTTAGGACTCCCCCATATAAGGACCGGCAGTTCTGGGGCGCAGACAGAACGTGACCTCCGGAGGTGGCAAACAGGTCAGATGGAATGAGGATCTTGCAGACAAAGCAGGCTTTGTGTGTCAGCCCACCTGGCTTGTGCACATGTGGGACAGCCACGGGAAGAGGTGTGACTTGATGCTAAACAGGACTCTGCTTTGAGTGGCCTGGGCAGCTTATATTGGACGGCTCGGGGTTCAAGGTTGGCTGATTTTTTAAAGCTGGAAGCTGGAAACGGTTCTTCTCCCCTTCAAGTTGGTTTCACAAAGTGAGCCCTTCCATTTTGTTTTAAAGCTTGGCTAAAATTTATGGTGAAGTAAAATACAAATAAAATACAAGGGAAAGAAAGGGGGTGGGAGGGAGGGAGGGAAGGAAAAAAGAAAGGAAATGAAAGGAGAGGAGAGGAAAGAAAGGAAAGGAAATGAAAGGAGAGGAGAGGAGAGGAGAGGAGAGGGGAGGGGAGAGGAGAGGGAAGGGAAAGGAAAGGAAAGGAAAGGAGAGAGGAAAGTTGAGGAGGGGAGAGGAGAGGAGAGAGGGGAGGGGAGGAAAGGGGGGAGGGGAGGAAAGGGGGAGGGGAGGGGAGGGGAGAGGAAAGGGGGAGGGGAGGGGAGAGGAGAGGGAAGGAAAAGGAAAGGAAAGGAAAGGAGAGAGGAAAGGAGAGGAGAGGACAGGAGAGGGGGAGGGGAGAGGAGAGGAGGAGAGGAGAGGGGAGGGGAGAGGAGAGGGAAGGAAAAGGAAAGGAAAGCAAAGGAGAAAGGAAAGGAGAGGAGAGAGGGAGGGGAGGGGAGAGGCGAGGAGAGGGAAGGAAAAGGAAAGGAAAGGAGAGAGGAAAGGAGAGGAAAGGAGAGGAGAGGAGAGGAGAGGGGGGAGGGGAGAGGAGAGGAGAGGGGGAGAGGGGAGAGGAGAGAGGAGAGGAGAGGGGGAGAGGAGAGGAGAGGGGGAGGGGAGAGGAGAGGAGAGGAGAGGGGGAGAGGGGAGGGGAGGGGAGAGGAGAGGGGGAGAGGCGAGGAGAGGGAAGGAACCGCGCATGCACGGCGCGACAGCCCGAACCGCGCATGCACAGGGCGCGCACGATGGTCCGAACCATGCATGCACGGCGCATGCGACGACCCGAATCACGCATGCACGACGGCCCGAATTGCGCATGCGCACTGCGACTACCCGAATTGCGTATGTGCGGTGCGACGGCCCAAATCGCGCATGTGCAGCGCGACGATCCAAATCGCGCATGTGCGGTACGCGCAACGGCCCAAATCACGCATGCGTGGCGTGGCGCAACAGGCCGCATCGCGCATGCGTGGTGCTACCCCCGCGCATGCGCAGTGCTGCCCCCTGCGCCGGCCGAGGGGAAAAGGGGAAAAAAGTGGCGGACTGCGGTGTTTGGCGACCCCCGTGAAACGGTCGTTCGACCCCAAATGGGGTCGCGACCCACAGGTTGAGAACCGCTGAGCTAGTCTTACCCCTCTAGACTAGCTGATGAGAGCTAAAGAGCTTGAAATAGCTATACTAGTCTCCCTTTAACTCTTTGTCAGTCACAAAATTTTAAATTTGCAGTTATCACAGTTGTGATGTCTGCCTGCAAAAGATGCTCCTAGACTGGAGCGAAACGCAGAACAGATTGCTTTATATTTGGTAGACCAGATGCTCCACCCAACATTTAGATATACGAATATTGTTAGAGAATTTTAATTTCTCTGTGGGTGAAAAAATAAATCAGAAGCTCTCGCAGTTGACTGCATTTAGCTGATTCAAAATAACTTCTTTATATTCATATCAAAATATTTACAATATTTACATTCTTCTTTACAGCAACATAGCTCAATGAAGACTTCTTACAGAGAGATACAGAGACAAACCTGAGACTGGAAATTCAGCTCCTAACTCAATACCCTTTTTTGCACAGACTCAGTAGCACTTTCTTCACATTGGCTGACTGAGTTGCCACATGACTCTTCCTGTTCATGAATATCCCAACATATGTGTATATGTGTATGTATATATGTATATAAATATTCCAAACATGATTACCATCCCCATGGCTGGCTGAGGAATTCTGGGAGTTGAAGTCCACACATTTTAAAGGCTCTGAGGTCGAGGAACACTCCACTAGAGTCAGTAGAGAACTATGCTTTTGTTAGGAACATCTGTGTAAGGCAGTGGTGGGGAACCTGTGGCACGGGTGCCAGAGGCGGCACTCAGAGCCCTCTCTGTGGGCACGCGCACTGTCGCCCCAGTCCTGGGCCTTCCGCTGGGTTTTATAAAACCTTTTCGCTTTAGGGCTCCGCCGCTGTGTGCAAAAAAAAAAGGTTCAATCAATCAGTCAATTTCAACTTCTCGCGGGAAAAAAAAGATCTTGCAAAGTTGGAATTGATGGATTGAACTTTTTAGTCCCACCCACTCTGCCGTGACCACCGCAGCCACGCCCACCCAATGGGCCACACCCACCCGGCACCCGACGATGCATAAGTGGGTTTTGGGTTGCAGTTTGGGCACTCGGTCTCTCAAAGGTTCGCCATCACTGGTGTAAGGGGTGTCAAAAAAAAAAGTCAGGATGGCAGTTGAAGCCCTGCCCCCCTTTTTAACATGCATTTTTAGGGATGGGGCTTCAATCACAGGTGGCAGCCCCCCTCTTGACCCTGCCTATGTTTCAAAGCAACATTCACACAATAGATGAACTTGGTGACCAAATTTTCCTAGTTTCCAGGTCTGCGCCTTACCTGAAATCAGACACTACTAACCAGCCAGGTTTAATTAGCCCCCCTCCACACTCAAGCACAAAGCCAAACCACAAAGCCAAACCACAGTAGAAAGCAAGCATTGTGTGGCCTAAGTGAGCGTGTTGTTCTTTTTTTCATGAGCTTTACGATCCTGAACTCCCTTTGAAGGAGGGAGACAGGGAGGCAAACTGGACCTCAAATCCATTTTTGTAGCTGTCTTGAGACGGGACATTCCCACACGTCCCATTTGTAAAGGGAAGAGAAGGCTGGGCAGTCAGCTGAACACCTGGGAAGGAAAACACTACTTACCTTTTGGTCCTGCACAGATAAAAAACAAAACAAAACATGGGAAGAGGGGTTTAATGTATGAACTGTTGTTTTAAAATATTTTTAGTATTTTAATTGCAACATATTTTTTTGAATTTTAAGCTGCCCAGTCATTGGCTGAGATGGGTGGCGATAGATAGATAGATAGATAGATAGATAGATAGATAGATAGATAGATAGATAGATAGATAGATAGATAGAGTTGAATACTTCGTTCGCATGCGAACGATGAAAACACATGGCGATGTTAAACAGCTCTTTATTCTTCTTCTAACAACAACTGAACAAAAAGCAAAGGCACGCAGGTCTTTTTATGTGGCCAGGGACCCAGACAAAGTCAAACAAAGTAACAGAGCGTTTTTGCGCCTTGCGCATGCGCACAAGGCTGGCGCTGCTCTGTCTGGTCCTGGGCAGCTTTTTGAATGCCCGGGACCAATGCAACATCCCGAGCCTGCTTTTGCAGGCTCAGGACACAACAGATAGATAGATAGATAGATAGATAGATAGATAGATAGATAGATAGATAGATAGATAGATAGATAGATAGATAGATAGATAGATAGATAGATAGATAGATAGATAGATAGATAGGTAGGCAGGTAGGCAGGCAGGTAGGCAGGCTGGCAGATAGATAGATAGATAGATAGATAGATAGATAGATAGATACCGTGTTTCCCCGATAGTAAGACACCCCCGACTGTAAGACGTATCGGGGTTTTCAGGGGGTCGGCTAATATAAGCCGTACCCCGAAAGTAAGACATATTACTCCTGCCCACTTCCGCCTCCTGCTTAAAATACTTAAATACTTAAAATACTTAAATACTTAAAATACTTAAAATACTTAATATACTTAAAATACTTAAAATAAAACTGACAATTGTTTTCCAATCAATATAAGCCGTACCCCGAAAGTAAGACATAGTGGGGCTTTTGGGGATAAAAAGAAAGTGTGACCCTGTCTTGCTTTAGGGGAAACACGGTAGATAGATAGATAGATAGATAGATAGATAGATAGATAGATAGATAGACAGACAGACAGACAGACAGACAGACAGACAGATAGATAGATAGAGATAGGTAGGTAGGCAGGTAGATAGGTAGATATAGTAAATAGTAGGTAGGTAGGTAAGTAGATAGATAGATAGATAGATAGGTAGGTAGGTAGGTAGATAGATAGATAGATAAATAGATAGATAGATAGATAGATAGATAGATAGATAGATAGATAGACAGACAGACAGACAGACAGACAGATAGATAGATAGAGATAGGTAGGTAGGTAGGCAGGTAGATAGGTAGATATAGTAAATAGTAGGTAGGTAGGTAAGTAGATAGATAGATAGATAGATAGGTAGGTAGGTAGGTAGATAGTGTTATATCTGGCCTCTCGCAGCTCATTAAAATCCACGTAAATATGTCTTTAAGAGGTTTATTTAACACATTTCAAAAGGATTCATTTCAAAGCAAGCTGCTGGCATTATGTTGGCCTGAACGGCCAAATCAGATCTACCGGTATGTACATTTAGATTAAACATGCTCTCCTCCCACATTCCAATTACTCACTCTTTCTTTATCACATTGTCCAAGACCTCATTATTCTTCGGTAGGTTTTCAAAACACCAGAAAACTGAGTTCCAAAGCACTGCCAAAGTTTTCAGCCCACTCCTTGATTAACGTTGCTCGTGACAAAGGCGTAGTCTTTCTTTCCCCTTCTAATATAGTGTCCGATACGTCACTTCCCCAATTACTTCCTTTTTCCAGTTAACTGACACCTTCGCTTATCAAACCTTCGGAACCTCGGATCAATCCATTTATCTTCTTGTTCTAAATCTGACTCATCATTTTGAGAGTCTGATTCAGAATGCATACAAAGCTCCTCATTGTCTATCTCAGCTGCCGGGAGGGGAAACCACCCAGAGGGGCCTGGCTGCTGATCCTCGGCTGCCGGGAGGGGAAAACACCCAGAGGGGCCTGGCTGCTGATCCTCGGCTGCCGGGAGGGGAAAACACCCAGAGGGGCCTGGCTGCTGATCCTCGGCTGCCGGGAGGGAAAAACACCCAGAGGGACCTGGCTGCTGATCCTCATCCTCTGACACTTCCCAAGCTGGTCTAGGGACACTCACAACAGATAGATAGATAGATAGATAGATAGATAGATAGATAGATAGATAGATAGATAGATAGATAGATAGATAGATAGATAGATAGATAGATAGATAGATAGTGTTGTGAGTGTCCCTAGACCAGATGCAGCCGCACCTCCATTGTGAGGGGCCGATGCAAAAATACTGAGAAAAGATTTAAACATTTGCCTTGCTTTTCCCACCGAAAGCCTATCTCTCCCAGCACCGAACGTGTGAATCTTCCCAGGAGATTAAAACGATATTTTTCTAGCTTGGTTCATGCATCGTACTGTTGAACAAAGAAGATTCAGAACAAAGTAGATAGATAGATAGATGGCTGGCTGGCTGGATGGATGGATGGATAGATGGATAGATAGATAGATAGATAGATAGATAGATAGATAGATAGATAGATAGATAGATAGATAGATAGATAGATAGATAGATAGATAGATAGATAGATAGATAGATAACAAGCTTGAAGAGCACTTATCTGTCAGACAGCCTGTAAACACACAGAGCCACCCATGTTCCTAATCAAATGAGACATTGGAGCATGTGGTTTGGACTCCCAGGCTGAATCAGTTTCAATCAAATATAACCATTTCAAATCAAACGTAATTGGTTGCAAACCAAATGGCTGAACTGATTCGCTCCCTCATACCTAATGTGATGAAAGCCAGGGCTGGACTAGATGCCCTCTTGGAACCTCTCCTGACTTATCTCATTGCTCTTCTTTTCCCTCACTGAGGAGCAGGGAAGAAACTTCAAAGCAGGGCAACTGAATCTGGAAGCATAAAATAGAAAAATAAAATAAGATAAAATAATAAGATAAAATAACAGAATAAATAAAATAGAACGAAATAATAAAATCAAAATAATGTAATATGATATACGATAGATGACATATAGGATATATAACATAACATAACATAGCAGTATTGATTATAATAAAATAATCAATATAAAGTAATGCAATGTAATATATTAATATTACATTGCATTACTTTATTTTGATTATTTTATTATATTTATTATACACATTATATGTAACGTAATGTAACGTAACATAACATAACATAACATAACATAATATAATATTGATTATAATAAAATAAACAATATAAAGTAATGCAATGTAATATATTAATATTAAATTGCATTACTTTATTTTGATTATTTTATTATATTTATTATACATATTATACGTAACATAACATAACATAACATAACATAACATAACATAACATAACATAACATAACATAACATAACATAACATAACATAACATAACATAACATAACATAACATAACATAACAAAACATAATATAATATAATATTGATTATAATAAAATAAACAATATAAAGTAATGCAATGTAATATATTAATATTAAATTGCATTACTTTATTTTGATTATTTTATTATATTTATTATATATATTATATGTAACCTAACCTAACAATGTAATGTAATGCAATGCAATGCAATGCAATGCAATGCAATGCAATGCAATGCAATGCAATGCAATGCAATACAATACAATACAATACAATATAATATACCACACCTTTGCTCCCTGTCAGGCCGCATATGGGCAGAGGAGCAATTTGGACCATGCCAGCTGCATCTGTTGAGTTCCTGTCTGTCGGGCCAAAACCAAAGAGCATCGTGCTATGGAAATCAGAATCCAGTCCCTTCATTAATGTGTTTGACCAGCCAAAACAGTAAAAAGAAGAAAGTAACTCAATACTACAATGGGCTACAGAAATATGGCTGGCCTTGAAATCTGAGTGCCCATCCTCACCTTTTTCTCAGTGGATACTTTCTTCTCTCAGCTGGGAAAAAGGAGGCAGGCAGTGAAAGGAGCACCGGGTTCAATTTCCTAAGCAGAACAGAAATCCAGGGCAGATTTTTTTCTCTTCTTCTTCACCTTGCATAATAATGCAACAATAAACGTTCCTGACACGTGCCAAATTTTCTTCGGCTTTATGCTCTTGCATGCTGAGTCACGCTGGGCAAATTCCCATAGCAAAAGTGAAATCAATTCTTCCTGTTTTATTACAATTTATCACTGCTATAGGGCAGGGGTCACCAAACCCACCCACCCCTCCATGGAGTGGCACCTGTCAGTAACATGCCAGCAAGCAGGCCGCCCAAACAAGCAAAGCCGCATCCCTGGGATGCAGGCAGTACTCAAACACTCATTCAGTACTCAGGTCAGTAAAAAGAGGAACCAGGTTGTTGGGGAGCAACAGGCTGACTCTGTAAACCGCTTGTTGTTGTGGTTAGTTGCGAAGTTGTGTCCGGCCCATCGCGACCCCCTGGACCACGTTCCTCCAGGCCTTCCTGTCCTCTACCATCTTCTGGAGTCCATTGAAGCTCAGGCCTCCTGCTTCAATGACTCCATCCAGCCACCTCATTCTCTGTCGTCCCCTTCTTCTTCTCTTGCCCTCCATCTTTCCCAGCATCAGGCTCTTCTCCAGGGAGTCCTTCCTTCTCATTAGGTGGCCAAAGTACTTGAGTTTCAACTTCAGGATCTGGCCTTCTAAAGAGTAGCTAGGGTTGATCTCCTCTAGGACTGACCGGTTGGATCGCCTTACAGTCCAGGGGACTCGCGGGAGTCTTCTCCAGCACCAGAGTTCAAAGGCCTCCATTCTTTTGGCGCTCAGCCTTTCTTACGGTCCAACTTTCACAGCCGTACATTGCAACTGGGAAAACCATGGCCTTGACTCTACGCACTTTTGTTGGCAGGGTGACGTCTCTGCTTTTTAGTGTGCTGTCTAGATTTGCCATAGCTTTCCTCCCCAGGAGCAAGCGTCTTCTAATTCCTTGGCTGCAGTCCCCATCTGTGGTGATCTTGGAGCCCAGGAAAACCGCTTAGAGAGGGCTGAAAGACACTATTAAGAGGTATATAAGTCTAAGAGCGCTGTTGCTTTTGCTATTTTGAAAACGTTTCGTTTCTCATCCAAAAAGCGTCTTCGGTGCACTTCGGGGACAAACATGAATTGGATGATTGAGCATCGCTGAAGGATTTGGAGAGAAAGCAAAAGAAAGCCGACAACATCTGTTTTCGGGAGCGGCAGGACGTTCTGTTCACATGTTTTTTTTTGTTGTTTTTTTTTTAATTTGGGGTAGATTTATTTGATTTTTTTAAAGATACTAATGACGCTGAATGGTCCTGTTCCTCGGGCCTCCAAAACTGATAACAGCAGTGTGAGAAACAGTAAACATTTAAGAAAGAAAGAGAAAGAAAGAAAGAAAGAAAGAAAGAAAGAAAGAAAGAAAGAAAGAAAGAAAGGAAGAAGGAAGGAAGAAAGAAAGAAAGAAAGAAAAGAGAGGGAGGGAGGGAGGGAGGAGAGAGAAAGGAAGGAAGGAAGGAAGGAAGAAAGAAAGAAAGAAAGAAAGGAAGGAAGGAAGGAAGGAAGGAAGGAAGAAAGGAAGAAAGGAAGAAAGAAAGAAAGGAAGGAAGGAAGGAAGGAAGGAAGGAAGGGAGAGAGAAAGGAAGGAAGGGAGAGAGAAAGGAAGGAAGGAAGGAAGAAGAAAGAAAGAAAGAAAGAAGAAAGAAGAAAGAAAGAAAGAAAGAAAGAAAGAAAAGAAGAAAGAAAGAAGAAAGAAAGAAAGAAAGAAAGAAGAAAGAAGAAAATCTTGCAGGATCCAATCTGGCTTGATCAACAGGACCAAAGGTTTAATTCTTCCAAAGGTTTTCCTTCGGGAACTTCTCTCTTTCTCCAGAAAGTGGGCACCAATTATGTGCACTAATTAACTACGCACCAGCAGGCACCATATGAATACAACACGTAGAACAGCCCAGTGCACATATTCTGGAGAGAGAGAACATAGAATAATAAAGTTGGAAGGGACCTTGGGGGTCTTTTAATCCCACAGGAGACCTTATAACATTTCAGACAAATGTCCCGTCTCTTTTCGAAAGCCTTCAGTGGTGGATGGCAGACAGCTTCTGAAAGCAAGTTAGTCCATTGGTTGTTGTTGTTGTTGTTTTTTGCTCTCATTTGTTAGGAAATTTCTCCTTAGTTGTCTAGGTTGCTTCTCTCCTTGGTGAGTTTTCCATCCGTTGTTGCTCGCCTTGTCTTTTTGGTGCTTTGGAAAACAGGTTGACCCATCTCATCCTTGTACGAGGCCCTCCAATATTGGAACAGTGCTATCATGTCACCCCTAGTCCTTCTTTCCATCAGACTTGACCTTTACCCAAACCAAAATCAAAACAACTTCGCGGGTGGTCCACCTGACTGACGTGGCCTGGAGGGTTTTCAAGAAGAGACTGGACAGCCACTGGCCCAAAATGGCATAGGGCAGTGATGGCGAACCTTTGAGAGACCGGGTGCCCAAACTGCAACCCAAAATCCAATGGGCATGGCCCATTGGGTGGGCGTGGCTGCGGTGGTCACGGCAGACTGGGTGGGACTAAAAAGTTCAATCCATCAATTCCAACTTTGCAAGATCTTTTTTTCCCCCGCGAGAAGTTGAAATTGACTGATTGATTGAACCTTTTTTTTTTTTTTGCGCACGGCGGCAGAGGCCTAAAGCGAAAAGGTTTTATAAAACCAGCTGAAGGCCTAAGACTGGGGCGACGGCGTGGGTGCCCACAGAGAGGCTCTGAGTGCCGCCTCTAGCCCCCGTGCCGTAGGTTCGCCACCACTGGTATAAGGTCTCCTGCCTGAGCAGGGGGTTGGACTAGATGACCTCCAAGTCCCTTCCAAACTCTGTTATTCTGCTAAGTCTGAAAAACCTCAACTTACAATGACAATTGGAGCCGTGAGGGGGGTGTGCAGTGGTTAGAATGCAGTATTGCAGGCTAATTCTGCCCACTGCCAGCAGTTCGACTCCTGAAGTCGTTTTTTCGTTCTTCTCTCCTGTAACTCTTCTTCACATGTTTTAGCCTCCTAATCATCTTAATTGCTCTTCTCTGCACTCTTTCTAGAGTCTCAACCTCTTTCTTCTCTTGTGGCGCCCAGAACTGGATGCAATATTCCAAGCCCGGTCTTACTACCGGTAAGGCTTTGTAAAGTGGTACTTAAAACTTCACGCGGTCCTGATTCTACGCCTTCACGCCGTCCTGATTCTACGCCTTCTGGATGCAAGTTAAGTTCCCTGAGGATGGGTTCCATTGCAATCTGAAAGCTCAGAAGAATAAACTTTTGGCCCCGGTGACCGACTCAGATTGGATCCCGCAAACATTATCCCGGGGCGCGTATCATCCGCCTTAATTCGTGAAAATAAGTCTTAGATTAGCGGCTCAAGTAACGGGAGGCCTGTGAAAGAAGGTGGAAGTTACAGCGAATAAAAAAAAAAAAAGGCTAACCGAAGGTTGATCTCCTAAGCTGGTTAAGCTTCGTTGAGACAATGGTTCCCTTCTGGCATGTTAAGTCTTCCCAGCTGCAACTGGATAACCGCCAACACCACAAAGACGTGGGTTATGTAACAGGGGCAGGGATGGAGGGAATAATGTCACCCTTAAACTCTGCCTTCTTTTCCTTCCCTGCTCTGGGGCTTCCTGCAGGAAGAGGCTTTCAGCGGAGTTCCAGGAACCAGACCCCTCCAGAGTCAGGAGGAGATTTGGTAAGGCGGAAACCGCCTTAAACCAAAAGAAGATGTGTTTGTGTGTGTGTGTGTGTGTGTGTGTGTGTGGTGTGTGTGTGTGTGTGTGTGTGTGTGTGTGTGTGTGAGAGAGAGAGAGAGAGAGAGGAGAGAGAGAGAGAGAGAGAGAGAGAGACCCTGGCCTGGGCCTTTCTGGAAAAGTTTCCTGTTGGCCTGGGGTGTAGCTCGGCTAGAGGGCTGCAAGTCAGGACCTCCACATGGAGAGAACCAATTGCATGTCTGCACTCCTGTATTTTGGATTAAACTCTGTGGGTTGATTTTCTCTTTCTTCTTTCTTTCTTTCTTTCTTTCTTTCTTTCTTTCTTTCTTTCTTTCTTTCTTTCTTTCTTTCTTTCTTCTTTCTTTCTTTCTTTCTTTCTTTCTTCTT
>JARGCV010000355.1:187500-230000 GCA_034064705.1 Bothrops alternatus | reverse complement strand
GCCAGTCTCTCTCAGCCCAGCCCAGCCCACCTCACAGGGTTGTTGAAAGGAAAATAGAAGGCGGAAAGAGTATGTATGTTTGCTGACTTGATTATTTACAAAGTAATACAGGCAGGCAGAAAATCAATCAATCAATCAAACAAATACATAAATAAATAATAAAATGTTGAATTTGGACAAGGAGATCAAATTCCAGTTTAGCCTCAGCCAGGTTCAAACAGGAGGGAGGGTTACCTATATTGAATTGGGTTTTTACTTATTTACTGCAATAAATCACATGGATTGCTTTCTCTAAGACAGGGATCTTCAAATTTGGCCCTTTTATGACTTGTGAGCACGCTGGGACAGGAATTCTGGGAGTTAAAGTCCACGAGTCATGAAGGGGCCATAGTTCCCCCATGCTGGCTGAGGAATTCTGGGAGTTGAAGTCCACAAGTCATGAAGGGGGCATAGTTCCCCCATGCTGGCTCAGGAATTCTGGGAGTTAAAGTCCACGAGTCATGAAGGGGCCATAGTTCCCCCATGCTGGCTGAGGAATTCTGGGAGTTGAAGTCCGCAAGTCATGAAGGGGCCATAGTTCCCCCATGCTGGCTGAGGAATTCTGGGAGTTGAAGTCCACAAGTCATGAAGGGGCCGTAGTTCCCCCATGCTGGCTGAGGAATTCTGGGAGTTGAAGTCCACGAGTCATGAAGGGGGCATAGTTCCCCCATGCTGGCTCAGGAATTCTGGGAGTTGAAGTCCACGAGTCATGAAGGGGCCATAGTTCCCCCATGCTGGCCCAGGAATTCTGGGAGTTGAAGTCTGCAAGTCATGAAGGGGGCATAGTTCTCCCATGCTGGCTGAGGAATTCTGGGAGTTGAAATCCAGGAGTCATGAAGGGGCCATAGTTTCCCCATGCTGGCTGAGGAATTCTGGGAGTTGAAATCCAGGAGTCATGAAGGGGCCATAGTTTCCCCATGCTGGCTGAGGAATTCTGGGAGTTGAAGTCCACGAGTCATAAAGGGGGCATAGTTCCCCCATGCTGGCTCAGGAATTCTGGGAGTTGAAGTCCAGGAGTCATGAAGGGGCCATAGTTCCCCCGTGCTGGCTCAGGAATTCTGGGAGTTGAAGTCCACTAGTCATGAAGGGGCCAAAGTTCCCCCATGCTGGCTCAGGAATTGTGGGAGTTGAAGTCCAGGAGTCATGAAGGGGCCATAGTTCCCCCATGCTGGCTGAGGAATTCTGGGAGTTGAAGTCCACTAGTCATGAAGGGGCCATAGTTCCCCACTGCTGGCTCAGGAATTCTGGGAGTTGAAGTCCAGGAGTCATGAAGGGGCCATAGTTCCCCCATGCTGGCTGAGGAATTCTGGGAGTTGAAATCTGCAAGTCATAAAAGGGCCACGCTTGAAGACCCCTGCTCTAAGACAGTCGAATCTGGCTAATCCTTGTTAAATGACTCAATGACTCTTTTTCACACTTATGACCATTGCAGCATCCCCGTGGGCACGTGATCAAAATTCAGGAAATATGTATTTTCAGTGAAGTATATAGTCCTCGAGGTACGACCATAAATAACTGAGTCCAAAATTTCTGTTACTAAATGAGTTTTTCCCCATTTTATGGCCTTTCTTGCCACAGTTGTTAAGGGAATCAGTGCAGTGGTTAAGTTTGTAACACAGGTTGTTAAGTGAATCTGACTTCCCCCCCCCCCGTTGACTTCGTTTGTCAGGAGGTTGCAAAAGGGGTCACGTGACTGCAACCGTCATAGTACGAAGCGATTGCGAAGCATCCTAATTTGGATCACATGACCGAGGGACGCTGCAACGATCGTGTGAAAAATAGCCCTAACTCAGTTTGTTCAGTGCCATCGTAGTAACTCTGAACAGCCATTAAACAAATGGTTGTAACTTGAGAACCACCTGGGTTTACAGGTCTGATTATTAATATGTTTAGATTTAATACATTGAACCTTGTAAAATATACGCAATAATTTTATACATTTAATAATTTAAAAATTATGAATCAAATCCTTTCCAAAAGTTACTGTGTCCGTGAAAAATATGCTGTTTTCTAAGCTACGTGTCTTTTTACCCATATTTTGCCCCCCCCCTTCCACACAAAAGTCAAACTCTCTGCTTTGATGGTGTGGAATAATTTTATTTATGGTGGGGAGAAGCGAGGAGAAGAATGAGTCTTGATAAAACCCATGCCTTGTCTTTGAACAAGATAGCTGGACGTGACAGAAGGGAAATAAATAACCAAAATTGGAGTGCTGGACTACAATTTAGTGTTTGAAGTCTTCTTTCAGCTGTCTTGACTCTGGACCTGCGGTTATCAGCTGCAAAACCAGGCTTCGGAAGACTTCAGAGGTCAACAAAGGGCACCATCCATCAACCTGAGGCTTGTAAAGGACGCCCAGGATGTCAACAGAAGAACTAGCGGCCATTTATGGCTGGAATTCCTTTTGAAGTCAGGGGAAGAAGTCTGGAATGGTCTCCCTGGGGAAAGACAAATATTTGTGAATTTGCCTTCCCTGAAAGAAATTATGGCTTCCGCCTTCACGTTTGCAACCTCTCCTTAACAGAATAACAGAGTGGGAAGAGACCTTGGAGGTCATCTAGTCCAACCCCCTGCTCAGGCAGGAAACCCTATATCATTTCAGACAAAGGGTTGTCCAGTCTCTTCTTAAAAACCTCCAGTGATAGAGCACCCACAACTTCTGATTAATTGTCTGTATAAAATGTTTTATAGATGGCATCTTCCACCAGCAAGATTAGCAAAAATGTTTAAAAATATGTCAGATAGAACAATATGCAATAAACTAGATACAGCAGATAGACCATATATAAGAGAAACACCAAACAAACAAAAGGTACTCGGAGTATACTTGAAGAGGGAAGGGAGGAGGGAAGAACGTTTACTAAAACAGATGTTTACAAAGATTAATACCTAATGTTGTATGCTATATTCTAGGATGATTGTTTAGCAATAGGATCTTTGGTTTAATGTTGACCACATTAATATGGAACCAGATAAGAGAAACACCAATCAAACAAAAGGTACTCGGAGTATACTTGAAGAGGGAAGGGAGGAGGGAAGAACGTTTACTAAAACAGATGTTTACAAAGATTAATACCTAATGTTGTATGCTATATTCTAGGATGATTGTTTAGCAATAGGATCTTTGGTTTAATGTTGACCACATTAATATGGAACCAGATAAGAGAAACACCAATCAAACAAAGTGTAACAGGAGTATAGTTGAGGCTAGACGCGAGGGGTGGGAAAAAGGCTTACTAATTCAGACGTTTTCAGTGACTAATACCTAGTATTGTATATCAGGTGCCATGATGATTGCTGCACAATATGTTTTTTTTATGTTCAATGTTGATTGTTTTAATAAAAGAATTTTATATAAAAAAATATGTCAGATAGATGTTGGAAATGTAAGCATAATACAGGCACGTATTATCATATTTGGTGAACATGTGAGAAGGCAAAGGTTTATTGGAAAAATATACATATGTGGCTAGAAAAAATATTGGATGAACAAGTGGATTTTAAACCTGAACTTTTTTTATTAGGCATCATGCCTGAAAAGACTAATAAGCAGAAATTATATTTAACTCTACATATTACCACAGCAGCAAGAATAATTTTCGCACAATATTGGAAGAATGAAGCTTTGCCATCAGAGGAAGAAATAATCAAGAAGATTTTGGAATGTGCAGAGATGGACAGATTGACTATGAGGCTGAAAGACAAAGAAGATACAGACTATTATCAAATTTGGAATTTATTTTACACTTGGTTAGAGAAAAGAAGCAAGGATTAGGAATTGAACATGTATTAGTTTAGTAAATTTCAGACAACTTGTTGATTGGAAAAATTAACATATATGGGGAAAAAATTAATAAAAAAGATTGAAAAAAACAAACAAACTTCTGATTAATGGTCCCCATTGACAGGACATCCCTCCTTAGTTCCAGGTTGCTTCTCTCCTTGATTAGTTTCCATCCTTCGCTTCTTGTCCTGCCTTCAGCTGCTTTGGAGAATAGCTTGACTCCCTCTTCTTTGGGGCAGCCCCTGAGATACTGGAACACTGCTATCATGTCCCCCCTCGTCCTTCTCTTCCTTAAACTAGACATACCCAATTCCAGCAGTGGTTCCTTATATGTTTTAGCCTCCAATGTCCCCTGATCATCTTTGATTTTACTTCTCTGGCAATGGCATGTTTTCCTTTCCTGGCATTTTCGCAAACCCTATCAGGCAATTGTTAAGGGAGTCTGGCTTCCCCTATATTGACTTTGTTGGAAAAGTCACAGATGGCCATCACGTGACCCTGGGATGCTGCAAACAGCTGGAAGAGCAAAAGAGAAGAGAACCGCATCTACAATGGAACCGCATCTACATGGAGGGAAGTGTGTAGTGGGGTGTCCCAGGGCTCTGTTCTGGGCCCAGTGCTCTTCAACATCTTCATCAACAATTTGGACGAGGGGATAGATGGGGAACTCATCAAATTTGCAGAGGACACCAAGCTGGCAGGAATAGCCAACACTCCAGAAGACAGGCTTAAGATACAGGAGGATCTGGACAGACTGGAACACTGGGCGCTATCTAACAAAATGAAATATCAATGGTGAAAAAAGTAAAGGTTCTACATTTAGGCAAGAAAAACCAAATGTACAGGTATAGTATAGGGGGTACCTTGCTCAATACCGGCAGCAACTGTGAGAGGGATCTCGGAGTCCTAGTGGACAATCACTTAAATAGGAGCCAGCCGTGTGCTGCAGCTGCCAAAAAAGCCAACACAGTGCTGGGCTGCATGAACAGAGGGATAGAATCAAGATCATGTGAAGCATTAATACCACTTTCCCTGGTAAGGCCACACTTGGAATACTGCATCCAGTTTTGGTCACCACGATGTAAAAAAGATGCTGAGACTCTGGAAAGAGTACAGAGAAGAGCAACAAAGAGGATTAGGGGACTGGAGGCTGAAACATATAAGGAATGGTTGCTGGAATTGGGTATGTCTGGTTTAAGGAAGAGAAGGACAAGGGGGGACATGATAGCAGTCTTCCAGTATCTCAGGGGCTGCCCCAAAGAAAAGGGAGTCAAGCTATTCTCCAAAGCGCCTGAAGGCAGGACAAGAAGCAACGGATGGAAACTCATCAAGGAGAGAAGCAACCTGGAACTAAGGAGAAACTTCCTGACAGTGAGAACTATTAACCAGTGGAACCACCTGCCTCCAGAAGCGGTGAATGCTCCAACACTGGAAGTTTTTAAGAAGAGGCTGGACAGCCATTTGTCTGAAATAGTATAGGGTTTCCTGCCTGAGCAGGGGGTTGGACTAGATGACCTCCAAGGTTTCTTCCAACTTTATTGTTATTGTTATTAGTATAGAAGAGATAAAGGCCTAGACCGTTAGGTACATCTGAGAGACAGCTTGCTTCCCCCCTCCCCCACCTCTGCTCTGGTTCACAACTCTAAAGTGCACACAGTCCATGAAATAATTCCCACTAAAATCACAGTACTTTCCTAACGTGCCTCTCTGTGGATAGGAATTCCGTGATCCCCTTTGTAATTAAAGCCAAAACATGATTCTAGGGATAGAGCGCCCTCCGGTGGCCTCAATCAGAAGTAAAATTGATGGTGGGGGGGGGGAAAGAAAGGATTCACAAAACCCACGAATACACGAAGGCAGAAGCTCGTCCACCCCAAGGATGAAACACCCAGACACAAACTGAGCAACCTGGCAAATGCAGTACAGCGCAGTGAGCCCTGTGCAGATCTGTACGTGGGAGAAACGAAACAATCACTTCACAAGTGTGTGGCACAACATAGGAGAACAGACCCATCAGGACTCGATTCAGCCCGTCCACCTGCATTTAAAAGGACAAAGTCCCATCTTTTGAAGACTGCGAAGTCCACATTTTGGAGAGTGTGTACCGCTGGTGTGAACGAGGGGTCAATATGTCCAAATTGAACAGTCCTTTCTCAATGGGGGGGGGGATACGACACCACCTATCTCCAGTCTGCAACAGTTCCAAGAAGGCTCCCCACTCATTCACAGCACTCAGGTGACCCTGAGGACACAGGCAAACTTCCAGGTGGCCTCCACAACCCTCTAAAAAGGAGGCAAATGATCGGCTGTCTGCAAGGAGTATACGGTAAATCCTTCCATCTTCCACCATCCAGTCAGAGCGGGAAGAAGCTTCTGGGGTGAGGAGCGAAAGGTCTTCAAAGGAAAACAAACAAAGTCTAGTTGCCTCTGTGGGAAGTCAGCTCCCACAGAGAAGAAAATATTAAAAGGGCAGGAAAATATATCCCCTCAAAGGATCTTAAAGAGGCAGGAAAGCGTGCCGTTTTTCTTAATAGCCCCCAGGTCTCCCTCCCCCAAGCAGAAGCCAGCTCTGTAGAAATGCAGATGGAGGCCCCAGCTAGAAGATTAAGAAGACAAAGAGACCTAAAATCTACATACCCCACCTAATTTAATTTAATTTAATTTAATTTATTTGGGTTTGTATGCCACTCCTCTCCGGGGACTCGGAGCGGCTAACAACATATATATAACAATAAAATTACAATAAACTCTAAGATGGGACATAATAGGGTTAACACAGACATAATAGGGTTAACACCAAAAGGCACACTCAGACTCAGGTCAAAGTTCATGCCACAGGAACAACTCCACAAACAAAAGGCTCCAGAGGGTATAAAAACCCACTTCCTACATGTGTTCGCTCTCTTTTCTGCCAGAGCCATCCTTCTGTCTGGGCTCTCCTCTTCAATAAACTGCAACTTTCTTTCTAAAGCAGTCGCCATGTTGTTTATTCCCGGCTTGGACTGAACCATGATGAAGACTTTTCTTCCAACAAAAGCTGCTTTGCGACAACCATGACCTGGAAGACCGAGCATCTGCAGAGACGGATTCAGAAGGCAGGTACTCCTTGACATACAACGGATGAAATTGTTGACGGATAAGTCTTCACCACAACCATTCATTTAGGGACTGAAAGAAAAATGACTTATGACTGTTTTTCACATTTACGACCCTTGCCGCATCCCACAGTCACGCGATCCCCACTTGCAGCCTTGCCAGCCAGCTTCAGACAAGCAAGTCAGTGGGGGAGGCCAGGCTTGCTTAGTGACTGCATGATTCACTTAATGGTGGTTTGCTTAACAACGGTGGCAAAAGGTTGTACAATGGAGCAAAACTGACTTAATAACTGCCTTGCTTAGCAATGGAATCTTAGGCCCAATAGTAATTAATAATAATAATAATAATAATAATAATAATAATAATAATAATAATAATAATAATGATGATGATGATAAAGTTGGAAGGGACCTTGGAGGTCATCTAGTCCAACCCCCTGCTGAGGCAGGAAACCCTATACCAGCGGTTCTCAACCTGTGGGTCGCGATCCCATTTGGAGTCAAACGACCATTTCACGGGGGTCACCAAGCACCGCAGTCCGCCATTTTTTTTTTTGGTCGGCCATTTTTTTTTGGGTCAGCCATTTTTTTTCCTATCGCGATGCGGGCCGTCGCGCTGCGCATGCGCGATGCGCCCCGTCACGCCGCACATGCGCGGTGCAGGCCCGCCATTTTTGGGGGGGGGGTCGGCCATTTTTTTTTGGTCGGCCATTTTTTTTCCTATCGCGATGCGGGCTGTCGCACCGCGCATGCGCGATGCCCCCCATCGCACCACACATGCGCGGTGCGGGCCCACCATTTTTTTTGGCGCGATGCGGGCCGGGGTCGAGCCCCGGAAAAGGTTGAGAACTGCTGCCCTATACCATTTCGGACAAATGGCTGTCCAGTTTCTTCTTAAAAACTTCCAGTGTTGGAGCATTCACCACTTCTGGAGGCAGATGGTTCCACTGGTTAATTGTTCTCACTGTCAGGAAGTTTCTCCTTAGTTCCAGGTTGCTTCTCTCCTTGATCAGTTTCCATCCGTTGCTTCTTGTCCGGCCTTCAGGGGTTTTGGAGAATAGCCCCAGCCCCAGGGAAGCAGGATATGATCTTTGGGGCATAATAGGATTAACCCACCACCATCAGAATAGCAGAAAGGCACACTCAAGACTCAGGTGATAACACAGGAACAACTCCAAAGAAAAGGCTCCAGAGGGTATGAAAATCCGCTCCCGACATGTGCTCGCTCTCTTTTCTTCCAGACCAATCTTTCTGTCTGGCTCTCCTCTTCAATAACCTTCTTTCTAAAGCAGTCGCCATGTTGTTTATTCACGGCTTGGACTGAACCACGATGAAGACTTTTCCTTCAACACTTGTTCACTCTGGTCACTAAATGAGCTGTTGTAAGTTCAAGGGCCAGTTGTACGAGGATCCTAAGGATGCCTTGTTCTGCTGTGTTGCTCCTGCTGCAGGAGGCTCACCTGATTTTGGAAATCCCTGGCTGGCTCCATTTGTGGATGACGGAAGCAGCTGCTTTAGAGGGTCTCAAAAACCAATTTGCTAATTGACCAGCTGGTTAGCCCATCTGCTAATGAGTCCCTGCACAGAGACTGGCAAACACTTCAGAAAAAAGAAAACTTGTATGAATATTCCCCTTGGTTCTGATTTGCCCGTTTCGGCGCTCAGCAGATTTTTCCGGAGTTTGATCAGGGTGGATGATCAAAGCAAGAACAAGCCCGGACATGTTGTCTCGCTCCTGCCTTTGTCAAGATAGCCACTTTTTCATTGGCAAAGGCACACTGCCCAACAGAGGGCAAAATTAAAAAAAAAATAAAACCCACAAAAACTTTAAATGGCTCTTTAACACCTGGTTGCTCACGTTTCTTTCTAAACTCTGCCTAGAAATTATTTATTTATTTATTTTATTTAAATCACATTTATATGCCGCTCCTCTCCAAAGACCCGGGGCGGCTCACAACAAAAAAAATACTACAATAATTTTAAAAGTAACACATTCATACCACACACAAACTCAATCAATTCACATGCACTGATGGCGGGACACTCTTAGGGCCCAGGGGCAGAGCGCAGCTCATACGCCCCAAGCCTGTCGGCATAGATGCGTCTTCAGCACTTTCCGGAAAGCTAGGAGGGAGGAAGCAGTACGAACCTCCGAGGGAAGATGGTTCCAGAGGGCTGGGGCAGCAACAGAGAAGGCCCTTGCCCTAGGCCCCGCCAGACGGCATTGTCTAATGGACGGGACCCGTAGGAGGCCAACCCTATGTGCCCTAACCGGTCGCTGGGATTCATGAGGCTGAAGACGGTCCCGCAAGTATCTTGGTCCGTAGCCATAAAGGGCTTTATAGGTCATAACCAACACTTTGAATTGTGTTCGGAGACCAATTGGTAGCCAGTGCAGCTCACAAAGAGCTGGAGTGATATGAGCATGTCTTGGGAGACCCAAGACGGCTCGCGCGGCCGCATTCTGGACAACCTGCAGTCTCTGGACATTCTTCAAAGGTTGCCCCATGTAGAGAGCATTACAATAGTCGAATCTCGAGGTGACAAGGGCATGGGTGACTGTGAGGAGTGACTCCCGGTCCAAATAGGGCCGCAACTGGCGCACCAGGAGTTATTTTAATGTTTTTCAGGCACGGAAAGGATACGAATCCAGGGCAGAGGTTTTAATGCAGAGATGATCAGATCTTAAATAAATGATTTGGAATGTCAATGTTCAGGGATGTTTACGAAGTACGGTTAAAAAAAAAAGTCAATGGTGCAATCAGAATTTGGGCCTTTTTTTTTTTTTAATCTCAGCCCTGAGATTAAAGAGTGGTCAGAGGAAGAGTGAAGAGACCATGGCTTTTCCTATTATTAGCCTTAGCCGTGAAAGCTGTCTGGGTGATTTTGGGCCAATCACCAGGAGACGGTGAGTTCTAGTGTTGCCTTAGCCATGAAAGCCAGCTAGGTGACTTTGGGCCAATCACCAGGAGACAGTGAGTTCTAGTCCCGCCTTAGCCATGAAAGCCAGCTAGGTGACTTTGGGCCAATCACCAGGAGACAGTGAGTTCTAGTCCCGCCTTAGCCATGAAAGCCAGCTAGGTGACTTTGGACCAATCATCAAGAGACGGTGAGTTCTAGTCCTGCCTTAGCTGTGAAAGCCGTCTGGGTGACTTTGAACCAATCATCAGGAGACGGTGAGTTCTAGTGTTGCCTTAGCCATGAAAGCCAGCTAGGTGACTTTGGGCCAATCACCAGGAGACGGTGAGTTCTAGTCCCGCCTTAGCCATGAAAGCCAGCTAGGTGACTTTGGACCAATCACCAGGATACTGGGAGTTCTAGTTCTGCCTTAGCCATGACAGCTATCTGGGTGACTTTGAACCAATCATCAGGAGACGGTGAGTTCTAGTCCTGCCTTAGCTGTGAAAGCCGTCTGGGTGACTTTGAACCAATCACCAGGAGACGGTGAGTTCTAGTGTTGCCTTAGCCATGAAAGCCAGCTAGGTGACTTTGGGCCAATCACCAGGAGACGGTGAGTTCTAGTTCCACCTTAGCCATGAAAGCCGTCTGGCTGATTTTGGGCTGGTTTCTCTCTCTCTCTCTCTGCCTAAACACCTCACACGGTTGTTGTTATGGGAGCTTCATCACTGGAAGCTTTCCAGAAGAAACTGGACTGCCATCTTTCAGAAATGGTGTAGGGTCTCCTGTTTGGGGGGTTGGACTAGATGACCTTCAAGGTCCCTTCCAACTCTGTTATTCTATTCTAAATAAATAAACTGCATTGGGGTGCCTAGCCTCCTGTGTCCTTTTTTAAAGAAGTGGGATAAAAACGGAAAGACAAGGAGGAGTGTACAAATCTCCTTCCATCCCATAATATCACTGTCAAGAAAATACATGCTCTTCCAACGAAGCATTAATCGGAAATCTCAAGGGGAAATCTCCTTGGTGCCAAATCTTCAATCTGCTTTCATATCTCCAGTCAGCTTTTCAGAGACAGAGGAGACTTGTAAAGTCATTTTTCCAGAATTATTTTCTTTCAGTTATTTTCTTAAAAGAAAAAAAAAAAGAAAAAACCAGGACTCCTTGAATGTTGTGTTTTTCTGCGTCGTGGTATCCCTAACCTTGGACAATTCCACTCAAGAATTTGGTAAGTGGATTTCTGCCCTGTCAGGGGCCACCATCCCAATAGCTTTTTCCAAGTTTGGTTTTGGAAAGAGAGATCCAACTATTCCATTTAAAAAATAAAATAATAATAATAAAAAATCCCGATCTTTGTAAACGCCTCACGTGACTTGAGAAAACTGCTTGATTTCAAACGATATTTGAAAGCCGAGGCATTCTTATCTTGACCGCTTGCTAGAGAGACAAATGTTTAAGGCTTTGCTATATTTGAGAGAAATTACTTCCCTTTATTATTCAGTTCTGCAAATCTCTCTTCCATCCGCACAGTTCTGTAAAAATAAAACAGAAACTGGTAGAACAGCAATGGGTCACTCACAGTGTTTTATAGCGAGAGAATGAGAGAGAGAGAGAGAGAGAGAGAGAGAGAGAGAGAGAGAGAGAGAGAGAGAGAGAGAGAATGGGAAAAAGAATGAGAAAGAGAGAAAGGATAAGAGAATGTGTGTGAGAGAGAGAATAGGAGAGAGAGAAAGTATGAGAGACAATGTGTAAGAGAGAATGAGAGAGAATAGGAGAGAATGAGAGACAGAGGGGATGAGAGAGAGAATGTGTGTGTAAATGAGAGAAAGAGAAAGGATGAGAGAATGGGAAAGAGAATGAGAAAGAGAAAGAAGGAGAGAGAGAGAGAGAGAGAAAGGATTAGAGAATGTGTAAGAGAGAATGAGAGAGAACAGGAGAGAGAGAAAGGATGAGAGAGAATGTGTAAGAGAGAGAATGAGAGAGAATAGGAGAGAGAAAGAGACAGAGGGGATGAGAGAGAGAATGTGTGCGTGAATGAGAGAAAGAGAAAGGATGAGAAAATGGTAAAGAGAATGAGAAAGAGAAAGAAGGAGAGAGAGAGAATGAGAGATGGAGGGGATGAGAGAGAGAATGTGTGTGTGAATGAGAGAGAGAAAGGATCAGAGAGAGAATGGGAAAGAATGAGAAAGAGAAAGGATGAGAGAGAATGTGTATAAGAGAATGAGAGAGAATAGGAGAGAGAATGAGAGACAGAGGGGATGAGAAAGAGAATGTGTGTGTGAATGAGAGAAAGAGAAAGGATGAAAGAATGGGAAAGAGAATGAGAAAGAGAAAGAAGGAGAGAGAGAGAGAGAGAGAGAGAGAGAGAGAAAGGATCAGAATGTGTAAGAGAGAATGAGAGAGAACAGGAGAGAGAGAAAGGATGAGACAGAATGTGTAAGAGAGAGAATGAGAGAGAATAGGAGAGAGAAAGAGACAGAGAGGGGATGAGAGAGAGAATGTGTGAATGAGAGAAAGAGAAAGGATGAGAAAATGGGAAAGAGAATGAGAAAGAGAAAGAAGGAGAGAGAGAGAGAGAATGAGAGACAGAGGGGATGAGAGAGAGAATGTGTGTGTGAATGAGAGAGAGAGAAAGGATCAGAGAGAGAATGGGAAAGAGAATGAGAAAGAGAAAGGAAGAGAGAGAATGTGTATAAGAGAGAATGAGAGAGAATAGGAGAGAGAGAATGAGAGACAGAGGGGATGAGAGAGAGAATAGGAGAGAGAATGAGAGAGGGGATGAGAGAGAATGTGTGTATGAAGGAGAGAAAGAGAAAGGATGAGAGAATGGGAAAGAGAATGAGAAAGAGAAAGGAAGAGAGAGAGAGAAAGGATCAGAGAATGTGTAAGAGAGAATGAGAGAGAGAATAGGAGAGAGAAAGGATGAGAGAGAATGTGTAAGAGAGAGAATGAGAGAGAATAGGAGAGAGAAAGAGACAGAGAGGGGATGAGAGAGAGAATGTGTGTGTGAACGAGAGAGAGAGAGAGAAAGGATGAGAGAGAGAATGGGAAGGAGAATGAGAAAGAGAGAGAAGGGGAGAGAGAGAGAGAGGATGAGAGAGAATGTGTGTAAAAGAGAATGAGAGAGAATAGGAGAATGAGAGACAGAGGGGATGAGAGAGAGAATGGGAAAGAGAATGAGAAAGAGAGAAAGGGTGAGAGAGGGAATGGGAAAGAATGAGAAAGAGAGAGCAAGAGAGAGAAGTGTGGCTGTGCCTGCCTTTTCTGAAATGGACAGGGATCTTGAATGATCTCCTAACGTCTTCTCCCCTTCAACAGGTCGGTCATCCTCACAGATGGTGGTCTTGGCCTCCTCCACTGGGATGCCATGGCGGCTGAGCTCCTGCCCCCTCGCCTTCACCTGGTATGCCAGCTGTCTCTCTTTGCCCTCCTTGAACCTTCACACGGGTATCATCTTAGGGATGATCCTGGCCCTTTCTCCAGCCTGTTGCCCAGCCCTTAAGCTCGGTCTGGTGGGACCTTGGTCCCGCGACCCCTTCTTCTCCAGCGCCCTGCCTGAAGTTGCTGCTCAACTAGCCGTGGAGAGGATCAAGAAGGATCCTTCCCTCTCTGCGATCCACCAGCTGGATTACGTCTTGTTTGAGGAAGATAGCCAGACCTGGAAAGCAATGGCTACATTTGCTGACTCCGCCAAGAATGGGTCAGCGTTCATAGGACCGCTGAATCCTCGCCACTGTGAGGCTGCCTCGTTGCTAGCACAAGGCTGGAACAAAGCCATGTTATCTTGGGTCTGCCTCGAGGACCACCTGGACAATCCAATGAACCAGCCAGCATTGACGAGAACGTTGCCTTCTGCGGCTAGTGTCCTCCTCGCCGTGTTGAAATATTTCAGCTGGGCTCACGTTGGCATCGTCTCTTCCAAGGGTGACCTTTGGGTGGACACAGCCCACAAGCTGGCGAGCGTCCTCAGAAGCCACGGGCTACCCGTGGCTCTCGTTACGTCCACCGGGACGGAAACAGGAAACGTAGAAGAGACTTGGCGCAAGATTCAAGCTGCTGGAAGTATCAAAGGTAAAATGGGGAAACGTTCCGGATGGGAAACTAACAAAATGTAGATCGACTGGGTTCCACCTAAATCGCAAAGTCTTGGAAAACCTTTCAAGATTCGATGGAAGCAAATATTTGGAGCTCAGGGACCCTGGTGCCCTCGGAGCTTTCCAGTCCTCATGTAGATGTTTCATGACCCAACTAGGTAACATCATCAGTGCTAGAAGGGGTGGTGGTGTTGGTTCTCTGCTTCTACACGAAGGGCTTGCCCTGTTAGCGTTGGTGGAAGTGCCTCTTGGTCATCCCTTGGTTAGGCTGTGGTTTACTGTTTGATTGTTTGTCTGAGCTGGTAGTTCCTTGAGTGAGGAATTGTTTATTCCTTGATTGTTGGTTTAATATTGGTCTTCCTTCCTTCCTTCCTTCCTTCCTTCCTTCCTTCCTTCCTTCCTTCCTTCCTTCCTTCCTTCCTTCTTCTTCTTTCTTTCACCTTCCCTTTCTCTTTTGTTCCTTCCTCACTTCCTTCCTCCCTTCCCTTTTCCTTCCCCTTCCTCTTTTCCTTCCTTCCTTCCCCTTCCCCTTCCTTGTTTTTTCCTCTTCTTTTTTCCCCTTCCCTTTCTCTTTTGTTCCTCCCTCCCTCCCCTTCCCCTTTTTCTTCCTTCCTTCCTTCTTTCCTTCTTCCTCTTCTTTCTTTCCCCTTCCATTTTCCTTCCTTCCTCCCTCCCCCTTCCCTTTTCCTTCCCCATTTCCTTCCTTCATTCTTTCCTTCCTTCCCCTTCCCTCTTTCTCTTTCTCTTCTTTCTTTCTCCTTCCCGTTCTCTTTTGTCCCTTCCTCCCTTCCCCTTCCCCCTTTCCTTCCTTCCTCCTTCCCTTCTTTCTCTTCCTCTTCTTTTTACTTTCCCCTTCCCTTTCTCTTTTGTTCCTTCCTTCCCCTTTTCCTCTCTCCCTCCTTCCCTCCCTCCCTCCCTTCCTTCTTCCTCTTCTTTCTTTCCCCTTCCCCTTCCCTTTTTCTTTTGTTCCTTTCTCTCTCCTTTCTCCTTCCCCTTTTCCTCCCTCCCTCCCTTCTTCCTCTTCTTTCTTTCCCCTTCCCTTTTTCTTTTGTTCCTTCCTCCCTCCTTTCTCCTTCCCCTTTTCCTCCCTCCCTCCCTCCCTCCCTCCCTTCCTTCTTTCTCTTCTTTCTTTCTTTCCCCTTCCCTTTTTCTTTTGTTCCTTCCTCCCTCCTTTCTCCTTCCCCTTTTCCTTCCTCCCTCCCTCCCTCCCCTTAACAACCATCTCGCTTAGCAATAGAAATGCGGGGCTCCATTGGGGTCATAAGTCAAAGACCACCTGTAACGACTTAAAGTCTCCAACTGGCCTTTCCACTTTGATGGTGGGAAGCACGCTCATCCTATTGCCGGGGGCTGGACTAGAAGACCTCCAAGATCCCTTCCAACTCTGTGACTCTGGTGACTTCTGCCTTTCTCCTTCCCCCCTCCCTTTCCTGTGGAAGCAAGAAGCTTTAACCCCTTCCTTCCCTTTCTCCTCCCAGTCCTTCTGCTCTGCATGGCGTCTGCTCTCGCTGGGGGGGAAGACCAGGCGACCTTCCTAAGCAAAGCCCAGGAACTGGGGCTGGCCGATGGCAGGTACCTCTTTCTGCCCTACGACACACTCTTCTACAGCCTGCCCTACGGAAACCATTCCTATTTCCTTCTGGAAAATGACGACGGCTTCCGGAAGGCCTACGACGCTGTGCTGACGATCACTCTGCAGTCTGGAGAATCGACTTTCTACGACGCTTTTCGTGCCGCCAAAGGAAAGGGAGAAATCAAGGTGGATTTTGAACCTGAACAGGTCAGTTGGTCAGTATTAGTCCCGCTTTATAAAAACCCTAGTAGTGAGGCCACCCCTGAAGTACAGCAGCCAATTTGGGTCACCGTTATCACAAAAAAGAGGTTGAGGGTTTGGAGAAAGTTCAGAGAAGAGCAGCTAAGATGATCCAAGGCCTTGTTGAAGGAAAAGTCTTCATCAGGGTGCAGTCCAAGCCGGGAATAAACAACATGGCGACTGCTTTAGAAAGAAGGTTGCAGTTTATTGAAGAGGAGAGCCAGACAGGAAGATGGCTCTGGAAGAAAAGAGAGAGAGCAGATGTAGGGAGTGGGTTTTTATACTCTCTGGAGCCTTTTGTTTGGAGTTGTTTCCTGTTCCTGTTTGAGGCTTTGTATTTCCTGTGTCATGTATTCTGACCTGAGTCTGAGTGTGCCCTTTGGCATCTGTGAGTTAATCCTATTATGTCCTGTCTTAGAGTTTGGGTGGGGTGTGTAGATTTTAGGTATCTGTCTTCCTAAGCTTCTAGCTGGAGGCCTCCGGCCTTCCTGAATGGATTACCACATCTGCATTTCCACAGAGCTGATTCCTGCTTGGGGGAGAGAGACCTGGGGCTATTAAGAAAAACTGGCATGCTTTTCTGCCTCTTTAAGATCCTTTGAGGAAATATATTTTTCTGCCCTTTTAATATTTCCTTCTCCTCAGGATATGAAACTTTTACCTCAGGATCTCTGGTTAGGGACTATAAAAGATTGCACTAGTAATGGGATGAAGTCAATTCAGAAGCGCAAACGAACAATAGGCGATAGACTAGATACAGTAGATAGACCATATATAAGAGAAACACCAATCAAACAAAATGTATTTGGAGTATACTTGAAGAGGGAAGGGAGGAGGGAAGAACGTTTACTAAAACAGATGTTTACAAAGATTAATACCTAATGTTGTATGCTATGTTCTAGGATGATTGCTTAGCAATAGGATCTTATGTTTAATGTTGATCACATTAATATTGAACCAGATAAGAGAAACACCAATCAAATAAAGTGTAACAGGAGTATAGTTGAGGCTGGACGCGAGGAGTGGAAAAAGGCTTACTAATTCAGACGTTTTCAAAGACTAATACCTAGTATTATATATCAGGTGCCATGATGATTGCTGCATAATATGTTTTTTATGTTCAATGTTGATTGTTTTAATAAAAGAATTTTTATATTTAAAAAAAAATATTTCCTTCTCCGGGGGAGCTGACTTCCCACAGCCTGGAAGCTAAACCATACGAAGAACGGCTGCAGGACTTGGGTTTGGCTAGTGTAAAGGAAAGAAGAAATAGGGGAGACATGAAAGAGCCGCGTTCCAGTATCTGCCACAAGGGCTGCCACAAGGCAGAGGGGGCCAGGTTGTTCACCAAAGCACCAGAGGGCAGGACGAGAAACAATGGATGGAAGCTGACCAAAAAGAGAAGCAACTGGAGTTAAGGAGAAACTTCCTGACAGTGAGGACAATTAACCAGTAGAACAGCTTGCCACCAGAAATCGCGGGCGCACCATCACTGGAGGTTTTTAAGAAGAGCCTGGACATTCACCTGTCTGAAATAGTATAGGTTCTCCTACTTGAGCAAGGGGCTGGACTAGAAGACCTCCAAGGTCCCTTCCAGCTCTTATTCTATTCTATCCACACATAATTCTTGACCAATGGAGCCCAACATTTCTGGTGCTAAGTGAGACAGTTGTTAAGTGAGTTTTGCCCCCATGTTATGACCTTCCTTGCCACAGTTGTTAAGCGAAACGCTGCAGTTGTTAAGTTAGCAACATGTTTGTTAAGGGAATCCGGCTTCCCCCCCCCCCATTGACTTTGCTGATCGGGAGGTCACAAAAGGGGGATCCCAGGACGTGGCCGTCATGAATATGAGTCAGTTGCCAGGCGTCTGAATTCTGATCCCATGAGCACGGGGATGCTACAGTGGTTGTAAGTGTGAAAAAGTCACTTCTTCGGGTGCCGTTCTAACTTGAAACGCACTAAATGAACTGCTGGAAGTCGGGAACCAACTGTAAAAATCTAAGCAGTCTATGGATTGGTACCATGGTCCAAGCAATGCACACCCACTGAACTTGTGCAAAACTAATCCATGCTCTTTCTACAATGACTTTTTGATGAAGCTGATTATTGGCACATAGTAACTATCACGGTGAGAGCCAGTTTGGTGTCGTGGTTAATGCTTCAAGCTAGAAACCAGGAGACTGGAAGTTCTAGTCCCACCTTAGGCATGAAAGCCGGCTGGGTGACTTTGGGCCAATCACCAGGAGACGGTGAGTTCTAGTCTCGCCTTAGGCATGAAAGCCGGCTGGGTGACTTTGGGCCAATCACCAGGAGATGGTGAGTTCTAGTCCCACCTTAGGCATGAAAGCCGGCTGGGTGACTTTGGGCCAATCACCAGGAGACGGTGAATTCTAGTCCCGCCTTAGGCATGAAAGCCGGCTGGGTGACTTTGGGCCAATCACCAGGAGACGGTGAGTTCTAGTCTCGCCTTAGGCATGAAAGCCGGCTGGGTGACTTTGGGCCAATCACCAGGAGATGGTGAGTTCTAGTCCCACCTTAGGCATGAAAGCCGGCTGGGTGACTTTGGGCCAATCACCAGGAGACGGTGAATTCTAGTCCCGCCTTAGGCATGAAAGCCGGCTGGGTGACTTTGGGCCAATCACCAGGAGACGGTGAGTTCTAGTCCCACCTTAGGCATCCAGTTTTGGTCACCGCGATGTAAAAAAGATGTTGAGACTCTGGAAAGAGGGCAGAGAAGAGCAACAAAGATGATCAGGGGACTGGAGGCTAAAACATACGAGGAAAGGCTGCTGGAATTGGGTATGTCTAGTTTAACGAAGAGAAGGACGAGGGGGGACATGATAGCAGTCTTCCAGTATCTCAGGGGCTGCCCCAAAGAAGAGGCAGTCAAGCTATTTTCCAAAGCGCCTGAAGGCAGGACAAGAAACAACGGATGGAAATTAACCAAGGAGAGAAGCAACCTGGAACTAAGGAGAAACTTCCTGACAGTGAGAACAATTAATCAGTGGAACAACCTGCCTCCAGAAGCTGTGGGTGCTCCCAACAGTGGAAGTTTTTAACTGGACAGCCATTTGTCCGAAATGGTATAGGGTTTTCTGCCTGAGCAGGGGGTTGGACTAGATGACCTCCAAGGTCCCTTCCAACTTTATTATTATTATTGTTATTATTGTTATTATTGTTATTATTGTTATTATTGTTATTATTGTTATCAAAGCCAATTAGGTAACCTTGACCCAATCACCAGGAGATGGTGAGTTCTAGTCCCGCATGAAAGCCAATTGGGTGGCTCTGGGCCAATCACCAGGAGATGGTGAGTTCTAGTCCCGCCTTTCAGCCAGCCTCTCTCTCTCTCTCTCTCTCTCTCTCTCTCTCTCTCTCTCTCTCTCTCTCACACACACACACACACACACACACACACACACACACACACAGGAAGAGGAAGATGAATTGGATATGTCTGCCACCTCGAGTTATTTGTACAAATAATAAAGGTGGGATATAGGCAAAATAAAATAAATACCAAAAAGCCTGTTTTGCCTTCGTTTCTATCCTTCTGCAGGTCTCTCCCCTTTTTGGGACAATCTACGACGCCGTTTACCTGGTCACGAAAGCCCTAGCCAAGGTAGCCCAGCCACAATCGTCTGAACTCTCCGGAACGACCTTGATTCAACATGTCAGAAATTTGGACTTTGCTGGCTTCAGCCGCAGGATCCAAGTCGACAGCCAGGGACGTCCACTGGCCAAATACGTCATTCTGGACACGGATGGCAAAGAAAGTCACCTGCACCCAACTTACCTGCTGGCAGCGTCTTCGGGCAGGATGCAGCCCCTGGGGAGAGCGGTCCATTTCCCTGGAGGGAGACTGCCCCCCGCTGATTCGGACTGCTGGTTCGAACCCCAGGTCCTCTGCGAGAGAAATGGCATGTGTGAGTATTGCACTTTGAGGGAAAGCGAAAAGGTTCCTTTGCACAATGATCAGCAGACAAGTACGCCAAGAACTTTCTCTGATTTGTTTTCCTGCTTAGGGATTCCCATTTCCTGGGGTTCTGGGAATTGTCACTTCCCTGTATTTGGAGGGCTCAAAGTTACGGTAGTAGTAGTAGTAGTAGTAGTAGTAGTAGTAGTAGTAGTAGTAGTAGTAATAATAAAAATAAAAATAAAAATAAAAATAATAATGATAATAATAAAGTTCAAAGGGACCTTGGAGGTCATCTAGTCCAACCCCCTGCTCAGGCAGGAAACCCTATACCATTTCAGACAAATGGCTGTCCAGTCTCTTCTTAAAAACTTCCAGTGTTGGAGCATTCACAATTTCTGGAGGCAGGTTGTTCCGCTGGTTAATTGTTCGAACTGTCAGGAATGTAATAATAATAATAATAATAGTAAAGTTGGAAGGGACCTTGGAGGTCATCTAGTCCAACCCCCTGCTCAGGCAGGAAACCCTACACCATTTCGGACAAATGGCTGTCCAGTCTCTTCTTAAAAACGTCCAGTGTTGGAGCATCCACCGCTTCTGGAGGCAGGTGGTTCCACTGGTTAATTGTCCTTACTGTCAGGAAGTTTCTCCTTAGTTCCAGGTTGCTTCTCTCCTTGATGAGTTTCCATCCGTTGCTTCCGTCCAAGTATGAATGCAGTAACTGGAGAAGGGTTTTTGGTGACAGGTGCTTGATGCTTTCTGAGCTTGTTTGTTTCCTTGCAAATGTTTCATGACCAGACTAGGTAACATCATCCATAATAGAAAGGAGGAGGGTTGTAAGGGGGAGGAGGAGGAGGAGGAGGAGAAAATGGTTCTAAGTCAAGGGCAACCTGCACTCGCACTCAAAGTGGTCAAATCTGGAGCAGGATTTAACCTTCACTATTTGATGTTGCTGGAATTGGGTGTGTCTAGTTTAATGAAGAGAAGGACAATGGGGGACATGATAGCAGTCTTCCAATATCTGAGGGGCTGCCACAAAGAAGAGGGAGTCAAGCTGTTCCCCAAAGCGCCTGAAGGCAAGACAAGAAGCAATGGATGGAAACTCATCAAGGAGAGAAGCAAACTGGAACTAAGGAGAAACTTCCTGACAGTGGAAACAATTAACCAGTGGAACTACCTGCCTCCAGAAGCGGTGTGAATGCTCCAACACTGGAAGTTTCTAAGAAGAGACCGGACGGCCCTTTGTTCGAAATGGTGTAGGATTTCCTGCCTGAGCAGGGGGTTGGACTAGATGACCTCCAAAGTCCCTTCCAACTCTTTTATTCTGTTACTCAAACAAAGAGAAAGATTGGAGAGACATGATAGCAGTCTTCCAGTATCTCAGGGGCTGCCCCAAAGAAGAGGGAGTCAAGCTATTCTCCAAAGAGCCTGAAGGCAGGACAAGAAGCAATGGGTGGAAACTCATCAAGGAGAGAAGCAACCTAGAACTAAGGAGAAACTTCCTGACAGTCAGAACAATTAACCAGTGGAACAATCTGCCTCCAGAAGTGGTGAATGCTCCAACACTGGAAGTTTTTAAGAAGAGACTGGACAGCCCTTGGTCCGAAATGGTATAGGGTTTCCTGCCTGAGCAGAGGGTTGGACTAGATGACCTCCAATGTCTCTTCCAACTCTGTTGTTGTTGTTGTTGTTGTTGTTGTTGTTGTTGTTATTATCTCTGTTCATTGGCTAGATCCGGGAGTGGAAATTGTAATTCTGCTGCTATCACCTCCTGTCTTCCTGCTCCTCTTTGGCCTGTACCTGGCTTGCCTCATCCGGTCAGTATTTATTTATTTTATTTTATTATTTCTGGCTCGCCACATTTTGTGAAGGGAATCGCTGCAGTTGTGTTAAGTTAGTCACATGGTGGTTAAGTGAGCCTGGTTTCCCCCCCCCCTGACTTTGCTTGTGAGAAGGTTGCAAAAGGGGATCACAGGATCCCCAGGGACACTGCAGCCATCATAAGTACCAGTCTGTTGTCCGAATTTTGATCACCTGATCCCAGGGGATGCTGCAAGGATAGTAAGCATGCACAACGGTCGTAAGTTGCTTTTTTCGATGCCACCGTAACTTTGAATGGTCGCTAAATGAATGATTGCGAGTCATGTGCCATTTATGTTGTATCATCATGCAATAAAGCAATACAAAAGTTAAGATGGGAGGCAGAGTGGCGTGTTTGAAACTTCACCTCTTTGCACTGCATAAAACAGCGGTTCTCAACCTGTGGGTCGCGACCCCATTTGGGGTCGAACGACCATTTCACAGGGGTCGCCAAACACCGCAGTCCGCCATATATTTTTTTTTGGTCGGCCATTTTTTTTGGGTCGGCCATTTTTTTCCCCTTTGCGATGCAGGCCATCGCGCCGCGCATGCGCGATGCGGGCCCGCCATTTTTTTTTGGGGTCGGCCATTTTTTTTTGGTCAGCCATTTTCCCCCCTTTGCAATGCGCCCCGTCGCGCCACGCATGCGCGATGCGCCCCGTCGCGCCACGCATGCGCGATGCGGGCCGGGGTCGAGCCCCGGAAAAAGTTGAGAACCGCTGGCATAAAAAGAAGGTGGAGCTTCAGCTGAATTGCTAGGTCCGCCATCTTGACTCTTTTGACCCCCACCCTTCAGATAGTAATAATAATAATAATAATAGTAATAATAATGAATACTAAGTCAAAACTGAGAAGAGAGCAACAGATAGTAAGTGCTGCCTATGCAAAGAAGCTGAAGAAACAGTGGGCCACCTGGTAAGCTGCTGCAAGAAGATCGCCCAGACTGACTACAAGCAGCGGCATGACAAAGTAGCAACAATGGTGCATTGGAAGATCTGCAAGAAATATCATTTGCCTGTAAGCAAAAACTGGTGGGATCATAAAATAGAGAAAGTCATAGAAAATGATAAAATTAAACTGCTCTGGGACTTCAGAATTCAAACAGACAAGCACCTACCACATAACACCCCGGACTTAACAACTGTCAATAAGAAAGACAAAAAAATCTGGATAGTGGACATGGCAGTGCCTGGAGACAGCAGAATAGACGAGAAAGAACTGGAGAAGATAACAAAATACAAAAACCTACAAATAGAAATAGGAAGACTGTGGCAAAAGCAAGCAAGGGTAGTACCAATAGTCATAGGCACCTTGGGTGCAATCCCAAAACAACTGGAGCACCACTTGGACACCATCATTGGCATTGACAAATTCGCCTTCAGTCAATTGCAAAAGGCAGCCTTACTAGGAACTGCTTCCATCTTGCGACGATATCTGTAATACCATCAAACATCCACATCTGCCTATCCCAGGTCCTTGGGAAGGACTCGATAGGTAGACAAAAAGGCCAAATCCAGTCTGAACATCTGGCTGACTGTGCGATGATCCATAATAATAATAATAATAAAGTTGAAAGGGACCTTGGAGGTCATCTAGTACAACCCCCTGCTCAGGCAGGAAACCCTATCCCATTTCAGACCACTGGCTATCCAGTCTCTTCTTAAGTACCGGTAACCAGCTTTTACACTGCATGGTCAGTGTCGACCCCATCCTCCACCAGGAATCCACTCCAGATTTTCCCCACTGCCCGACCTGAGCATCTCTGATCTCTCAGGAGCTTTTGTGGGTGGCCCAATTAGCTAATGATTTCAGGAAATAAATTGTGCTAAGTAAAGAAATCTTAAAGAGCAATTATTGCAAGCCAGAGCTTGGATTCCTCTGACAATTCAAGCAGGGAGAGAGAATTTCTGGCTTCCTGCCTCACCTCTGCAGAAAATAACAACAATGAAAAATTGTTAAGGGAGGCCAAAGAAACCCTTTGCAGCTGGACTGTTCCTATAGACCTAATGCGAGAGATTGTGCAAACTTAGTAACTGAATCAAACATGTGTTGCTTTAGAGCAGGGCTTTTCAACCTTTTCATCCATTGTACCACTTTTAGGATATGGCAACATCCAAGTACCATCAATCACCTAGCAAGGTGTCAAAAACTTGATGACCCCACCCCCCACAAAAGGAAAAAAGTGATAAAGTACAGGTAGTCCTCGACTTACAACAGTTTGCTTAGTGACTGTTCAAAGTTACAATGGCACTGAAAAAAGTGCCCCCCAAGTGACAGCCGAGCAAGACCCCTGCCTGCCCGCCCGGCCGTGCTCTTCCTCCTGTCTGAGGTTTTCATTGTTGTGAGCATTTCTGTTGAGGATTGGCAGCGGGGGTGGGGTAGGGGGGTGTTTGGTTTTTATTCCCCCCCCCCGTCTGCTGGGTGGTTGCAGCAGGTTTTGGTCACTTCACATGACCCTGGGATACTGTGACCGTCATAAATATGAATCAGTGGCCAAGCATCTGAATATAAATCACAAGACCCAGCTGATCAGCACTTCTTCTGGGCTCAGCAGAAGCGCCAGGATCAGCGCTGCTTTCCAGCTGATTGGTGCTTCTTCAGGGCTCAGCAGAAGCGCCAGGATCAGCGCTGAGCTACAGCTGGAGCCTGGCGCTGATCCTTGAGCTTCCGCTGAGCCCTGACAGCCCTTCAGCTCCAGCCGTCGCTCGCTCAGGCTTGTGCGGTGCTGCCACTAGTTCAGCTCATTCCCCTCCCCCGCTACCACTTTTCTAGAATGGTTCATACCACCTGCCAGGTGCCAAGGTACCACAGGTGGTACCCGTACCACTGGTTGAAAAGCCCTGCTTTAGAGCAAGGGTCTTCAAACGTGGCCCTTTTATGACTTGTGGACTTCAACTCCCAGAATTCCTCAGCCAGCATGGGGGAACTATGGCCCCTTCATGATTGGTGGACTTCAACTCCCAGAATTCCTGAGCCAGCATGGGGAAACTATGGCCCCTTCATGACTCGGGGACTTTAACTCCCAGAATTCCTGAGCCAGCATGGGGGAACTATGGCCCCTTCATGACTCGGGGACTTTAACTCCCAGAATTCCTGAGGCAGCATGGGGGAACTATGGCCCCTTCATGACTTGTGGACTTCAACTCCCAGAATTCCTCAGCCAGCATGGGGGAACTATGGCCCCTTCATGACTGGTGGACTTCAACTCCCAGAATTCCTGAGCCAGCATGGGGGAACTATGGCCCCTTCATGACTCGTGGACTTCAACTCCCAGAATTCCTCAGCCAGTATGGGGGGAACTATGGCCCCTTCATGACTTGTGGACTTCAATTCCCAGAATTCCTCAGCCAACATGGGGGAATTATGGCCCCTTCATGACTTGGGGACTTCAACTCCCAGAATTCCTCAGCCAGCATGGGGGAACTATGGCCCCTTCATGACTTGCGGACTTCGACTCCCAGAATTCCTCAGCTAGGCACGCTGGCTAAGGAATTCTGGGAGTTGAAGTCCGCAAGTCATGTTTGAAGACTCCTGCCTTAAGAGTTAGAAGGGGTATCAATAGGCCAATCTAGGCAGGCCCTGTATTACAGCTAGTCCTCGACCTACGACCACAATTGAGCCCAAGAAATTTCAGTCCTTAAGTGAGACTTTTCTTAAGTGAGTTTGGCCTCACTTTATGATCTTTCTTCGCCTCACTTCTTAAGGGAATCCCTGCAGTTAAGTTAGTAACACAGTTGTTAAGTGAATCCGGCTTTCCCCATGGACTTTGCTAGAAATGTGAGTCAGAAATGTGACCATCAGAAATGTGAGTCGGTTTGCCAAGCGCCCAAATTTTGGATCACGTGTCTGTGGGAATGCTGGGATGTTCCTAAGGGTGAAAAATGGTCAAAAGTCACTTTTTTAAAGTGCCATTGCAACTTCAGTCACTAAGTGAACCGTTGTTAAGTCGAGGACTGCCTTTAAGTGAAAAAAAAATGGGATGGTGGCCAAAGACTTAACGCGTGTTTTCAATCTGTTTTTTTTTTTCAGAAACAGCCACCCCAACCGCCGACTTGTTAAAGGATCTCAGAGGCTGTTTCTGACTTTAGACGATGTAACTTTTGTAAACACCAAAATCAGTCAAATGGTAGGTAGGTGATGGGGGACCATCTCTCACTGACCCGGTTAAGGGGGGGTGTGTCTGCCCAGGTAGGCAAAAAAGTCAAGATGGTGGCCGGTTGCATCAATCATATGTCACTTTTCCCAGTGGCCTTGTAACTTCAAAAGGGTCATTAAATGTATGGTTGTAAATCCAGGACTATACCGGTCATGGTTCTGACAGATGAAACTCTTCAAAAGAACTTGGAGGCCTTGTTTACCTTAAAGAGTCTTTATTCGAGTAGCACAGCATCGGCACTAACATAGTCGAAGCCAAAAACTGGATTCCCCTCCCCTTGAGCACGTAGTATCCAAGCACAATTCCCTCCTCCAATTAACTGTCATAAGCCACATTCCCCAATGAGCTTGAAATGCAGGCTTCCCCTGCAGTTCTCCAGCCGCCAATTCTTATCATCTCTTATTTCAACAACCTTGGTTCTCACACTAGGTTCAGCATTGTTATGTCTAGCTAAACTGCACATTCCTCCCCCTCCCCCAGCATCATCTAACTCAGGGGTTCTCAACCTTGGCAACTTTAAGACTTGTGGACTTCAACTCCCAGAATTCCTCAGCCAGCAAAGCTGGCTGAGGAATTCTGGGAGTTGAAGTCCACAAGTCTTAAAGTTGCCAAGGTTGAGAACCCCTGATCTAACTCTAAGAGTAAAACATAAGAAGAAAAGGGTTGCATCTCCATCTGTTGTCAAAGCAAAAACATCCGATGTTAGCAGCGTTGACAATACCCCCCCTTGGTTTCCATCTTTGCTTAATTCCAGGCTGTGCAGGTTGTCCTCAACGTACAACCACAGCAGAGCCGAAAATGTCTGTTGTTAAAGCAAGTCTTGCCCCATTGTACGACCTTTCTTGCCACCGTTGTTAAGTGGATCACTGTATTTGTTCAGTGAGTAACACAGTCGTTAAGTGAACCCAGCTTCCCCCCCATTGACGTGGCTTGTCAGAAGTTTGCAAAAGGGGACCACGTGACACACACACACACACACACACACACACACACAACACACACACGTGATACTGCAACGGTCATAAGTGTGAACCACTGGGACATCACCCCGGGGACACTGCGACCGTCGTAAATAGGAGTCAGTTGCCAAGCGTCCAAATTCTGATCACGTGATTGTGAGGATGTTTCAAAGGTCGTAACTCTGAAAACCGGTCACCTTTTTTTTGGCGCCGTTGTAACTTTGAACGGTCACTAAATGAACTGTCATCAGTCAAGGACTACCCGTATATGCTCTTTTCCCCCACTTGGTCTCCATCTTTGCTTAATTCCTGGCTGTCATGGCTTGCTTTCCCAGAGGTTAACTCTTGACAACCTTAGTGAGTTAAAGAGCTGCTCTGAAGAACACAGCCTCAGATCCGTCACCCACTCGTTGTCGGTGAAAAGCACAACTCTAACCTACGAAACCTCCAATGTGGCTGTGTACGAGGTAAGGGGGACCTTCATGACGTAGGAGCAGTGAGGATTTCTTGAGATCCCTCTCCATTAATATCAATAAAGCCCAAATTAGTGGTAGAGACAAAAATGGGGGAATATTAGTGATTCTAATGGCTAAGGTGGGGCTAGAACTCCCAGTCTCCTGGTGATTGGCCCAAAGTCACCCAGCTACCTTTCGTCTCTAAGGCAGAACTAGAACTTCCAGTCTCCTGGTGATTGGCCCAAAGTCTCTCATCTTTCGTCTCTAAGACAGAACTAGAACTCCCAGTCTCCTGGTGATTGGCCCAAAGTCTCTCATCTTTTGTCTCTAAGACAGAACTAGAACTCCCAGTCTCCTGGTGATTGGCCCAAAGTCTCTCATCTTTTGTCTCTAAGACAGAACTAGAACTCCCAGTCTCCTGGTGATTGGCCCAAAGTCTCTCATCTTTCGTCTCTAAGACAGAACTAGAACTCCCAGTCTCCTGGTGATTGGCCCAAAGTCTCTCATCTTTTGTCTCTAAGACAGAACTAGAACTCCCAGTCTCCTGGTGATTGGCCCAAAGTCTCTCATCTTTTGTCTCTAAGACAGAACTAGAACTCCCAGTCTCCTGGTGATTGGCCCAAAGTCTCTCATCTTTTGTCTCTAAGACAGAACTAGAACTCCCAGTCTCCTGGTGATTGGCCCAAAGTCACCCAGTTATCTTTTGTCTCTAAAGCAGGACTAGAACTCCCAGTCTCCTGGTGATTGGCCCAGTCACCTAGTTGGCCTTCATGGCTAAGGCGGGACCAGAACTCCCAGTTTCTTGGTGATTGGCCCAGAGTCACCCAGCTACCTTTCGTCTCTAAGGCAGAACTAGAACTCCCAGTCTCCTGGTGATTGGCCCAAAGTCACCCAGTTATCTTTTGTCTCTAAAGCAGGACTAGAACTCACCATCTCCTGGTGATTGGCCCAAAGTCCCCCAGCTGGCTTTCATGGCTAAGGTAGGACTAGAACTCCCAGTCTCCTGGTGATTGGCCCAAAGTCACCCAGCTGACTTTCATACCCAAGGCAGGACTAGAACTCCCAGTTTCCTGGTGATTGGCCCAGAGTCACCCAGCTTTGTCTAAGGCAGAACTAGAACTCCCTGTCTCCTAGTGATTGGCCCAAAGTCTCCCAGCTCCCTTTCCTGTTTAAAGGAGGAACTAGAACTCACTGTTTCCCGGTTGTCTAGTCTGGTGCCTTAACCACTATTAGATCTTTCATTGTAAATAGTAACAAAATCTTGCAAGTCTGAATATAGTCCTCCCACTTTTATGTTCATATGAACTAGGGAGGGATCAGACTGGGGTGTTTTCTCAAGTTATTTTCTTTGTCTGGGCTTAATCCCCGTTTATCTCGGTAGCATCCAACTGGCTGAGGTTATCCACGGTCCTTGCCCTTACAACCGTCATAGTGTCCCCACAGTCAAGAGATCACAATTCAAGTGATTGGCAACCCCGTGTATTTACAATGGTTGCAATGTCCCGAGATCACGTGATCACCATCGGGGATCTTCTGACGAGCAAAAGCAGTTGGCGAAACCAGATTTGTTTAACATGTGCTTGATTCCCGTAAGGACCCCTGTGAAAAAGTTTGTTTTATGAACTTTGGTTTTAAAAGATTTGCTCTGCTTGGACAGGGAAACTGCGTATGGCTGAAAAAACTGGAGACTGTGTTGACCAGTGATTGGAAGCCACACACAACCCATGTGCTTACCAAGGTATGTAGAAAGGGAGAATATAGCAAATTGTGCCCCACGTACACATCTTAACCCAGTGTTTCTCTACCTTGGCAACTTTAAGACAGGTGGACATCAATTCCCTACAAGGGTTATAAGTGTGAAAAACAGTCATAAGTCACATTTTTCAGTGAAAAATGCGACCTTGGCACCCTCAAAATGGAAGCAAAAGTCCTAGGACAGGGGTAGGCAACCTTGGCTCTTTTATGGCTCATGGACTTCAACTCCCAGAATTCCTGAGCCAACATGGGGGAACTATGGCCCCTTCATGACTGGTGGACTTCAACTCCCAGCATTCCTCAGCCAGCATGGGGGAACTGTGGCCCCTTCATGACTTGTGGACTTCAACTCCCAGAATTCCTCAACCAGCATGGGGGAAGTATGGCCCTTTCATGACTTTTTGACTTCAACTCCCAGAATTCCTGAGCCAGCATGGGGGAACTATGGCCCCTTCATGACTGGTGGACTTCAACTCCCAGAATTCCTCAGCCAGCATGGGGGAAGTATGGCCCTTTCATGACTTTTTGACTTCAACTCCCAGAATTCATGGCTCAGAATTCATGGCTGGCTCAGGAATTCTGGGAGTTGAAGTCCACGAGTCATAAAAGAGCCAAGGTTGCCTACCCCTGTCCTAGGAGATTTAGTCAGTTGATCCTAAAGGAAATCAACCCTGGATGTTCTTTGGAAGGATGGATCCTGAAGCTGAAGCTCAATTTTTTTAGCCACCCAATGAGAGGAGAAGACTCCTCGGAAAAGACCCGGATGTTGGGGAAGATGGAAGGAAAGAGGAGAAGGGGACGGCAGAGGATGAGATGATTAGATATGGTCATCAAGGCAAGGAACATGATTTGGGACGAACTCCAGGAGACAGTGAAGGATGGGGTGGTGGTGGCTCTGACGTGCTATGGTCCATGGGGGCCACAAATAATCAGACACAACTTAGTGACTGCACAACAAGAAGAAGATGGAACTTCTCCGCTAGATGGACTTCTACTTCCACAATTTCCCATTCAGCCATGCTGTGCTTTCTTACACCTCCTTGTTCTCTTCTTTTTTGATTTGTCTGTAGATGAGGGACTTACGCCATGAAAATGTGAACCCCTTCCTGGGTGTTTTATCTGACACGGGCCTTTCTGCAATTGTGATGGGTTTCTGCACCAGGGGAAGCCTCCAGGACTTGCTACAAAACATGGACATAAAGTTAGACTGGATGTTTAAATCATCCCTTTTGATGGATTTAATTAAAGTAAGTCTCCCTCTGGGTTCTCAACGTGCTGTTGCCGTAAGGTCCTATCGCCAGAAAAACCCAATGCACAGGTACAGAATAGGGGGGTACCTGGCTCACAAGTAGTAACTGTGGGAGGGATCTCGGAGTCCTAGTAGACAATCAGTTAAACAGGAGCCAGCCGTGTGCTGCAGCTGCCCAAAAAGTCAATGCAATCCTGGGCTGCATTAACAGAGTATCGGGATCACAAAAAGAGATAATACTGCTTTATAAGGCATTGGTAAACCATACTTGAATATTTCACCCAGTTTTGGTTACCACGATGTAAAAAAGATGTTGAGACTCTAGAAAGAGTACAGAGAAGAGCAACAAAGATGATCAGGGGACTGGAGGCTAAAACATAGGAAGAAAGGCTGCTGGAATTGGGTATGTCTAGTTTAACGAAGAGAAGGACCAGGGGGGACATGATAGCAGTGTTCTGATATCTCAGGGGCTGCCCCAAAGAAAAGAGGGAGTCAAGCTATTCTCCAAAGCACCCAAAGGCAGGACAAGAAGCAACGGATGGAAACTGATCAAGGAGAGAAGCAACCTGGAACTAAGAAGAAACTTCCTCACAGTGGGAACAATTAACCAGTGGAACCACCTGCCTCCAGAAGCGGTGAATGTTCCAACACTGGAAGTTTTTAAGTAGAGACTGGACAGCCATTTGTCTGAAATGCTATAGGGTTTCCTGCCTGAGCAGGGGGTTGGACTAGATGACCTCCAAGGTCCCTTCCAACTTTATTACTACTATTATTATTATTATTTTTTGTTGTTGTTGTTAAGTGAACACAGCTCTGAAGCGTGACCCTACCTTTAATCCCAAGGAGTTAGGTAGACATGGTCAATGAGTGCTTAAAAAGTGCTTAAAGCACTTTTCCAGCTTGCAAAAGGCCTCTAAAATTCTTGGATTCGGCTCCGGATCCTTTCAAGGCGAGCAAACAGACCTAAAGAATTCATCCTATTCACGGAATTGAGTGCATCCAATGTCAACATGACTCCCTCTGAATTTAAACCAAAGGTGTATCCATAGAAGTGTCAATGCAATCCTGGCGGCCATCTTGTCGTTCTGGACCCTGGATGGTTCTGGAGTCCAAGAAATTTAAATTTTACCTTACCTCTGCCAGTTTCCTTGTGCCGTATCTCCTAATTTTGGAATAATAATAATAGTAATAATAGTAACAACAACAACAACAGCAGCAGCAATAATAATAATAATAATAAAGTTGGAAGGGACCTTGGAGGTCATCTAGTCCAACCCCCTGCTCAGGCAGGAAACCCTATACCATTTCGGACAAATGGCTGTCCACTCTCTTCTTAAAAACTTCCAGTGTTGGAGCATTCACCCACACTCCCCAACCGTCCACTCCGTAAAAGGATGACCAGGCCCGTCCTAAAAAACCAGCTTGTCCTGGGCCAGCTGAGGTAAAATCCCGCCATCTTGAGGGCCCATTTCTGAAGGTGGATTCTTTTAATTTTTCACCTGTTTCTTCTATTGGCCCAGAGGAAATATGCCAAAGCTTTGTTTTTATTTTTATTTTGTTTCCAGGGCATGAAATACTTACACAGCCAGGCCTTGACCCACGGGCGCCTCAAATCTCGCAACTGTGTGGTGGATGGACGGTTTGTGTTGAAAATCACTGATTATGGCTACGGGGAGCTACTAGCCGCCCAGGGGGTCTTCCAGGGTCAGGCCTCTGCCGAAGGTAGTTTTACCCCATTTTACGACCTTTTTCACCCCGGTTGTTAAGTGAGTCACTGCAGTTGTTAAGTCAGTAATCCAGTTGTTAAGCGAATCTGGCTTCCCTTATTGACTTGGCTTAACAAAGGTCACAAAAGAGGATCGCGTGACCCCGGGACGCTGCAACCATCATAAATCTGACCCATTGGCCAAGCATTTGAATTTGGGGGGGGGGGTAAAAGTTTTTATTGCTTTTTTCCCCCCCATACATTCAGTAATAATTTTTCAACCAACGTGCTGCCTGAGTTTACATTCGCTAATACATATTTAATTCCTAATCCTTTATTCTTTCTCTAGCCATCGATAAAATAAGTCCCAATAAGTTTGGTAATATTCTGTTTTTTCTTTTTCTTTCAGCCTCATAGTCAGTCTGTCCATCTCTGTGCATTCTAGTATTTTTTTGATTATTTCTTCATCTGATGGTATTTCTTTATTTTTCCAGTATTGCGCAAATATAATTCTTGCCGCTGTTGTGACGTGCAAAATCAAATATATGCTTTGTTTGTCAGTCTTTTCTGGCATTATACCTAATAAAAAAAAAGTTCAGGTTTAAAATCTACATGTTCTCCCAACATCTTTTCTAGCCAGGCATGTACCTTTTTCCAAGTCCACCAAACATGATAATAAATGCCTGCCTTATGTTTACCTTTCCAACATCTATCTGACTTGTTTTTGAACATTTCTTGCTAGTCTTGCTGGTGGCAAGTGCCATCTATAAAACATTTTATATACATTTTTCATTGTAGGAAGTTGACATTGTCACTCTGTAATTTCTTTCCCATAAATTTTGCCGTTTTTCTAATTCTATATTGTACCCAAAATTTTTCGCCCATCTTATCATTGCTTCTTTAACTTGTTCGCTTTCCATTTTCAAAGTTAGTAGAAAATTATACATTGCCTTAATTAATTTCTCATCAGAAGTTAGCAATGTCTTATCAAACACAGTTTGTTCCTTATAAAATCCATGCAGGTTTAACATCTTTATCATCTCTAGCTTCCACTGGTAAATGTGCCCACCACGATAGATTGATCCCCTGATTTTCCATTTCTTGTACCAAGCGTTTGAATTTTGATCACGTGATCGTGGGGAGGCTGCAAAGGTTGTGACTGTGAAAAACGGTCATAGCGCGCCTTTTTCAGGGCCGCTGTAACTTCGAATGACCACTAAACAAACTGTCGTAGGTTGAGGACTACCCGTGCCTAATTTATTTGCCTTCCGTCTCACAGTAAACAGTGACTTACTAACAGCCTGTTTTTTTTTTCCCTAAGGAAGAAATTGAGCACTTGGGTGAATTTCTGTAAATGGAATTCTGGGGGAAATATATTACGTTGATATCATTTTTAGGATACTGTGGAGTAGAGAAAGAGGCAAGGAAGAGACAGACCAGTGATGGCAAACCTTTTAGAGCAGCGGTTCTCAACCTTTTCTGCCGCAAGCACGGCGCGACCCCAGGGCACATTGCGCATGCATGGCGCAACGGCCTGCATCGCGCATGCGCGGCATGACGGCCCGCATCGCAAAGGGGAAAAAAATGGCCGACCAAAAAAAAAAATGGCCGACCAAAAAAAAAATGGTGGGCCCGCATCGCGCATGCGCGGCACGACGGCCCACATCGCAAAGGGGGAAAAAATGGCCAACCCAAAAAAAAATGGCCGACCAAAAAAAAATTAAAAAAATGGCGGACTGCGGTGTTTGGCGACCCCCGTGAAATGGTCGTTCGACCCCAAATGGGGTCGCGACCCACAGGTTGAGAACTGCTGTTTTAGAGACCGAATGCTCAAATTGCAACCCAAAACCCACTTATTGATCGCTGGGTGCCGGGTGGGCGTGGTCCACTGGGAGGCGTGGCTGTGGTGGTCATGGCAGATTGGGTGGGTGTGGCCAAAGTGGGCATGATAACCTCAATGTGGCTCATGGGTAGGGATGCCTATGGGGGCCAGGCATGGTTGGAGGAGATCCAGGGGGTCTCTGGCAGGTGGGGCAGTGGGCAGGAGGCTCGTCCTGCGGGGTGAGACGAGGCGAGGCAGGGCGGGGATGCCATTGTCACAGGGCAAGGTGAGGCAGGGTCCGGAGCAGCTGCTACCTGATACCATCGGCCCCTGTACACAGAGGCCAGCGAGCACATGGATGCTGGGATGCATCCAGCCATGTGGAACCTCGGCGAGTTAGCGGGCAGCTGGTTGAAGAGGGACGGTTGCCATCTCCAGGGCATGGCGAGAGTGCCCACAGAGAGGGCTCTGAGTGCCGCCATAGGTTCGCCACCACTGAGACAGACTGTCGAGTTAGAAGAGACCATGGGGGTCTTCTAACCTAACCTCCCCCCCTTTGGTGCAGAAGCAGCTGGTACTTCTCTAAGAGATGACCATTCAGATGACTTTTCTGCTTAGAAACATCAAAGGAGGGAGGAAAAAGAGAAAGGGGAATGGGAAGGGAGAGGAAAGAAGGGAAGGAAGGAAGGGAAAAGGAGGAAAAAGGAGAAGAGAATGGAAGAGGGAGAGAAGGAGGGAAGGAGGGAGAAAAGGAAAGAAGGAAAGAAGGAAAGAAGAGAAGGAAATGAGGGAGAGAGGAAGCAAGAGAAAAAAGGAAAGAAGGAAAGGGAGAGGAAAGGAGGACAGAAGGGAATGGAAGAGGGAGGGGGAAGGAGGGAGGAAGGAATGAAGGAAAGAAGAGAAGGAAGGGAGGAGGGAGAAAGCAAGGGAAAAAGGAAAGAAGGAAAGGGAGAGGAAAGGAGGAGAGAAGGGAATGGAAGAGGGAGGGAGGGAGGGAGGAAGGAAAGACGAGAAGGAAGGGAGGAGGGAGAAAGCAAGGGAAAAAGGAAAGAAGGAAAGGGAGAGGAAAGGAGGAGAGAAGGGAATGGAAGAGGGAGGAAGGGAGGGAAGAGAAGGGAAAAGGGAGGGAAGAAGAAAAGAACAAAAGAAAGAAGAAAGAAAGAAGGAAGGGTGGGAAGGGAGGAGAGAAGGGAATGGAGAGAGAGGAAGGAAGGAAAGAAGGACGGGGAGGAGACAAAGGAAAGGGGAAGGCAAAGGAAGGAAGGAAGGAAGGAAGGAAGGAAGGAAGGAAGGAAGGAAGGAAGGAAGGAAGGAAAGGATCTTAATTACCCTCATGTTTTCAATAGCCTTAAATTCACCTACAAAAGAAACCAGAAAAAAAAGAAAGAAAAGCTAATAAAATGCACGAATAACTTTCAATCCCAGAATGCAGGGAAGCAATAACCACGTTGGAAGCGTTTCAAACTTGCAATGCCCTTGAAAACTTAACCTGGAGTTATAAACAGCTCTCCAGCTTCTTAAATCTGTATTGTAAGATCTGGGCTAAAAAGGGCAATCCTTACATAATCTTTTAGCAACCAATTGCTAACTAAGAGGGTCCGTATTTTGATTTTTTTTTTTTTAAGAATTGCTCTGGACTGCTCCTGAATTACTCAGAGATCCTCAGCTGGGCCCCAAAGGCAGCTTGCAAGGCGACGTGTTCAGTTTTGCCATTATTCTGCAAGAAGTAATACTCCGAGGGCCTCCCTATGGCACGGTGGAGCTGTCGGCGGAAGGTGAGCTCTTTGCTGTTCAGATGTTTCTCTGCAGCTCTTGTCCCCTCTTAATTCCATACTACAGATAGAAGCAACGGATGGAAACTCATCAAGAAGGGAAGCAACCTAGAACTAAGGAGGAATTTCCTGACAGTTAGAACAATTAACCAGTGGAACAACCTGCCTCCAGAAGTTTGCTTCCAACATTATTATTATTATTATTATTATTATTATTATTATTATTATTATTATTATTATTATTATTATTATTATTATTATTATTATTATTATTATTATTATTATTATTATTATTATTATTATACTGGAGGCTAAAACGTATAATGAATAATTGCAGGAATTGGGTATTTTCAAAGTTAATAGAACTGCCAGCCAGTGTATGTATGTTGTATGTCTGTTTTGGATGATTGGTCTTTTAATTGAGGGGTTTTACTACGTTTTTTTATATATTAGATTTCTACATGTTAGTATCTATGTTGTGAGCCGCCCTGAGTTCTTGAAATAGGGCGGCATAGAAATCTAAGTAATAAATAAATAAATAAATAAAATTTCTAGTTTAATGAAGAGAAGGATGAAGGGGGACATGAGAGCAAGTCTTCCAATATCTCAGGGGCTACCCCAAAAAAGAGGGAGTCAAGCTATTCTCCAAAGCACCTGAAGGCAGGACAAGAAGCAACAGGTGGAAACTAATCAAGGAGAGAAGCAACCTGGAATTGAGGAGAAACTTCCTGACAGTTAGAACAATTAACCAGTGGAACCACCTACCTCCAGAAGTGGTGAATGCTCCAACACTGGAGGTTTTAAAGAAGAGACTGGACAGCCATTTGTCTGAAATGGCATAGGGTTTCCTGCCTGAGCAGGGGGTTGGGCTAGGTGACCTCCAAGGTCCCTCCTCCTCCTTCCTTCCTTCCTTCCTTCCTTCCTTCCTTCCTTCCTTCCTTCCTTCCTTCCTTCCCTTCTTCTTCTTCTTCTTCTTCTTCTTCTTCTTCTTCTTCTTCTTCTTCTTCTTCTTCTTCTTCTTCTTCTTCTTCTTCTTCTTCTTCTTCTTCTTCTTCTTTTCTTCTTCTTCTTCTTCTTATTACTATTACTATTTATCATCATCATCATCATCATCGTAATTATTATCATCATCGTCATCGTCATCGTCATCATCATGATCATTATCATTATAGTCCTCAACGTACGACCACAACTGAGCCCAAAGTTTTCATGGCTAAGTGAGGCGGGCTTGTTAAGTAAGTTGTGCGTCTTTTTGCAACCTTTCTTGACATACTTGTTAAGCGAATCACTTGCCGTTGTTAAGTGAACCATTCGGCCATTAAGCGAATCTGGCTTCTGCCATTGACTTTGCTGGCTGGGAAGGTTACAAAGGGTGACCCTGTGGCCCCAGGACACTGCAACGGTGGTAAATACATGGCAGTTGCCAAGCATCTGAATTTTGATCACACGACCATGGGGATGCTGCAACATTTGTTAATACCACTTTACAAGGCCTTGGCGAGGCCACATTTGGAATACGGCATCCAGTTTTGGTCACCACGATGTAAAAAAGATGTTGAGACTCTAGAAAGAGCGCAGAGAAGAGCAACAAAGATGATTAGGGGACTGGAGGCTGAAACACATAAGAAACGGCTGCTGGAATTGGGTATGTCCAGATTTAATGAAGAGAAGGACGAGGGGGGACATGATAGCAGTCTTCCAATATCTCAGGGGCTGCCCCAAAGAAGAGGGAGTCAAGCTATTCTCCAAAGCGCCTGAAGGCAGGACAAGAAGCAACGGATGGAAACTAATCAAGGAGAGAAGCAACCTGGAATTAAGGAGAAACTTCCTGACAGTGAGGACAATTAACCAGTGGAACAACCTGCCTCCAGAAGCGGTGGATGCTCCAACACTGGAAGTTTTTAAGAAGAGACTGAACAGCCATTTGTCTGAAATGGTACAGGGTCTCCTGCATGAGCAGGGGGCTGGACTAGAAGACCTCCCAGGTCCCTTCCAACTCTGTTATTCTGTTATTCACTTTTTTTTCACTGCCATTGTCTCTTTGAACAGTCACTAAACCAATGGGTGTAAGTCAGAGACAACCGATTCTGTGGAGCTTTCTGTAATTTAGAGTTTCAGGACCAAGGACAGCACCGTCTCTGTCCCTTGCACTCTGCGCCTTGGTGACTTTTAGTCTTGCGGACTTCAACTCCCAGAATTCCTCCGCCAGCCATGCCACTTGGCCACTTTAAGACTTGGGGACTTCAACTCCCAGAATTCCTCCGCCGGCCATGCCCCTTGGCCACTTTAAGGCTTGCGGACTTCAACTCCCAGAATTCCTCCGCCGGCCATGCCCCTTGGCCACTTTAAGGCTTGCGGACTTCAACTCCCAGAATTCCTCCGCCGGCCATGCCCCTTGGCCACTTTAAGGCTTGCGGACTTCAACTCCCAGAATTCCTCCGCCGGCCATGCCACTTGGCCACTTTAAGACTTGGGGACTTCAACTCCCAGAATTCCTCCGCCGGCCATGCCCCTTGGCCACTTTAAGGCTTGCGGACTTCAACTCCCAGAATTCCTCCGCCGGCCATGCCCCTTGGCCACTTTAAGGCTTGCGGACTTCAACTCCCAGAATTCCTCCGCCGGCCATGCCCCTTGGCCACTTTAAGGCTTGCGGACTTCAACTCCCAGAATTCCTCCGCCGGCCATGCCCCTTGGCCACTTTAAGGCTTGCGGACTTCAACTCCCAGAATTCCTCCGCCGGCCATGCCACTTGGCCACTTTAAGACTTGCGGACTTCAACTCCCAGAATTCCTCCGCCGGCCATGCCACTTGGCCACTTTAAGACTTGCGGACTTCAACTCCCAGAATTCCTCCGCCGGCCATGCCCCTTGGCCACTTTAAGACTTGCGGACTTCAACTCCCAGAATTCCTCCGCCGGCCATGCCACTTGGCCACTTTAAGACTTGCGGACTTCAACTCCCAGAATTCCTCCGCCAGCCATGCCACTTGGCCACTTTAAGACTTGCGGACTTCAACTCCCAGAATTCCTCCGCCGGCCATGCCACTTGGCCACTTTAAGACTTGCGGACTTCAACTCCCAGAATTCCTCCGCCGGCCATGCCACTTGGCCACTTTAAGACTTGCGGACTTCAACTCCCAGAATTCCTCCGCCGGCCATGCCACTTGGCCACTTTAAGACTTGCGGACTTCAACTCCCAGAATTCCTCCGCCGGCCATGCCACTTGGCCACTTTAAGACTTGCGGACTTCAACTCCCAGAATTCCTCCGCCGGCCATGCCACTTGGCCACTTTAAGACTTGCGGACTTCAACTCCCAGAATTCCTCCGCCAGCCATGCCACTTGGCCACTTTAAGACTTGCGGACTTCAACTCCCAGAATTCCTCCGCCAGCCATGCCACTTGGCCACTTTAAGACTTGCGGACTTCAACTCCCAGAATTCTGAGAGTGGAAGTCCCCAAATCTTGAAGTTGGAGAGCCCTGTTCTAAGGAAGCCTCAGGGCCAGGCCTACCAGCAGGCCCACTGAGGCAGACTATTCCCCCAGGTTATTTTAGAGTTGCCCCTTCGTTAGGTCAAATGTTGCTGGCCTTTTGGGACAGCTTGAAGCCTTGACCCAACTTCCCTTCTTCTGAGTTCAGATGGCTCCCTTCCCTTCCGTTGCTGGGTTTGATCTTACCTTGCACTGGTTTTATGGTAAGGTCTTTGAGTGTTCTGAGCTGCCTAGAGCCGTGAAGAGTTGGGTGGCATGCCGGCTTAATAAATACATAAATAAAACATCCTCATTGTCTGAAGTGGTATAGGATTTCCTGCCTGAGCAGGGGGTTGGACTAGATGACCTCCAAGGTACCTCCCAGCTCTGTCATTCTAAATTCTAAATGCTCTAGGATTTGGTGTTGCTGCCCAAATCATGTAATGAGAGGGCTGCAATAGTTCCCTACACAGCCACCATGCACAACATGAATTATAAGTTGTTGCCCTAAAGAAAGCCGAAGAGTGACATGTGGGGTCAGGCTCCTGCAGCACCCTTAACTTGGTTATGAATTAAACCATTTTATTTACCAATTTCTTTGTTTGTTTGCTACACACACACACACACACACACACACACACACACACGATTAAAAGTTTTAAGGAGAACATAAAAATGAACCCAGACTAATGCAGACCATAGAAAATAAAGAAAGGGAAGGAAGGAAGGAAGGAAGGAAGGAAGGAAGGAAGGAAGGAAGGAAGGAAGGAAGGAAGGCAGAGGGAGGGAGGGAAGGAAGGAAGGAAGGAAGAAAGAAAGGAAGGGAAGGAAGGAAGGAGGGTGGGAGGGAGGGAGAGAGAGAAGGAAGGAAGGAAGGAATGGAAGGAAGGAAGGCAGGCAGGAGGGAGGGAGGGAGGGAGAGAAGGAAGAAAAGAAGGAAGGAAGGAATGGAAGGAAGGAAGGCGGGCGGGAGGGAGGGAAGGAAGGAAGGAAGGCGGAGGGAGGGAGGGAGGGAAGGAAGGAAGGGAGGAATGGAAGGAAGGCAGGCAGGAGGGAGGGAGGGAGAGAAGGAAGGAAGGGAAGGAAGGAGGGAGGGAGGGAGGGGGGGGGAAGAAAGGAAGGAAGGGAAGGAAGGAAGGAAGGGAGGGAGGAAGGAACGAAGGAAGGAAAACCCTTTAGCTGTATAGGTAGTCCTCAAACTACAACAATTCATTTGGTGACTGCTCAAAGTTACAACATCACTGAAAAAAGGGACTTACGACCATTTTTCACAGTTACGACCGTTGCAGCATCCCCACGGTCACATGATCCAAATTCGGACGCTTGGGCAACTGACTTGTATTTACGACCGTTCCAGTGTCCTGGGGGGGTGGTCACGTGATCCCCTTCTGCGACCTTCTGACTAGCAAAGTCAACAGGGTAACCAGGTTCACTTAACCACCCAGGTTACTGACTTAACAACTGCCGTGATTCACTTAACAACGTCTGGTAAGAAAGGTCACAAAAGGGGGGCGAAACTCACTTCACCAATTCTGGGGCTCCGTTGTGGTCGTACGCCCAGGACTCCCTGTAGAACGAATCAGCCCGTTTTCGGTGTCTGCGAAACCGTGTGAAGCCATGTCGTCGGTTCTCCTGGGAAGAGAGGAATGATTAGTGCAGGGGTTCTCAACCTTGGCCACTTTAAGACTTGTGGACTTCAACTCCCAGAATTCCTCAGCCAGCTTTGCTGGCTGAGGAATTCTGGGAGTTGAAGTCCACAAGTCTTAAAGTGGCCAAGGTTGAGAACCCCTGAGTGACTCAACCTCTGATGATGAAAAGGACCTTTTTTGGGGGGTGATTTTTTTTCCTCTTTGGCGCAGAGATTATAAGCCAAGTGAAGCACCCCCTGACTTTGTTTCGGCCGAGGGTCCCCCTGGAAAACGCCCCTCCGGAATATATCCAGCTGATGAAGCAGTGCTGGAGCGAAGCGCCGAATCGAAGGCCGACCTTTGACAAGGTCTTTGAACAGGTTAGGACTTCTTAGGTTGATTAACGGATTGTACAGAGCTCCTTATTATACTGAGAGCCAGTTGGGTGGAAGCACCAGGATATAGAGCAGGAGATGGTGAGTTCTAGTCCTACTGGCTGGGTGACTTTGGGCCAATCGCCAGGAGACGGTGAGTTCTAGTCCCGCCTTAGGAATGAAAACCGACAGGGTGATTTTGGGGTCAATCACCAGGAGACGGTGAGTTCTAGTCCCGCCTTAGGCGTGAAAGCTGGCTGGGTGATTTTGGGGTCAATCACCAGGAGACGGTGAGTTCTAGTCCCGCCTTAGGCATGAAAGCTGACAGGGTAACTTTAGGCCAATCACCAGGAGACGGTGAGTTCTAGTCCCGCCTTAGGCGTGAAAGCTGGCTGGGTGATTTTGGGGTCAATCACCAGGAGACGGTGAGTTCTAATCCTGCCTTAGGAATGAAAGCCGACAGGGTGACTTTGGGCCAATCGCCAGGAGACGGTGAGTTCTAGTCCCGCCTTAGGCATGAAAGCCGGCTGGGTGATTTTGGGGTCAATCACTAGGAGACGGTGAGTTTTAATCCCGCCTTAGGCATGAAAGCTGACAGGGTAACTTTGGGCCAATCGCCAGGAGATGGTGAGTTCTAGTCCTGCCGTAGGCATGAAAGCCGGCTGGGTGATTTTGGGGTCAATCTCCAGGAGACGGTGAGTTCTAGTCCTGCCTTAGGCATGAAAGCCAACAGGGTGAGTTTGGGCCAATCGCCAGGAGACAGTGAGTTCTAGTCCCGCCTTAGGCATGAAAGCCGGCTGGGTGATTTTGGGGTCAATCACCAGGAGACGGTGAGTTCTAGTCCCGCCTTAGGCATGAAAGCTGACAGGGTAACTTTGGGCCAATCGCTAGGAGGCGGTGAGTTTTAATCCCACTTTAGGCATAAAAGCCACCAGGGTGAATTTTGGCCAATCACTAGGACATGGCGAGTTCTAGTCCCGCCTTAGGCATGAAAGCTGACAGGGTGACTTTGGGCCAATCACCAGGAGACGGTGAGTTCTAGTTTCACCTTAGACATGAAAGCCAGCTGGCTGACTTTGGGCCAATCACCAGGAGACGGTGAGTTTTAGTCCCGCCTTAGGCATGAAAGCCGGCTGGCTGACTTTGGGCCAATCACCAGGAGACGGTGAGTTCTAGTCCCGCCTTAGGCACGAAAGCCGGCTGGCTGACTTTGGGCCAATCACCAGGAGACGGTGAGTTCTAGTCCTGCCTTAGGCATGAAAGCTGACAGGGTAACTTTGGGCCAATCACCAGGACATGGCGAGTTCTAGTCCCATTTTAGGAATGAAAGCAGACAGGGTGACTTTGGGCCAATCACCAGGAGACGGTGAGTTCTAGTCCCGCCTTAGGCGTGAAAGCCAGCTGGGTGATTTTGGGCTGGTTTAGTAATGTACTCTGCATTGAGAGTGGAGGGTTTGTTTCTAGTCAATGCAGATTTAGCCTTTAAAAGCTATATTTTATCTGTTGGACTGACAAGCAGTGCACTCCGAAATCCAACCTCGATTCCTGTCTTTTCCTCCTCTAGTTCAAAACCATCAACAAAGGAAAACGGATGAACATCATGGACTCCATGCTGCAGATGTTGGAAAACTATTCCAGCCACTTGGAGGAATTAATCAG